>CANTUQ010000150.1:4657500-5257500 GCA_947683425.1 Excoecaria cochinchinensis | reverse complement strand
TAAGTGGAGGAGTTGTTACACAATAACTACTTTTTTTTCTGATTTAGTTGTGGATTGGACTAGTAGGTCTAACAATAGCTAAAACTTCAATTTTGTTTGATTCTTTCGTTGTCTGGGAGGTTCTTCACCCTTATCTTTGATCTTTTCATTGTTTAAAGATCTTCTTTCCTTCAATATATATATATATAAGCCTAGGATAAAGGAACTTAAATACAAATTTGAACTTACACTACAAAAAATAACAAATCAGTGACGGCATTTTTCGTCACTAATAGTGCATATTTCGTTGTTAATTAATTTTAGCGACAAAACGATTAACCATCGCAAGCATATTTGCGACCAAAACATAATTCCGTAGCTAAAAATAGCGATGGATAAATTACGTTGCTAATAGCTCAATTTTGGTCACTAAATAACTTCTAAAATTAGTCGTTGGAAATATTAAAAAATTATTAGCGAAAAAAATCTGTTGCTATTCCGTCGCTAAAGATATAAGATTTTTTTATTATGATTTCCAATTTAATTTTTTATTATTATTGTTACATCTAAAATTTAATTACCATTGCTATAATAATCCAAAATGTATTAACAACATAGTTTTCCAATGTGCATCAATATAGGTATGACAATGAAATAATGGATACAATATTAATTTACAACAATACACAATACTTAATACATAATTTTCCTTTTACTATATATATATATATATATATATATATATATATATATATATATATTATTTATGCTACAATATATTTAAGAAGCATGTATTACTATGGATATCTTGGAATGCTTATTTTGCTTCTTCTCAACTCCCAAACATTTTTGGATATGTAAAAATACAGTCTTGTAGCAAAGTAGTTCTTTGTGACTTGTTGGAAATCCTACTCTCTCAACTACCTCAAACCCATCTACCTGCAACCAATACAAAAAAACATCTCCAATTAGGGACAGCAAAGAAAACAAAATACACGGGACTAATAAATGCTTGCTTGCATTAAGTAGAACTTCATATAGTCATTTATTCATTACTATTGTTCTTAATCACCATTATTTCTAATTACCAATTTTTTCACATAATCACAAATTTTAGATAATAAGAAAAAAAATGTATAAATCCTCCTAATGAAATTGGTTTAATTCCAATTTCATACAAGTCACATAGTTTCTGAAGGATTAAACTATTAGGTATTACTAAATTTTACTTTTTACTCAACAGCATTACCAACCACACTATTGCCTTACAACTAATATAGTTTGAATTGAATAATATTTAAAATCCTAATCAACTTAAAATAATCCATATATTCTAAAAAATTTGAAACTTTTGCCCATTGAAGGCTATCTATTGAAAGTATAGTTCTTTTATCCATCCTTAAATGTATTATTATTCACTGAACCTGATTACTTGTTTAAATTGAGTGTTTTGCATTATAGAGAGGTTTATGAAATTTAGTTTCCTTTTTCCAGCTGGCATATAATATTGATTCATTTTATTCATATTTGTTCTATTTCCGATTGCTCATTTGTCTTTTATAAGATCATATATATATCTTCAAATTAACCAGTAATATTTAAAAAGAAAAATAGTGCTAATATTCATAATTAATAGTATTTTTCATTTATTGATGGCCTTATATAAAATTGGTAAAATAAGCCTTGGCACCTGCTCAAGAAATTTCCTTTTCCCTAACAAGGTCTCTAATAAATAGAACATTTACTTCAAGTAATGAAATTTTTGCAATAACTTCTCAAGTTTTCTAATATATAAACATCTCATTTCCATGAATACTCATTTCTAATATATAAACATCTCATTTCCATAAATCCTAATATAAGAACAACACATACATTCAAGCAAGATTAGTAAAATAACATTGATTTAAACTTTTAAGTAATAATAATTAAATTTATAATTTAACATCCAATACCCACCAGTATCTCATATAACAACAAATATAACATTAATCCTTACATACACCCAGAAGTTTGCATATACCAATTTAATTTCAATTTATCCATGCCAAATCATCAACCAACATAATAATCAAATCAATTTAACTAACAGTACGCAATTTTAATAAAAACAGTCCCTAAAAAATTTAATTTATGCAAAAATCATATAGAAAGGTAATTCTGGTAGTCACTTACTACTTTTCTGCCATTTTAGTCCTTTTTTTTTTTATCATTGGTACTCACCAGACCTCCATTGGAGACACCGCCACTGTCGGAGTGAAGCTCACGCTGTCGGGACTTCATTGCCGGTGGTCACATGCCGGTTTGCCGTACCATTTGGTTGGAATCTTTGTTGGAATCCTCGGTTCTTCTCAACATCGATCCCTTTATCGCCGGTGAGTAAGGACGATCCATGGACACTGGGAGCTTTGCCTGATCGCCAGGAGTCCTCTGCCACCACACTTATCGCCACCAGTCGCTGGAGGTGGCCAAAAATGACAAAAGAAGCTTCGACTTCCTCTCTCATGAAGAAGGGACGACACAAGATCGGCGAGACGAATGCAGCTACTGACCGGCGCAGCGGAGGGCATCAGGTCATTGTCGTCGATCATCGTCAGTGCTGCCCTTTCACTACTTTGCGGTGCCCTCCCCTATTTCTACTCTTCTCTGTTTTCCCCCATTTTGTGTCTTCCCTTTCTTTTTCACACTTCTCTATCTTTCTTAATTTCCCTAGTTAATTCACATACACATACATATATTTACTTACCTAATACATATACATATATTTATCTATTCTTATTATTTACTTGTTTATTCACATACACTTATTTTATATATGTACAATCAACTTGTCTATTTAAATATTCATTCATTTATTTGTACTAAAATTGTCCAAATATTTAATTATAAATTTTTTTTAAAAAATTTCAACTCTCATGGGTCAAAATTGACCTTCGATTCATTTTTTTAACTTACTGAGTCACTATTAACAATGTTAGAATTTTTAGGGCATTACAATATATATTTATATTTTTATTAATATTATAATGCTTAGCAAAATCAATAATCATAATTATAAATTTTTGAAAAAATTAAATTCAAAATAAATAATTTATATAATATAAAAACTTTTTAGCGACTAAATTAGCGATGATAAAAATAGTTGCTATATGAAATATGTATTTCAATAAAAATAAATAGCGACGAATTATTTGTCGCTATTCCGTCACTAATTCAAGTGTGTTTAGCGATAACAATAATTCGTTGCTAAAACCGCCGCAAACAAAAGTGTTAAAATTACCACCAAATTTAGCGATCAATATTGCCGTCGCTATTTTAGCGATAAATTATTCAGTTGCTAATTTAGTCCCAAAAAAGGCACCATAAATTGCAGCCAAAATTTAGCGACTATTTTTTTTCCGTCACTAAATTTGCCATCAGACTGGAAAAATGAATTTTCAGGACTAATTCTGAAAACGGTTGCTAATCCGTCGCCAATTAGCGACGAAAATATATCCGTCGCTAATTTGAGTTTTTTTTTTGCAGTGTTATGAGACATGCTATCTAACATTCTAAACCCTAACCATTTTTTTCTTTGAATTTAAAACATTCCATCTATAGGCGACAACTCTAGGGGTGTGTATCGGTTGGGTTCGGGTCAACCTGAACAGAACCAGATTAACACGAGGCCCAAACTTTGGCTAAAACTACCATCCGAATTGACCCTAACTTATACTAGGGTCCTGAATCGAAATATCCGAAATTTTTTGAACCCCAAATTGAACCATCTGATTAACCCAACAATCATCAAAAATCATGAATAGAAGCCAAAAACAACCAACTTTTGCTTCCTTATGCAAATTCAACTAAGAAAATTCAACATATAATAGTTTCATCATATCAAAATCTAACTAACACACAGATAACATATCAAAATCCAACACAAAAAAGCAGCCCAGATCTGGATCTAGGTCCTTAGGCACAAATAAAAAAGAAAAACACACACAAACCCAAATCCGGATCTACTTGGGAAGAGATCACTAGAAAAGATAGGGACTGACCTTCTTGCTTCTAAAGAGATCTCCGGAAGAGATCTCGCTTCAGAAAATCGCTTTTGCTTCTCACTTGCCTTCTTGGCTGGCAAGTGACTGGTAATGGCAGAGAAGGAGAAGGAGGAGAGCGAGAGAAAGGGAGAGAGGCAGCGAGAGGGATTAAGATGGATAGAGAGAGAGAGGGGGGTAGGGAGGGAATAACAGGAGAAAAAGATTTTATATAGGCTGGAACCCAAACTATCAAGTTTTAGAAGACCCGGCCCAAACTCTCCAAACAAGCCTACCTGAATAGCTAGTTCGGGCCAGGTTGTTCAGATTCGTCAGGTCAGTTCGGGTTTTGCACACCCCTAGACAACTCCTTTCCCTTTTCATCTTTCTTTTTTTCTTAGATTTAATTTTTTTAATGTTTTATGTGTTTTTTCATTTTTTTCAAGTTTCTTTATAATAATTTTCAAATCAGTATAGATCTAAATTTTTTGTTTTAATTCGTTATTTTTATTTGTGTTTGAATTTTTTTATCTTTTTGTTTCAATAAACTTAGACTTGAAATTTTTTATTTTAGATTTGATTTTAATGTTTGTTCAGATCTTAATTGAACTTTTGTAAACTTGGTTTGTTTAGCTAATATTAAATGCAATTTAAGTTTTTGTTATGCAAACTTGTCATCTTAATATGGAGGTTGTTGTCTTCTTTTGTGTAAGTTTTTATCTTTCTTGAATGGAATGTGTCATTCTTGTGTGGAACGTGGTTCAACATTCCACCTATAGACAAAAGATGGACTGAATTTTTTGCTTAAAACTAGATTACTCATGGTATGTTACCATTATCTATTGTTTTTATAGAAAAAGTTCTGAAATATACTCTAGTAACTTCATTAGTTTGTACATCTTGTGTATTTTAAAATTTTATAATTACAATATTAATTACATCTTCCTAACCAATTAAGATTTTAAGATCCAAGTGTGATGATGTTTTCTCTAGAAATGGATAACATTTTCTCAAGAAATGATTTATTAAACAAGCTTCTATTATTTAATTGATTCATCTTACTTAATTTTATCATCATGATTTTTTATCGATACAACTTCTTTCAGTTCAAAATTGGCTTGATACTTAGATTTTATATATATATATATATATATATATATGCGGCCCAATGATGAGTTTTCAATAGCAGAAGGAATTTGCTTCTCATGCTCAAAGTATTTGAGACAAGAACCACATTGTGTATCGCTTGATTTATTTGCTTGTGAAGTTATAACATTGACCTTACTAATCGAAACAAGAGTTGAAAGAACATTTTATGGTATGCATAGAAATGATCTACTTTCAATATTACAATATAAATATTGTGGCAGCTGTAAGTTCATTAATAAATGGGACTATAGCAGATCTCATTGGCCGAAGATATGTAAGTTCTTTTTGTTACCCTTTAAAGATCTCATTAAATTAAAGATATGTATTACAGTTCGGATTAGTCTTTGTGTGGTAATTATGCTATCTTCGGAATCTAGTTCAAATTAAATCTCTTAATTCGGCAGAAAGATATGATAAAGTTGATGGGAGAGTATTTATTAATTTTAAATGCAATGGGGTCCGTTTGTAGCATTAGTATCTTCCATCTATCACGATCCAAACTCGGTTATAACCGGCTTATAAATTACCTAAATAATAGTTCGCACTAGGTTTACTGGACTATCAGTACTACATAAATTATTCAATTTATAAAAAGTATTCAATAAGCAAAAGTGCTAAGATTCAAAATCCAATCTTAAAGTTCCACATACATGCTAAAATTAAACTATGGAGTCTCTACAGAATATAGAAAAGTTATTTGAAATTCTCAAGTTCAAGTAACATGCTAACTGAAACATAATATTGACTAATTCAAATCCACAACTAAAATAGTATAATAAACCATGAAATAAGCAGAAAAATTTTAATATAAATAAAATAATAATTTAACATCACGGTATAGTTTAAAAAGGTGATGATAGTCCACACCACCAAAGGCCATATAAGAGATGTCCCCACCAAATATATGTTTCCAATGCAGATGTCAATGGCATATGATACATAATAACAAGTTCCATGATTTTCTAAACATGTGATATATGTGGCGGGATCAAATGCAAATTCAAATAACATGTTGTTCAAATAGAGTTAGATACATATACATATACAAATAATTATTGAAAACAACATATAAATAACTTTTAGCAGAAAACGTATATAATTTCAAACCAAATAATAGATAAAGTCAGAAAAATTTGATACAAAATTCAAATAAGTTCGTATAAATAAATCAATCATTTACTAAAATGGATAATAAACAAAAAATTATTCAAAAACCTATTTTCAGAATCTAAAACTCTAAAACAGATAATATTCAATTTAAGTAAAATTAAACGAATAAAAATACTAGTTAAATTAGAAGAATAAATAACAATTAAAATTTGTATAAAAACTAATATAATAAAAATCAATAAATACTTGTAGGAAGTTAAAATAAAAGTACATTGCATAAATTCACTTAATAAAAGATTAAAGACATTTTTAATAAAATAGAATTAAATAAACTAAAATATTTTGAGTCAAAGATTTTACAAAATGGTTGTGTACTGTAATTACCACTAACTTGAAATTCCAAGTAAAGCTAGATATAGGAAATACAGAAAGTCACTCAATCTAACACAAGAGTATTGGAATTAAACATCCTAGCAATTACAATGGCTAAGAAAACCTAACTGCCCTAACATCTTGCCCACTAATTTAGAATGGAGAAAAATCCGACATTAATAATAATAATAATAATAATAATAATAATAAAGTCATGTTGAAAGTCTAAAAAAAAAGGGGGAATAAATTAAGACTATATAATTTAATTTCAAATCCTTAATATTAATATAGAAACAAAACGTTGAATTAAAGTTTTTCAATGAGTAAAAAAAAAATGACCACGGGTAAAGAAAAAAATTTTGTACAGCACGATGTATATGAAATATTCATATCTTTTTTTTTCTTTTGTTTCAAGTTCTTAGTAATACTAATAATAATAAGAAAATAATATTATAAGTATATCTGATTCCAAAATCTCTACTAACAAGGATGTAGTAGCATTATTTCCGTCAAACCAATAATAATAATAATAATAATAATAATAATAATTATTATTATTATTATTATTATTATTATTATTATTGATTGATTGAGAGAG
Source organism: Excoecaria cochinchinensis (assembly GCA_947683425.1). Classification (NCBI taxonomy): domain Eukaryota; kingdom Viridiplantae; phylum Streptophyta; class Magnoliopsida; order Malpighiales; family Euphorbiaceae; genus Excoecaria; species Excoecaria cochinchinensis. The sequence goes on along the minus strand of CANTUQ010000150.1, from coordinate 5,250,273 downwards.
GATAACATTATCATGGCAATAAAAGTTTGGGTGATGGAGAATTTGGGTTCTTTAACATTGTGTTCCGATTTTTTTTCAAAATAATACTTAATTTTATATAATAAATTAACAGTTGCAAAATTCTTGATGATAATTATAATATTAACAGTTCATGATAAAAGATGAATTTTGAAGGAGAATAGTATACGAATTTGTGTACAAGATATTCACAATTAAAACTATTATAAAAAAAGATGTGTAGAATCTAGCACCGAATAAGAAATCATTTAACAATATATCAAAAATTGAGAAGGAAGAAAAAGAAATAAATACAATATATGGAATACTTACAATTAAATGGGAGGACCCAGATCAAAAATTTCAGAATATTAAACAAGATGCAGATTTTTTTTTTTAAACGAAGTGGGAAAGAACACAGAGAGAAACTGTATAATATAGAAAGAAAGGACCAAGAGTTTAATTGTGTTGAAATTTTAAGAAATAGAAATTTAGATAGAATATTTTATTTAAATTTAAAACAAATTATCTTATAAAAAATAATATAAATAAAAAAATTGGAATATCACGCCATCATTGACCATTGCAATCACTGTTGACAGGTCAATTAATATAAAATTTTGTTGTCTGTCTTGTACAATGGACCTCTTTAATGTAAGCAAAGTCTTAATGCAATGGTATTCAAATCTTCATTTTCAAATTGTTGCAAAGCTTAGTCTGATTAGGCTTAGTGTTTTATATATTTTATAGATTTGGTTGTGGACAGTTATTAGTAATTCCATGATAGTTTATAAAATTAAATCGTAAATAATTTCCCAGGTCGGCAAGACTTGTTCTCGTATTGGTCCCTGACTGACCCTATTTAGATAAGAAAGTCTTGCATGGATGAAAATTTTATAGAACAAACCAATAAAAATAAACACAATAAACAACCAAAGAAGAGGATTATCTAATCCCAACCAATAAAATCCGACAGCATTGGATTAAAGCAAAACACAATCAAATAATAAAAACAAAAAACTCTAGAATATATGAATTGATTTTCCCTTGGTTGCTTTCCACATCAATCAAGAAATGAACTGTGGATCCAAAACACAAGAAGAGAACCAGAAAAGGCAATGGTCCTTGCAGGACTTTGAGATCGGGAAACCTCTTGGAAAAGGAAAATTTGGGAGAGTTTATCTTGCTAGAGAAGTAAAGGTTCTTTATCCCACAATTCTCCTTTTTAATTACCTAGAAACTGAGCCTAGATTTACTTGTTACTTATCCTCAGAGCAAATATGTAGTGGCACTGAAGGTCATCTTCAAGGAACAAATAGAAAAGTACAGGATTCATCACCAATTAAAGAGAGAGCTGGAGATTCAAACCAGTCTTCGTCATCCTAATATTCTGCGTCTCTATGGTTGGTTTCATGACAGTGAGCGCATTTTCTTGATTCTCGAGTATGCTCACCAAGGTGAGCTCTATAGGGAGCTTAAGAAGAAAGGTCATCTCAGCGAGAAGCAAGCTGCCACTGTTAGAATCCCCTCAAGCCTTCTTATAGAGAGTTATTTGTGCTATTGTGGTTTCAATTTTAGAGTTTTTTTCCTCTCTATGAGCATGGACCTTGTAACCTATTCTTATGTTTGTTTGTCGTGAATTCAGTACATTGCAAGCCTCACAAACGCATTGGCATACTGTCACAAGAAGGATGTGATTCACAGAGACGTCAAGCCAGAAAACTTGGTGCTTGATCATGAGGTACATTGTAGTTTTATTGATTGATGATCCAGCTTCTCCGTCAGGAGTCAAGGAAATTGATAATTTACTACCCAAAAGTTTCTCATGCTTACCTTGTTTAGCATTGCCATAGTTTTCGTAGTAACCAAATTTCAAATAATATCCTGCTTCATTTTAACACTAGATCGAATGTTTTCCTATCACTTACTGCTGATAATCATTCTTGTTTTAATGGATTGTCTTTTGTTTGGCTTCAAGCTTCCCTTTAGATGAATGGGATTCCTTTACATAATGAATGCTTCTCAGCGATTGGCTTGATTTGCTCAAATTGCAGTTTCATTATTTTTGTTTCCATTAAATTGCAAGGGTGTGTTTCGAAATATTGTAGGGCCGACTGAAAATTGCAGACTTTGGGTGGTCTGTGCAATCAAGGAGCAAGAGACACACAATGTGTGGAACTTTAGATTATCTAGCGCCAGAAATGGTGGGGAACAAAGCTCATGACTATGCAATTGATAACGGGACTTTGAATTTCTCTATGGTGCAACTCCATTTGAGGCAGAGAGTCAAAGGGATACATTTAGAAGGTGAATAGTGTTATACAATAATTCTGTAGTCTATGTAATTGTGAACCAATATGAAAACGTAAATACGAATTTTTTTTTTTGCAGAATCATGAAAATTGATCTTACTTTTCCTTCTGATCCTCCTGTTTCTGCTGAAGCCAAAAACCTCATCAGCCGAGTAAGCTTATCAATCTTGAAGATTGACATATTTGTGTGGAACAATTTTTAGTTGGAGTGTAATCTGAATATGCAATGTATAAAATTTTTTACAGCTTCTGGTGAAGGACTCTTCAAAGAGGCTCTCACTTCAGAAGATCATGGAGCACCCTTGGATAATCAAGAATGCAGATCCCATATGGGACCTCCAAGAAGTAGCACCAAGCCACTTCTCATGAAATTAGTTTCTGTAACTAACTTTTTTATTGCAAGAAAGAGAAGCGGCTTCTTAAGTTGATAACCTTAGGTACCTGATACTTCACTTGGAAATCCAACCTCGAGATTTCCAAATTATATGGCTTGCTGTATTTTGAACGCAGGCACTTCTCCAGATGTTTCTTTGTTTTGGCTTCTGTTGTAATTATGATTAACAGTTTGCTTTGAGGTTACTAATTAAAGTTATTGCAAGTCAATGAAGAGAATGATTTTAAACATGATTGACGGCTATTCTAACAGAGATATGCAACACAATGTGAATTTATATATTGTGAATTGCCTCATTTGAAAAGGATGGCCAAGAAAGAGTTGAAAACTTGCTGGAAGCTCCGAAATGAAGATGCCCGAAACTGCTTTTTACACGGCCCTTGTTAAGAATGCAACACTGGCTGTTTCTGATATGTCTAAAGTTCTTCAGGCCGAGATTGAAACAGAAGAGCAAAAAGTCCAGCAAAGGGTGAATTCAATTCTTTTGGTTTGTTTTCGAAAGAGTTTCTTGTTGGTATTTATGGACCTATACAAATTAAATATGTGAATATTGTATATTATAAGCTATTAGAGTTTTAATCCAAATAAAAGTGATCTGGTTAATTTAAAGTCAAATTAAACTTAATAGTCGTCTTATTAAAATATGGAGGTTATTTTATGAATGTGTAGAAATCTGAAGGACTTAATCTAATTTATGTTGGGCAAATTAGTAAATAAGTCACTCTATAAATAGGTTATGGTCCTGATTGTAAAGAAAACTCTAACCCTAATTCTTTCTCTCTGATATCCCATCACCTAAGAGAAAATCTAGATCTCTGTGCCAACTAGAAATCCTAAAACCTTCCGCATCCTTAATGACTATGAATTCAGTTATGCTTTCGCATCTATTTTATTTTTAATGATTTGGCATGATCGATTTGTGAGCTATTACGTATTTAGGAATTTTCCATCAATTGGTATCAGAGTCTAATTCATGTTGAATCATTGAGAATTGATTTTAGGGTTTTGATGATTAAGGATTTTAATCAAAATTTTGTTTAATATCGGTTCCTGTTGATTTTTTATTTTGCTGTACAATTACGATTTTTATTACTTAGCAATTGGCATAATTGAATCGCAATACTGTTTTGTGTTCAGTTTCATGTTTGGCCATCGATATTATTAATTAATTTTGGTGTTTTGTTATTTATGGCCGAATGGATTCAAAATTGGGATTTATTGGGTTTGTTTGTGGATTCTGCAACTTTTGTTTTGTTTGTGGATTCTGCAACTTTTGTTGTTCTTTTGTTCTTTTATGGTTTGGCTGGCTTTTGTGTCATGAAACAAAATTGTGTACTGTTAATGCATAGAATAAAAAAAAAAAAAAAAATCGTCATTCTGGATTTACGGTGCTGGGATTTGAACCCATTACCTTACCACTTCTTTGACATGCCTGCATCCATTGAGCTATCCTCTTTTATGTGCTATTGGATTGTTTCAGTATAAAATATGTGACAGAATTTATGCGTTTATTCATTCTTTGATTTTTTTGGCAATAATTCACATGAACTGTTATACTTTCACTTCTATGAATAAATTCTGTTGATATTATTATTTGTATTTTTCATATTTTTAATGTAAAATATTGATTATTTAGGATTACGATTAATATTTTACGTTTATTTGTATAATTAAAGTTTAGATTCAAAATTGGCATAAAATTTAATTACTGATATTTTAATTTATTTAATTGAAGCAATATGTTGCCAAAGTAACCTCTATTGTGTAGGTTAATTAAATTAAAATACTAGGAAGGAATATATATTTATGTTCGAAATTTTATGCGGATAATAGCTGGCCCAAAAGAAGGTTATTATTATCTGGCCGAAATTAGAACATATTTGTGGTAATAAATATGTGATAATTATTTGGATTTTCATGTGAATGTTGAGTTAGTCCAAAGAAAGGCTTGATATTTAACAGGAATTTATTATCAATACTTGATTACTATACCAAGATTACCACTTACAAATTGATTTTTCTGTCCAAAGACTAAATTTCAATGTTGTGTTAGGTGTCTTGTGATGGGATTGGCCATTATTTTTGAATCTATTATTTTATAAAATTTAAAGTATTGATTGTGAGCTTGATATATTTTTTGTTGTTTTCTGAATTCAGAAAATACCTTTACTGGTTCAATATCTGCAAATATTAACTCACTTCCTATGTTAAATGGCACAAATTTTAAGAAATGGAAGAAGACCGTTACTATCGTTCTAGGCTGCATGGATCTAGACTATGCACTCCGGGTTGAGCCTCCTGCTCCTCTTACAGCTGAAAGTTCCTCAGAACAAAAGAGGAACTTTGAGAAGCGGGAGCGCTCAAATCGCTTAAGTCTAATGATCATGAGGTGTGCAATTCCAGACACATTCAGGGACACTGCGTCCGAAAATCAAAATGCTAAATCGTTCCTTGAAGCCCTTGAAAGTCGCTTTGCTAAAAGTGAAAAGGCAGAAGCAAGTAGTTTGATAAACAAACTTGTTTCCATGAGGTATAAGGACAATGGGAGCATAAGAGAATATATTTTGGCGATGGAACATATTGCATCCAGGCTAAAGGCACTGAAATTAGATATTTCTGAGGATTTATTAGTGTATATTTGGTTTTTATCTCTCTTCCTTCACAATTTAGTCAGGTTCAGGTGAGTTATAATACTCAAAGGGAGAAGTGGACTCTTAATGAGCTCATTTCTCATCTGATGAATGAGGAAGATAGGATAAAGCTTGGAAAAGCAGAAAGTGCTCATTTGGCATTATCTTCCAAGGGCCACAATAAGAAAAGGAAGAAGGATACAGAAGCTGCTGAATAAAAGAAACAACGTAAAGAAAATAAAGATAAAATTCAACAATCTGGTTGCTTCTTCTGTAAAGGAACTTCTCATAAGAAGAAAGATTGTACCAAATATTATGCTTGGCGTGCAAAGAAAGGTACATTTCATGCTTTTGTTTGTTCTGAAATTAATTTAATTTCAGTACCTAGATACACTTGGTGGATAGATTCAGGTGCCACTACTCACATAAGTGTATCCATGCAGGGTTGCTTGAGCTACCGAAAGCCGAGTGATGATGAAAGATACATCTATGTAGGCAATGACGAGCAAATTGAAGTTGAGGAATAGGCACTTTTAGGTTATTATTAAAGACTGAAATTTATTTAGATTTGAAAGAGACTTTTATTGTACCGTCATTTAGGCGGAATTTAATTTCTATTTCTGTATTGGACAAATCAAGATATTGTTGTTCTTTTGGAAACAGTCAGTCTAGTCTTTTTCAAAGTTTAAAACTTATTGGTTCTGGTTCTTTATCTAGTAATGATAACCTATACTTGCTATGCATGTGGGTACTAAAAGAAAATTAACTAATGAGAATTCTGTATCACTTTGGCATAAGAGATTAGGCCACATTTCTAAACAAAGAATTGAAAGGCTTGTGTCAAATGGAATTCTTGATTCACTTGATTTTTCAGATTCTAAAATCTATATTGAGTGTATTAGAAAACAAACAAACAAAAGGAGATTAGGTGCCAACAGATCTACAGAAATCTTAGAACTAATACATACAGACATTTGTGGACCATTTCCTACTGCTTCTTGGAATGGTCAACGATACTTTATTACGTTCATAAACGATTATTCACGTTATGGGTACCTTTATCTCATTCATGAGAAGTCCCAAGCCTTGGATGTGTTCAAATCCTTTAAAGCTGAAGTTGAAAATCAACTAAATAAAAGGATTAAAACTGTTAGATCTGATCGTGGAGGTGAATACTATGGTAGATATGACGGATCAGGTGAACAACCTCCAGGGTCATTTGCTAAATTCCTAGAGGAATGTGGAACCGTCCCACAGTACACTATGCTAGGAAGTCCCAACATGAATGGTGTAGCTGAAAGACGAATAAAAACACTAAAGGACATGGTAAGGAGTATGATCAGTCATACTACTTTGCCAGATTTACTCTAGGGAGAGGCATTAAAGACTGTAGCTTACATCCTTAACAGAATTCCAACTAAAGCAGTGACCAAAACCCCTTATGAACTATGGACGGGTAAGAAACCCAGCTTAACACATTTACACATTTGGGGTTGTCCAGCTGAGGCAAGGCCTTATAGGCCAAATGAAATAAAATTGGACTCAAGAACGGTCAGTAGTTATTTTGTTGGATACTCTGAAAGGTCTCGGGGGTACAAATTTTATAATCCCACAAAAACATCATTTTTTGAGACGGGAAATGCCAAGTTCCTTGAGGATGTTGAATTTGTGGGAGGGGATAAGGTTAGAAACTTTGTCTTTGAAGAGGAATTTATTTCTCTTCCTACCGTTGTAATTGGCCATGATCAGGATCAAGACTTTCTTCCTGACACGGTTCAAGAAGCAACACCAGAACCACAAGACAATGTCAAATATCTCTTGGATCCTGTTCAACAATTTATTCCTGAAGATCAAACTCAACAACCTCAAGAACAAATGCCATTAAGAAGATCCACTAGAGAAATGAGAAGTGCAATTTCAGATGATTACATTATTTCTCCAAGAGCATGAGGTAGATAATGAAATGATGGAAGATGATCCAATCAACTTTCGTCAGGCCATTGAAAGCTCAAAATCTCAAGAGTGGATCAATGCCATGAATGAGGAAATAAAGTCCATGAAAGACAATGAGGTTTGGGATCTTGTCCCATTGCCTGAAGGTATGAAATCCATTGGTTGTAAATGGATATTTAAAACCAAAAGAGATTCAAAAGGTAATATGGAGAGATATACGGCTCGCCTTGTTGCCAAGTGCTTTACTCAAAAAGAAGGCATTGATTATAAAGAGACCTTTTCTCCAGTTTCATCGAAAGACTCTTTTAGAATAATAATGGCACTTGTGGCACATTTTGACCTTGAGTTACAACAGATTGATGTTAAGACAGTGTTTCTCAATGGCGACATTGATGAAACGATTTATATGGAACAACCAAAAAATTTTGTTTCAGAACATTCAAAGCAAATGGTTTGTAAATTAAAGAAATCCATCTATGGACTCAAACAGGCTTCTCGTCAATGGTATCACAAATTTCATCAAATTGTCATTTCTTTCGGTTTTCAAATAAATGCAGTTGATGAATGTACATATCACAAGTTCAGTGGGAGCAAGTACATTTTCCTGGTATTATATGTCGATGACATATTGCTTGCCAGCAATGATATAGGCATATTGCACGAAACTAAGAGATTTCTATCAAAGAAATTTGAGATGAAAGATCTTGGTGACGCCTCTTTTGTATTAGGAATTAAGATATACCAGAATTGCTCTCAGGGCATTCTTGGATTATCACAAAAGAGCTATATCGAAAAGATTCTCAAAAGGTTTGGCATGCAAAATTGTAAAACAGGAGATACTCCAGTAGCTAAGGAAGATAAGCTTAGTTGCAATCAGTGCCCTAAGAATGAACTCGAGTCTAAAGAAATGCAAAATATCCCTTATGCTTCAGCTATAGGAAGTCTAATGTATGCTCAAGTTTGTACACGTCCGGATATCGCATACATTGTTGGAATATTAGGTAGATATTTAAGTGAACCAGGCATGGATCATTGAAAAGCAGCCAAAAGGGTTATGCGGTATCTACAGAGAACAAAAGATTATATGCTCACATATAAGAGATCGGATCAGTAAGAGATCATTGGGTATTCCGACTCTGATTTTGCTGGATGCCAACACAGTCGTAGATCCACTTCAGGCTACATCTACTTGCTAGCTGGAGGAGCCATTTCGTGGAAAAGTGTGAAACAATCACTCACGGCTTCTTCCACCATGGAAGCTGAATTTGTAGCATGTTATGAGGCATCAAATCAAGGGATATGGTTGAAAAATTTTATCACAGGACTGCGAATTGTAGATAGTATTGAAAGACCAGTAAAGTTATTTTATGATAATAAATCAGCAGTACTGTATTCCAACAACAATAGGAGCTCTTCGAAGTCTAAACATATAGACATTAAGTTCCTAATTGTTAAAGAAAGAGTTCAAAGTGGTCAAATATCCATAGAGCATATTGGCACAAACTCTATGATTGCGAATCCGCTTACTAAAGGATCAATACCTAATGTCTTCCATGAGCACACTGCTCACATGGGTGTTATACTATTAGATGATATATCAATTTAGTGGGAGTTTGTACTTACAGATGCTTAAATTTATTTTGGTTGACATGTCATATGGATATTTTTTATGGGTACATAAAGTTTATCATTTAGTTAAAGATTTTATACAGTTTCCACTCTCTACTTTGTTTGATCTCATTAAGGAATAAGGTTGGACCAGTTGGAAATAGACATGTTAAAGATCACATTACATGACATTTCCATGCTACACATCCATATTTGATCCATGTTGTTGGTTATATTAATATATGTGACCATTGTTGGGTCTAGTTACGATAAATGTAACGAATATCTCTTTGACCCTATGTTGGTATTGTTGGCCTAAGGTCACATCCTGATTTTGATGATTATCAAACCTTAAATAAACTCTATTAAGGATTCTAGTCTAAACAAATTTCTGCAGGAAACTTTCTATGAGTTTGCCTAAGGAACACATTTCTGGAGATCAAGCTACAACAAGCATGGACTTTAGTAGTAATTTTATTTGTTGCTTTAGAGTGTTAGGAAATTAGGTTATTAAAATGTAAGATCAAATTGAGGCAAAATATTCTCACTCATGCATACACATTTTGGTTTTAAAATTTGCACAAAAATGATTTTAAGTTAGAAAATGAACTTATGATCAAAACTTGTTTTTCGTCAGAAAATAGTTCTTTAGAAAATGAATTTCTGAGTATCAATTTTCTAAATGAATTTCTATCTACCAATTTCTAACTGAATTTCTGCTCGTATCATAATTCTGGACAAATCTCAGAATCGCACAAAAAGACAAAATAACGGCTAGAAAACAGCTAGTTGGATTTTTACTTGTCTGTTTTGACCTCCAACAGCCATAAACGGCTAGTTTATGATTTAAACTTTTCAAACCAATTTTTTTGAGTATAAATACATGATGTTTTACCCATTAGAAGGTTAGAAAAAGTTTGGAAAGAATTTCTACCTCTTAAGAGAAAAAGCTTAATTTGTTACTTTCACTTTCCACATCTTTGCACTTCATTCTTTAAATATTCTCCTCAATTTGGTTATAGCTTTTGTTGTAATTTTAGTGTGAGGAAATTCTATTGATAAAGATTGTGAGTTAGGTTGGCTAGAAACCTAAGAAAGAATATTCTAGTAAGTGTTTGTAATCTTTTACTTTGAGAAAAAGATTGAGGGTAGATATACAAGTTTAGGATTGTATATTGGCTTTAGCTCTTGACTTTAAAAAAGTTTAGATTGAAGAAAGGCTCAAGTAAGTGAAACTTGGGGAGTGGATGTAGGCATATTGGCCGAACCACTATAAATTCTGTGTGCAAGCTTTTCTGATATCTTTTCTGCAATTCTACAATCCCTTCTACTCTGTTTCTTTATATATTATGTATTTGTTATTAAATCTGATCCATTAGAAAATCAGCCAGAAAAGTTTGAAACACCCAATTCACCCCCCACTTGTGTGTCTTTGGGACCTACATTTGGTATCAGAGCGGTTCTCAATCTTTCTAAGGCTTAACACCCTTGAGTGATCCTACAAATGGTTGACATTCCAGTTGCAACTCCATTCAAAGAAGGGCACTCTGTTCATCGTCCGCCTATGTTCAGTAGTGAAAATTATCCATTCTGGAAAGTTGTAATGAGGCACTTCATCCAATCACAACACATGGATTGCTGGGATATTATTGAAGACGGATGTGAGCCTCCAAGGAAACTAGCAACTAAAGCAGGAGCTTCTGGTGCCACTACTGTGTTAAAAATGAGAAAAGAATTTACTGAAGCAGAGAAGAAACTTGTGCAGCTGAACTCCAAAGCTATGAGTATTCTGTTTTGCTCATTGCAAACAAATGAGTTTAACAGAGTCTCTGGATGCGATACTGCCAAAGAGATATGGGACAAGCTGGAAGCAACATATGAAGGTACAAATCAGGTTAAAGATACAAGATTGCATGTTCTAATGGTTGATTATGAAAGCTTTAAGATGAAGCCTGAGGAATCAATCTCTGAGGTAATAAACAGGTATGTAAAATTGACTAATGATATAAAAGCTCTTGGTAAAAAACTTTATGAATATGATAAAATTGCAAAGCTGGTAAGAGGTCTTACACCTAGATGGGAAGCTAAAGCTTCAATTTTATTAGATAAGGATCTCAGTACTCTCAATTTTGATAATGTTTGTGGATCTCTTATTTCACATGAGTTGTATATTAAGTCTCAAGATGCAGAGAAAGAAAAAGATAGGAAACTAAAGGCTATTGCTCTCAAGGCAGAGTTTGGAAGTGACTATTCAACAGGAGATGATGAAATGGCGTTGATCACCAAAAAATTCAAGAAGCTATACAGAAAAGGAAAGAAGTCCTATAAAAGACAGCATCAAAAATTCTCTCATCACAAGGCAGAGAACTCTTCAAAACCTACAGGTGATATTATCTGTTACGAATGCAACAAACCAGGTCACATAAAATCCAAATGTCCAAATCTAAAGAAAAAGGAGAAACAATTCAAGAAGAAGGCTATGAAGGCCACGTGGAGTGACAGTGAAGAATCAAGCACAAGCGAAGGAGAATCTGGAAATTCTGATGATATCGGTTTGATGGCAGTCTCTGATTGTGAAGAACGAGATTCATCTTCAGATGAAGAAGTAAAGGCCACAGCTGATAACTCAGAAAAATCGGAGGTAAGTGATTCAGAGTCTGATTCTGATGGTAATGAGTATGAAAAAATGCTTGATTGTTTTGAAGAATTGCATCATAAATATTGCCTGCTTAAGAAGACACATACTGAATTAAAAAATAATTTTGATACATTGAGTTTGGAACATGAGAACACTAAACAATCAGAAATAAAATGGAAAAATGATTTTTCTGATTTAGAAACTAAATATGCATCTTTACATGAAAAATGCAAAGGAAAACAAGTTTGTGTGTGCAATGATAATACTGTTGAAAATGTGAAATCATTTCCTGTAAGTTCATCAAAGAATTTTTATAAGAAAAATTATTTTACAAAAAAGGTTGATAAGGCGGCATCTTATAAAAAATTAGCAAATAATTCTTCTGCTACATGCTTTTACTGTTGTAAAAAGGGACACATATCAAAGTTCTATTTTTATAAGAAGAATGCCAATTCTAGCAAGCAAAAATGGGTGATTAAGAATTCTAGAACAGTTACTGTTAACCCTGTAGGAACCAAGAAGGATTGGATACCTAAAAATGTTTGAAATTGTTGCAGGTCTGCCTAAGGAGCACCAAGACTGAAAAATGGTATATGGATAGTGGCTGCTCCAGGCATATGACGGGGAACAGAACCAAGTTCACAAAATTGGTAAAGTCTACTGGTGGTTCTGTTAGTTTCGGTGACAATCGGAAAGGAAAAATTATTGGAACTGGATCAATTGGCTCTAATCCAGTTATTGAAGATCTTTCTCTTGTTGAAGGATTAAAGTATAATTTATTGAGTATTAGTCAGTTGTGTGACAAGAAGAGAAGAGTGATCTTTGAAGTTGATCACTGTAGAGTTGAGGATGTTGAATCTGGAAAATCTGTTTTAAAGGGTCAGAGATTTGGAAATATCTACTTAGTCAGTCTTGAAGACATCAAGAAAAGTGAAGCTAAATGTTTAATCTGAAAAGAAGATGTGAGCATCTTATGGCACAGGAAATTGGGGCATGCCAGTTTTCACGTGATTGAGAAGCTGATGAGAAAAGACTTAGTGAGAGGTATGCCTAAGATGAAAATTGATAAGGATCGTTTGTGCAAAGCATGTCAGCTTGGGAAGCAAACCAGGAATTCTCACAAATCCAAGTCTGGCGTGTCTACTGAGAAAGCTTTAGAGCTGCTCCACATGGATTTATTTGGTCCAATTAATCCCTCAAGTATTGGTGGAAATTCATATGTTTTAAATGTGGTGGATGACTACACAAGATACACGTGGGTGCTATTTCTTGCTCATAAAGATGATGCTTTTGAAGCATTTAAGAAGCTAAGCAAGAAGATTCAGAATGAAAAGGGATATAAGATTACAAACATCAGAAGTGATCACGGTGGAGAATTTGAGAACAAGAAGTTCGAAGAATTTTGCAATAATTCGAGTATTAATCACACCTTTTCTGCTCCAAGAACACCGCAGCAGAATGGTGTAGTAGAAAGAAAGAATCGAACTCTTCAAGAGATGGCCAGAACTTTGCTGAATGAGAACAACCTACCAAAGTACTTATGGGCTGAAGCAATTAATACAGCTTGTTATATTTTAAATAGAATTTTGATCAGGTCTGTGCTGGAAAAGACCCCATACGAACTATGGAAAGGAAGAAAGCCCAACATCAGTTACTTTCAACCATTTGGCTGTAAGTGTTTCATTTTTAATGATAAAAGTAACTTAGCTAAATTTGATGCAAAATCTGATGAAGGTATATTTTTAGGATATTCTTTAAATTCAAAAGCTTACAGAGTATTTAATAAAAGAACACGTAAAGTAGAAGAATCAATAAATGTTAAATTTGATTTTACTAACAAAATTTCTGGAGAAAGTAGTTTGTCTGATGATGAAACAGGTTTTGAAAAAGAAAAAGATAAAGAAGGACAAAGTGCTGAAACAGAGAAATCACAAGATCAGCAGGAAGATCAAAATGATAGAAGTATGGATCAAGGTGAAGAAACTGAAGATAATTCTGGAATACAGGAAGGAAATGAACAAGAAACCCAGATAGAACAACAGTCTGAGCAATCAACTGAACTACCTAAAGATTGGAGATTCCACAAATATCATTCAAAGGATAATCTGTTGAGTGATCCATCTCAGAAAATGATGACCAGGAGAGCCTTGCGTGAGTATTGTGGTAATGTTGCCTTTGTCTCTCAACTTGAACCTAAAAATTATACTGATGCTCAAAATGATGAAAACTGGATCATTGCTATGCAAGAAGAGCTAAGTCAGTTTGAAAGAAACAAAGTCTGGAATTTAGTTCCAAGGCCCTCAAATTGTTCTATTATTAGAACAAAATGGGTGTTTAGAAATAAGTTGGATGAGCAAGGTAACGTGGTTAGAAACAAAGCCAGATTGGTGGTCCAAGGCTATAACCAAGAGGAAGGTATAGATTTTGATGAAACCTTTGCACCTGTTGCTAGATTAGAAGCAATTAAATTTTATGTGCATTTGCATGTTTTAAAAATTTCAGATTATATCAAATGAATGTTAACAGTGCTTTTCTAAATGGTTTATTAAATGAGGAAGTCTACGTTGAACAACCTCCAGGTTTTGAAAATTCTGATCATCCTGATTTTGTTTACAAACTTAAAAAGGCTTTATATGGTTTAAAGCAAGCTCCCAGAGCTTGGTATGAAAGATTAAGCTATTTTTTACTTGTTCATGGTTTTAACAGGGGTAAAGTATACACCACTCTTTTCATAAAACAAAAATCATCTCATAATTTAATTGTTCAAATTTATGTTGATGATATAGTTTTTGGCTCTACTAACATTTCCTTGTGTAAAGAGTTTGAAGCTTTAATGAAAAAGGAATTCGAAATGAGCATGATGGGTGAGTTAACCTTCTTCCTGGGTCTCCAAATCAAGCAATGTGCTGATGGTATTTTCATAAGTCAATCAAAGTATACTAAGGAGCTGCTGAAGAAATTCAAGACTTCTAAATTGGAGTTTATTAAGGTTTTGTCATCATCAAAAAGGGGGAGATTGTTGGCCTAAGGTCACATCCTGATTTTGATGATTATCAAACCTTAAATAAACTCTATTAAGGATTCTAGTCTAAACAAATTTCTGCAGGAGACTTTCTATGAGTTTGTTTAAGGAACACATTTCTGGAGATCAAGCTACAACAAGCATGGACTTTAGTAGTAATTTTATTTGTTGCTTTAGAGTGTTAGGAAATTAGGTTATTAAAATGTAAGATCAAATTGAGGCAAAATATTCTCACTCATGCATACACATTTTGGTTTTAAAATTTGCACAAAAATGATTTTAAGTTAGAAAATGAACTTATGATCAAAACTGATTTTTCGTCAGAAAATGGTTCTTTAGAAAATGAATTTCTGAGTATCAGTTTTCTAAATGAATTTCTATCTACCAATTTCTAACTGAATTTCTGCTCGTATCAGAATTCTGGGCAAATCTCAGAATCGCACAAAAAGACAAAATAAAGGCTAGAAAACGACTAGTTGGATTTTTACTTGTCTTTTTTGACCTCCAACAGCCATAAACGGCTAGTTTATGATTTAAACTTTTCAAACCAATTTTTTTGAGTATAAATACATGATGTTTTACCCATTAGAAGGTTAGAAAAAGTTTGGAAAGAATTTCTACCTCTTAAGAGAAAAAGCTTAATTTGTTACTTTCACTTTCCATATTTTTGCACTTCATTCTTTATATATTCTCCTCAATTTGGCTATAGCTTTTTGTTGTAATCTTAGTGTGAGGAAATTCTATTGATAAAGATTGTGAGTTAGGTTGGCTAGAAACCTAAGAAAGAATATTCTAGTAAGGGTTTGTAATCTTTTACTTTGAAAAAAAGATTGAGGGTAGATATACAAGTTTAGGATTGTATATCGGCTTTAGCTTTTGCCCTTAAAAGAGTGTAGATTGAAGAAAGGCTCAAGTAAGTGAAACTTGGGGAGTGGATGTAGGTATATTGGCCGAACCACTATAAATTCTGTGTGCAAGCTTTTCTGATATCTTTTCTGCAATTCTACAATCCCTTTTACTCTGTTTCTTTATATATTCTGTATTTGTTATTAAATCTGATCCATTAGAAAATCAGCCAGAAAAGTTTGAAACACCCAATTCACCCCCCCCCCCCACCTCTTGTGTGTCTTTGGGACCTACAGGTATAATTCATGAACAGGATTGTCAAAGACGATTCCGATTATGATAGCATTTTTGAGCTCATAAAGTATTATAGTAATATACAATTAATGAGATTATCGCATATTTATATGTATAAGAGCCAAGTGGGAGATTGTTGGAATTTATGGACCTATACAAATTAAATATGTGAATATTGTATATTATAAGCTATTAGAGTTTTAATCCAAATAAAAGTGATCTGGTTAACTTAAAAGTCAAATTGGACTTAATAGTCGTCTTATTAAAATATGGAGGTTATTTTATGAATATGTAGAAACCTAAAAGACTTAATCTAATTAATGATGGGCAAATTAGTAAATAAGTAACTCTATAAATAGGTTATGATCCTGTTTGTACAAAGAATTCTAACCCCAATTCTTTCTATCTGGCATCCCATTACCTAAGAGAAAATCTAGATCTCTGTGCCAACTAGAAACCCTAAAACCTTCCGCATCTTTAATGGCTATGAATTCAGGTATGATTCCGCATCTATTTTATTCTTAATGATTTAGCAGGATCGATTTATAGGCTATTACGTATTTAGAAATTTTCCATCATTTCTGGTTGCAGCAGTCTTTACTTTCTTGGAACTACTACTTCTTAATGACAGATTAAAACTTTAAAGATTTTCTTTGAACAGAAAACAGAATAGTTAAAACCTTTTTGAAACAGAATAAAGAAGAGGGAAGAGGAAATAGATCAACACAAAGGATTTATAGTGGTTCGGCCTAACAGCCTACATCCACTTCCCAAGACACCGTCTTGAGCTTGACTCTCCACTAATAATTCTTTTAAAGGGCAAGAATTAAGCCAATATACAAGCCTAGTATATTTTCTACCCACAATCTTTTTCCCAAGTAAAAGATGTAAGCACTTACTAGAAATTCTAAGGTTCTAGCCAACCCTTTTCTTACGATCTTTTACAGAAAATACCTCACACAAGAATTATAACAGAAATGCTATAATCTAATTGAGAAGGATAATAATAATGAAGTGCAAGATGTGGAAATTAGATTTAAAAAGATGAAAGCTTGAATCTCAAGAGATATAAATGTTTTCCAATTTCTCTAACCTCTTTAAAACTGAAAACAACTTCAATTTATAGCCAAAAATACAGTATAGCCGTTACAGATCCAAATATGGCCGTTAGAGAGAAGACAGACTGATTGTTTTGAAAAACTAGCCGTTATTTTTGTTTTTTAGCGAAAACAGAAATTGTTGTTCTGTCTGTTTGTTCTGCTGCGACAGATCAAAGGAATATTTTCTTTTCTGTTCTGTTGGCAAAAAATTCTTCTTCTGTTATCAACAGAACTTATATTATGTTTACGACAGAACAAGGTTTTTTAAATAAAATTTTATGCAAGAAAGGCTTTTATAAATCATGAATATGTATGCAAAGCTCCTCAAAAAATCTTACAGAAATTAATACCCTAACTTCCAATGAACTTCAGTATCTTTAATTTCTTTAGATATATTGACTTGAGCAATTGACTTGGATCTTGCATTACATAGTGTAGAATGAGCTGAAATGAAACTAGATGAATAGAATTTATACAAAGTTTATTCAAGGTTTGATTATCATCAAAATTGAGATGTAGCCTTGAGCCAACAATGGGACCTCCAAGAAGTAGTACCAAGCCACTTCTCACGAAATAAGTTTCTGTAACCAACTTTTTTATTGCAAGAAAGAGAAGTGACTTCTTAAGTTGATAACCTTAGGTACCTGACAGTACACTTGGAAATTCAACCTCGAGATTTCCAAATTATATATATGGCTTGCTATATTTTGAATGCAGGCTCTACTCCAGATGTTTCTTTGTTTTGGCTTCTGTTGTAATTATGATTTTGCTTTGAGGTCACTAATTAAAGTTATTGCAAGTCAATGAAGATAATTATTTTAAGCATGATTGATGGCTGTTCTAACAGAAATATGCAACACAATGTGAATTTGTATATTGTGAATTACCCTATTTGAAAAGGATGGCCAAGAAAGAGTTGAAAACTTGCTGGAAGCTCCGAAATGAAGATGCCTGAAACAGCTTCTTACTGTTGGATTTTTAAAAAGAAAAACACAGAATAAATTTGTGGAAATAGGATTTAGAATATCCAGGCAAAAGAGAATACTTTATTTGATAACCAAAACTTACATTTATAATACTAAAAATTTGAAAAATATGATACATATCCTCATATCCTAACAAACTAACGTGATTCACTACTAAGAGACCCACTAACACAATAATTGCAAAGAAATAGGAACAATAAATTAACAGCCAAAGACTAAGTCTAAAAACATGTGATTAATTTTTCAAACAAATTTCAATCATTCTCCAACATTCCCTCTTGATTCAAATTTGTTAGACTTCTTGCCCCGATGATGTACTTCCCACCACCCTTCACTGCTTGGAGCACTTCTCTCCCAAAAATGCTTCTTGGTGCACTTCTCACCAATTTTTTAAAACAAATTTTCATCTTCTTCAACAACATGTGCTAAATTGACATTTTCTTCAATTTTAGTTCTACAATTCCTTTGAATGTGTATAAAATTTTTTGCACTTAAAACAATGAGTGTGCCAACAATTTTCTTCATTATGCCCAGGCTTCTTGTAAATACCACATTGATTCCCTTTTGAAGATGAGGCCTTTGCTAGATAAGCCCCCTCAACTACCTCTTGAGTTCCTTCTTTCCTCAAAATTCTTATTTGCTCATGCGCATGTAAAGCATTGATTAATTCAGTTAAGGTAATTTCATCAATATTTCTTGAATCTTCTAAAGATGAAATTTTTGCCTCAAATCTTTCAGGCAAACTTATAAGCACTTTCTCTACAATCTTGCCATCAGATAACTCTTCTCCCATTAATCTAATTTTATTTACCACCACCATTAGCCTATAAGAAAACTCTTGTAGAGTCTCCTTTTCTTCCATCCTTAAAATTGCAAAATCCCTTTTTAGATTTAACAATTGCATCCGCCTTGTTCTATCATTGCCATGATAGAGTTCTTTCAATGTATACCACGCTTCCTTAGCTGTTCCACAAGCCATAATTCTTGGAAATATTGAATCAGAGACAGCAGCATGAATTTGAGATAAGGCTCTTAGAGCTTTGGCTTCTTCATCTTCGTGAACTCTAATTTGATTGAGTGTTGGGTTGTTTCCTAGAGGTGGCATTTCTCTTTCATCTTCAATCCACCGCCACAAGCCAATACCTTTCAAATAAGCTTTCATTTTGATCGCCCAAACTTGATAATTTTCACCACTAAAAACTGGGGGTGAAAGAGTTGATGTATTATTGGACGTCATGGCGCTGCTTTCTTTAGAATATTCACAGGCCCCTAAAGATCATAGTGCTCTGATACCATGTTGACTTTTTAATAAGAAAAACACGAAATAAATTTTTGGAGATAGAATTTAGAATATGCAGGCAAAAGAGAATACTTTATTTGATAACCAAAACTTACATTTATAATACTAGAAATTTGAAAACTATGATAAATATCCTCATATCCTAACAAACTAACGTGATTCATTACTAAGAGACCCACAACCACAATAATTGCAAAGAAATAGGAACAATAAATTAACAGCCAAAGACTAAGTCTAAAAACATGTGATTAATTTTTCAAACAAATTTGAATCATTCTCCAACATTCCCTCTTGATTCAAATTTGTTAGACTTGTTGCCCTGATGATGTACTTCCCATCACCCTTCACTGCTTGGAGCACTTCTCTCCCAAAAACGCTTCTTGGTGTACTTCTCACCAATTTTTTAAAACAGATTTTCATCTTCTTTAACAACATGTGCTAAATTGACATTTTCTTCAATTTTAGTTCTACAATTCCTTTGAATGTGTCCAAATTTTTTGCACTTAAAACACTGAGGTTTTGCATGTGCCAATAATTTTCTTCATTATGCCCAGGCTTCTTGCAAATACCACATTGATTCCCTTTTGAAGATGAGGCCTTTGCTAGATAAGCCCCCTCAACTACCTCTTGAGTTCCTTCTTTCATCAAAATTCTTCATTGCTCCTGCGCATATAAAGCATTGATTAATTCAGTTAAGGTAATTTCATCAATATTTCTTGAATTTTCTAAATATGAAATTTTTGCCTCAAATCTTTTAGGCAAACTTATAAGCACTTTCTCTACAATCTTGCCATCAGATAACTCTTCTCCCATCAATCTAATTTTATTTACCACCACCATTAGCCTATCAGAAAACTCTTGTAGAGTCTCCTTTTCTTCCATCCTTAAAATTGCAAAATCCCTTTTTAGATTTAACAATTGCATCCGCCTTATTCTATCATTGCCATGACAGAGTTCTTTTAATGTATCCCACGCTTCCTTAGCTGTTCCACAAGCCATAATTCTTGGAAATATTGAATCAGAGACAGCAGCATGAATTTGAGATAAGGCTCTTGGAGCTTTGGCTTCTTCATCTTCATGAGCTCTAATTTGATTGAGTGTTGGGTTGTTTCCTAAAAATGGTATTTCTCTTTCATCTTTAATCCACCGCCACAAGCCAATACCTTTCAAATAAGCTTTCATTTTGATCGCACAAACTTGATAATTTTCAACACTAAAAACTGGGGGTGAAAGAGTTGATGTATTATTGGACGTCATGCCGCTGCTATCTTTAGAATATTCACAGGCCCCTAAAGATCATAGTGCTCTGATACCATGTTGACTTTTTAATAAGAAAAACACGGAATAAATTTGTGGAGATAGGATTTAGAATATGCAGGCAAAAGAGAATACTTTATTTGATAACCAAAACTTACATTTATAATACTAAAAATTTGAAAAATATGATAAATATCCTCATATCCTAACAAACTAACGTGATTCACTACTAAGAGACCCACTACCACAATAATTGCAAAGAAATAGGAACAATAAATTAACAGCCAAAGACTAAGTCTAAAAACATGTGATTAATTTTTCAAACAAATTTGAATCATTCTCCAACATTCCCTCTGGATTCAAATTTGTTAGACTTCTTGCCCTGATGATGTACTTCCCATCACCCTTCACTGCTTGGAGCACTTCTCTCCCAAAAATGCTTCTTGGTGCACTTCTCACCAATTTTTTAAAATAAATTTTCATCTTCTTCAACAACATGTGCTAAATTGACATTTTCTTCAATTTTAACTCTACAATTCCTTTGAATGTGTCCAAATTTTTTGCACTTAAATCACTGAGGTTTTCCCTTGTGCCAACAATTTTTTTCATTATGCCCAGGCTTCTTGCAAATACCACATTGATTCCCTTTTGAAGATGAGGTCTTTGCTAGATAAGCCCCCTCAACTACCTCTTGAGTTCTTTCTTTCCTCAAAATTCTTCTTTGCCCATGTGCATGTAAAGCATTGATTAATTCAGTTAAGGTAATTTCATCAATATTTCTTGAATCTTCTAAAAATGAAATTTTTGCCTTAAATCTTTCAAGCAAACTTATAAGCACTTTCTCTACAATCTTGCCTTCAGATAACTCTTCTCCCATCAATCTAATTTTATTTACCACCACCATTAGCCTATCAGAAAACTCTTGTAGAGTCTCCTTTTTTTCCATCCTTAAAATTGCAAAATCCCTTTTTAGATTTAACAATTGCATCCGCCTTATTCTATCATTGCCATGATAGAGTTCTTTCAATGTATCCCACGCTTCCTTAGCTGTTCCACAAGCCATAATTCTTGAAAATATTGAATCAGAGACAGTAGCATGAATTTGAGATAAGGCTCTTGGAGCTTTGGCTTCTTCATCTTCGTGAGCTCTAATTTGATTGAGTGTTGGGTTGTTTCCTAGAGGTGGTATTTCTCTTTCATCTTCAATCCACCACCACAAGCCAATACCTTTCAAATAAGCTTTCATTTTGATCGCCCAAACTTGATAATTTTCACCACTAAGAACTGGGGGTGAAAGAGTTGATGTATTATTGGACGTCATGGCGCTGCTTTCTTTAGAATATTCATAGGCCCCTAAAGATCATAGTGCTCTGATACCATGTTGGATTTTTAATAAGAAAAACACAGAATAAATTTGTGGAGATAGGATTTAGAATATGCAGGCAAAAGATAATACTTTATTTGATAATCAAAACTTACATTTATAATACTAAAAATTTGAAAAATATGATAAATATCCTCATATCCTAACAAACTAACGTGATTCACTACTAAGAGACCCACTACCACAATAATTGCAAAGAAATAGGAACAATAAATTAACAGCCAAAGACTAAGTCTAAAAGCATGTGATTAATTTTTCAAACAAATTTGAATCATTCTCCAACACTGACACGGCCCCTGTTAAGAATGCAACACAGGCTGTTTCTGATATGTCTAAAGTTCTTCAGGCTGAGATTGAAACAGAAGAGCAAAAAGTCCAGCAAAGAGTGAATTCAATTCTTTTGGTTTGTTTTTTGAAAGAGTTTCTTGGTTACAGCGGTCTTTACTTTCTTGGAACTACTACTTCGATCTTGCTTAATCTGGCATTCTAGAGCCAAAATCTTTTCCAAAAAGATATCTTCAGTTGGGATCTGTCCTGCTAAGACAATGAATACTACCGAGGAGGTTTATTCAAACTCTTATTGCTCCATGCAGCACTGTGCCTGGCCACTGGTTCACAGTAGCTTCAATCGACAGAATCGAAAGATTTGCCATACAAATAATGGGATTCTGTTTTGTGACAGTGTATTTGTTTGCCTTGGTAATTCCTTATTATCATTAGACACAAAAAAATAGCTGAATTGGATTTGTGGTGATGTTCTCACTAACCTTCTTCTTTGCCAGTTTTGGACCTTATGCAATCATATTTGTTGTGCCTGCTGAGAGTTTTCCAGCAAGATTAAGGTCTACTTGTCATGGAATATCAGCACCATCAGGAAAGCTATTTGGCTAAGAATAAAGAGTTCACTCATTGTGCTTAGTTTTGTTGTTTACTTTCTTGGTGCCTGAATTAAATGAAAAATATCTGGAGGAAGTTTCAGGTGAAAATGAAGATGGGGTGTAATAGAACTGTTACAGTTTATTTGTAATCTATCACCCAAAATTGTGTTACAGTTTCTTTTCTTTCTTTTTTTTTTTAAATTAAAAAAAAACTAGTGGTGGACATTTCAATCCCTACTATCCTCCATTCTTACATTAAATTTTCAGTTTTTTTTTTTTGGTCATTTGGGGTTAAACCCACTGATAGAGTTATGATACGCCCATGACTCTATATAGGATTGAGTTCCTATCCAGATTAAATTGAGTTATTTAATCTAAATTAAATTACCAAATTCTATCTCAGAAAGAATTCTGAGTTAGACTAGGGTTAAGACTCTAGCCTTTAGGACCTTTACAAATAGAGGTGAGGTCCTCATAATTTGGTAACGAGAAAACTTATACGCCGCAAGGCTGCTCGTTCCCACTCACGATTATTTTGTGTTAATCTTTCAGAGACTTCTAGATTGTGATCTAGCTGCTATTATCCCGAGTGGGTAAAAGCCAGACCGGTGACCAATAAAGGAAGATCCTTGTACCGCTTCCGCAACGTGATTACCGCGCTACAAACAAGTACGTTTTGTTTTCCTTTATTTACTTATTTTCCATCATTGGTATCAGAGCCATCGTTTTATTGCGTCCTGGCATGCGGCTTTAAAATCAATCTAAAATTTTATGAGTAAAATTTATAGATTTAGGAAGCATGAAATACAACAAAAATTTATTTTTTGTGTGAAAAATATATATGCGTGTATATTTTGGTTCAATTCCGTGTATGTGTACACCGAAACCCGAGGGATAAAATTGAATATTCGAAATGCTAGTCTAGAAATTGGGATTTTTATTTTTGACCATTCCACTATGTTCACAGACCTCGAAAACCCTAGGCCGGCCGAAATCCGGAGTCCAAAAGAGGCCGGGAAGGTGGCGCGTGGCTTGCACGTGCCACCATAAGTTGGCCGCGTGCGCGTGGGCAGTGGCCCACACGAACGCAAACACGTGTCAATGACGTGGCGCGTCATCGACACGTGGCCTAATAGGAAAGAGCCACGTGGCAAACTGAGGTCGTGCCACGTGGCTCCAACGTGTCCACCGGGTGCCACGTGGCGCCAGGTGGACCAATAAGGGGTTGACACGTGGCAGAGCTGGGGCTTGCCATGTGTCATGATGACGTGTCAGGGGACCCACGTGTACCAACCAGAGTCCGCCACGTGTCAAGCCACGTCACTGCCATGTGGCATGACACGTGGCTGCCACGTGTCCACATGTTACCACGTGGGCAACAGTAATAGGTTGACACGTGTCACACTGTGGTGTTGACACGTGTCCGACCAGTTGATGACGCGCGTGTGGCGCGTGAGCGCGTCCCCTTCCCTCTCGTCGGCGCGTGGGGGCTTTTCCGGCCTCCGAATCAGCTCGTTGTTTTTGCGAAAATATTTTTCTAAATATTTCTGATTTATTGGTCTATGTTTTAAAATTTTTTGACGACCATGGAATATTTTTTGTTTATTTTTGAAAATAAATATTATAAAATATTTATGGAAAATGTGTTTTCTATTTTTAAATATTTTGAATTTTTTTTTAATTGTCCTTATTTATTGATTGAAATTTGTTTCAATCATATGTGTTTATACATGAGTGTATTAACCATTTGAATTTCTGTAATGTGTTTCAGAAATGATGATAAGGACACCTATGATTCCGAAAACCCCGCATGGAATTGCTTTGAGAAATGCAAGAGTGCGTTCATTAAGCAAAATGAGAATGCGGAAGACCTATCGAGCTGATGATATTGATGCTATTGTGCGTCATATATTGACTATGCATGAACAAATGCAGGAGTGCATTTGGATAGGAGGCTTAAGCTTAGGAAGGGATGACAGAGATAAAATCAAAGCGTTGGTTAATTCTTTTGCATATCATCCAGTTCTAAGAGAGCTTTTGGAAACTACTTGGTACATAGGAGATAGAGTTTATAAGAAATCTATCATCCATTTTTTGGCTAGAGTTGCCAAAAGAGGAGTGTTGAGGAGCAACATTCCATCTGTGATGAAATTGAGAAGCGGACGTGAAGTGTATCGTCCATGGCTTCATCAGCGAACTTATGAGTTCCCTTATGAATTGATGAAGTTGGTCAAAGAATCAGTCCCAGTGTCAGTAAAGGTCTTGAGGAGATATAGTTTTCTAGATTAGTTGACATGAGTGTCAATTATAGTTAGCGTTTGATTTTATAGGATTTATGTTTCCTATTATTATTATTTGAGATGTGTGTGTCTTATTTGAGAATGATTGGATTTATTTATTGGTTGAATGAATGAGTTTATTCTTTATGGCTTTTAATTATTTTTTAATAAATGTGTTTATTTTAAAATGTTAATTGCCCTGCAATATTTTATGAGTAAAATGTTTGCATGTTTATTAAGTAGAGACTTAATAAAATAAAACCAATAAGATATCCCTCATAAGTTTAAGAATTTAGTAATCCAATAATTCTGATTTATTATGCATGAAATCTTAACCTATAAAGTTGGACATTAGAACTTAGAAGGTAATTGGTACTCTAAGTATACTTTTCGAATTTAAGTCTAAGAGAAAACTTTAATAGGTTATTATTTCAGGTGTATAGTAAATAGCATGTATTGTCTTATCTCCCACTAATAACGTGCAACTTTGTTCCATTTGAATGAGAGGATACAAATGGCATCTGCTTTCAAATCAATTATCGCTGAATTAAACAAAGATTTGAAATTAATGGCGACAACTATGAAATCTGGAGTATGAAGATCCAGTATGTGCTAGAGGAGCAAGAGGCTCTCGAAACCTTGAGTTCGGTTATGGCTGAACCCGAGGATGGCAACACGGCCCAGCATAAGCGGGACCGAGATGTATATCTGGGATGGAAGAAAAAGAATTCCACTGCTCGTATCATTCTCTTGAGTGCTATGGAGGATGATATAACTAAGCAATTTCGCAAGTATCAGAACGCAATGGATCTGTGGATCGCTTTGCGGGAGAAGTTTGGAGGAGTGACTCTAACAAAACTCTGATCTTTGACGATCAAGTTTGATACTTATCAGAAGAAAGCTGATCATACAATGCGAAAACATCTCAGGGAGATGGAAAATATGATGAGCAAGCTTAGTGAATATGGTCATAAGTTGACCGACGAGCAGCAGGTGCAAGCTGTCATCCGTTCCTTACCGAAGAGTTGGGAGCATATGAAAATGCAACTAACTCATATGGACAGTGTGAAGACATTTGAGGATGTCGCACGTCACTTGGAGCTTGAAGAGGACAGATTGGCATCGATTAAGGTCAATGCTGAAGTGCATGTGGCACAGTCCCGTTCTGGTGGAATGAGTTCCAACCAGAACAAAAGGAAGGGCTTCAAAGGTTGGGATAAGGAACCTGCCAAGAGAAACAAAAGGCAGAAAAAGGAGCAGAATTCTAAAAGGTCCAAAGGCAAGAAAAAGATAAACATTTCAAAAGTGAAATGTTTTAACTGCCAACAGAAAGGATACTATGCAAGAGACTGTACTGTGCCCAATCAGGTACACTATTCTAACTCAAGAGTGAGTGAAATTTGTGTATCTAGTTCTGTATTTCTAACTGAATTTCATCCTTTGTGGGTGGTTGATTTAGGAGCAACGGACCATGTAGCAAAGGATCAAGATGCCTTTGTAGAGTTCCGACGAATACCATATGGAGCAAAATATGTATATGTGGGAAACGACGCAAGAGTGCCGGTTCGAGGGATTGGCGCGTGTAGATTAGTCTTACGCAAAGGCCGAACCTTACTTCTACATGATGTACTTTATGCTCCAGTTATTCGTAGGAATTTAGTTTCTGTTCTAGTGTTATTAAAACTTGGTTTTGATTTACACTTTAAAGATGACAGTGTGAACTTATGTTTGAATGATGTCTATTATGGTTCTGGTTTTATTTCGAACAATTTCATTGTTTTGGATGTCGATCCTAACTTTATGAATAATAATAGTTTTTCTTTAATCTCTTCTACTTTACATAATAATGAGAATCATGTGAAATTGTGGCATGCTAGATTAAACCATATTGGGCAAAATCGAATGAATCGGTTAGCCAAAGTTGGTTTACTAGGTGATTTGAATGAGGTTGAATTACCTACTTGTGAGCATTGTCTAAAAGGAAAACTAATAAGAAAACCGTTCGGAAAAGGAACTAGAGCTGAATTTCCATTACAATTAATTCATTCTGACGTTTGTGGTCCAATGAATGTGAGGGTAAGGCATAGGGCCTACTATTTCATCACATTTATAGATGACTATACAAGGTATGGTTATGTCTACTTGATTTTTCACAAGTCAGAAGCATTGAGTTGCTTCAAAACTTTTATGAACTTAGTTGAGAATCAATTAGATAAAAAGATCAAAGCTTTAAGAACTGACCGAGGTCGGGAATATCTTTCAGATGAATTTAAAGCTTTGTGTGATGAAAAAGGGATTGAACATCAGTTGTCCATTCCAAGAACTCCACAACAAAACGGTGTTGCGGAAAGGAAAAATAGGAATCTCCTTGATATGGTTAGATCTATGATGGCAGAAGCAAATTTGCCCATCTCCTATTGGGGAGATGCTTTACTTACTGCCTCATATGTTCTAAACCGAGTGCCCTCAAAATCAATCGCATCCACACCTTACGAGTTGTGGACTGGTCGACAACCTGACCTAAGCCATCTACAACCTTGGGGTTGTGCTGCTTACGTCCATGATACCTCAAGTAAATTTGGTAAATTGGGACCAAGAGGTAAAAAGAGTATCTTTGTGAGATATTCTGAAGTATTAAAAGGATACGTATTCATGGGTGAACAAGAGAATGGTTCTATGACTGAATTTGAATCACGAGACGTCATATTCTTGGAAAATGAGTTTCCAAAGTTGGGCGAAGTGATCAAGATTTCACTTTCTATGAAACTCAGGAAGATGAACGATCAGGATCACTCCATCCGAGTGGGAGGAAATTAGAGGAAGAAGGTCAAGATCTTCCTCCTCTACATGATCCGGATGTTCGAGACCCTGATTTGAGTGGGAGTATTCCTGACTCCAGTGGGAGTATGGAGCATGGCCCCAGTGGGAGTATTCCGAATTATGATGAATATATGAGACATGTTTATCAAGATTCGGAACTGCGTAAATCTAAAAGGATAAGTGTTCCTCGCCGACGATTTGAGATCGAAGGCTTGAACGAAGCCCTTTTGATTACCTCACAAGATGATGAAGAGCCTAAAAACATAAAAGAGGCCTTCTCATGCCCAGCTAAAGAAAAATGGATCAATGCAATGGAAGAAGAAATAGCATCGATGAGGTCAAACCATGTTTGGAAACTGGTTGATCTACCGGAAGGACGCAAACCGATTGGGAACAAATGGATTCTCAAGGTAAAGCGAAAAGCTGATGGAAGTATCGAAAGATACAAAGCTCGGCTAGTCGCTAAGGGGTTTACACAGCAGGAAGGGATTGACTATGAGGAGACTTTCTCCCCTGTTGTGAGATTTACGTCTATAAGGTTAATTCTTGCCATAGTGGCGAGTTTAGACCTTGAGCTACATCAAATGGATGTGAAAACTGCTTTTCTCAATGGAGAACTGAATGAAGAAATCTACATGGAACAACCTGTAGGTTTCATCGAAAAAGGCAGCGAACATAAGGTTTGCCGATTGAAAAGATCAATATATGGCCTTAAACAGTCTTCGCGACAATGGTATATGAGATTTCATGATACAATCATGTCGAATGGGTTCAACATGATTGATGAAGACCATTGCGTGTATAGCAAAAGCTCTAAAAATAACTTTGTCATTTTAACGTTGTATGTAGACGACATACTAATAGCTGGGAATGACAAAGTGTACGTAAATCAAATCAAAGATTGGTTATCGTCCAACTTTGAAATGAAAGACATGGGTAATGCAGATTACATTCTTGGAGTTAAGATTTCAAAAGATCGTTCGAGAAGGTTGTTGTCCCTTTCCCAAGAGACATATATCAACAAAGTCCTTGAACGGTTCAATATGCAGAACTGCAAACCCATAGCCTGCCCCATTGCCAAGAATCAGTTTCTTAGCAAAGAGATGTGTCTTAAAATGCCAGATGAAGTGGAGCGTATGAGAGACGTTCCTTATGCCAGTGCCGTGGGTAGTCTCATGTATGCTATGTTGTGTACAAGACCAGACATTTGCTATGCAGTGGGCATGGCGAGTAGATATCAATCTAACCAAGGCGAAGCACATTGGAAAGCAGTAAAGAGAATACTTAGATACCTCAAAGGTACAACAGATTATTCTCTCTGTTATGAAGTCAAGGATCTGCAATTGAGAGGATACACTGATGCTGATTGGGCTGGAGATGTGGACGAGAGGAAATCCACTTCAGGTTTCATATTCTTGCTTGGCAAGGGTGCCATCTCATGGAGTAGCAAGAAACAAACCTGTGTAGCCTTATCAATGATGGAAGCTGAATTCGTAGCTTCCGCAGCTGCAGTACAAGAGGCAGTTTGGCTAAAACGGTTGATGGACCATTTAAGAGTAACTACCTCGGAGGGACAAGAGACAGTCTTTAGCGACAGTCAATCATCGATAGCTTACACAAAAGATTCGAAATTTCATAGTAGGACTAAGCATATCGATATTAAGTATCATTATATTAGAGATGTAGTTGCACGGAGAGATGTGAACTTACAGTACTTATCTACGCATGATATGATTGCAGATCCGTTGACTAAACCTGTAACTAGAGATGTGTTTGAGAGACACATTAGATTTCAGGGTTTGCGTAGAATTTGATGTGTACTGACTTTATTTTTGTAATCCCTTAACGTTATTATTTATGAATAATAATAAAGTTTATTGTTGGCAATACATGAGTGTGAATGTTTAATATGTGAACATTTACTGTTAATTGTTTGAGTTTGAGCATGTCAGACAGAGAAGTAGCCCACTCACAAGGGTGTTTACCTTGGTTTTGTCAACGAGTTGGCAAAGACTAAGATGAGGCGAATTTTGAACAAATGAGTATGCTCGAGAGCCTGTTCAAAATGAAAGTGTCGTCTTGCAGAAATTACAAGATATGTTTTATTAAGGTGCAAGATAAAGTCATACATAAGGTTGTATGTTTTGGATTGAGATCCAAAATAAGGATCGTATGGGATCCGATGGATAGTTATGTGTAACTACCATGTTCTGTCTTAAAAGCCAGAAGTAGTTCTTAAGTAAGCGAACTAAAGTTGGATGCTTCGGCGCATCACAACCTTACGCTTCTGTATGGTGTTTTTATATCCACATTATTTTAATGTGAGACATGCGCTCCTTTAAGGGAAGGAAAGAACACCATAACACATGTTTTATACCGTGTGTGCTTTAGTGACAAAAGGGATGGGAATTTAATACAATTGATCTCAACTTTCCCTATTGTGAGACCCTGTTAATATATATCGACCCTTAGAACCCTTAACTTATCCCTGAAATATGGTTCGATGTGGCTAGCTTGGTTAGTCTCCAAGAGGTCTGGGAAAAATTTAGGCTTGGCGGATCTAACTAGAAAAGCGAGTTGAATCATGATGGATGGCATATAGTAAGAGGGGAAGATAACCTTTTGATCACATTCATAAGAATTCGTGGTTCACCGACATGTCTATTATTGTTTCTATGAATAGAAACATAATAGTGAACACGAATGACGTTTTATGAGATCATGAGCTAAAACGGTGATTGTGAGAAGGTGGTCTAGGGTTAGGCATACGTAAAATAAAAGGATCGCCTTTTCGAGAAGCTATATATCCCTAACAGGTGTATAGCAAATGTGCTCTCGAGGTATGCTGGTCACACAATCTATTAGCCTGTATAACTGAAGATTATATATATGGAATGTGTTCCGTCATGTGCGAGTGGGAGATGATAGAGTTATGATACGCCCATGACTCTATATAGGATTGAGTTTCTATCCAGATTAAATTGAGTTATTTAATCTAAATTAAATTACCAAATATTATCTCAGAAAGGATTTTGAGTTAGATTAGGGTTAAGACTCTAGACTTTAGGACCTCTATAAATAGAGGTGAGGTCCTCATAATTTGGTAACGAGAAAACTTATACGCCGCAAGGCTGCTCGTTCCCACTCACGATTATTTTGTGTTAATTTTTCAGGGACTTCTAGATTGTGACCTAGCTGCTATTATCCCGAGTGGGTAAAAGGCAGACCGGTGACCAATAAAGGAAGATCCTTGTACCGCTTCCGCAACGTGATTACCGCGCTACAAACAAGTACGTTTTGTTTTCCTTTATTTACTTATTTTCCATCACCCACTATTCCCAATAGCAAAACAAGATCATTATTGATAAAAACTTAGTAAGTTGTGAATCTTGTAGGTTATTGTGCTTGGGATGCTAAAAGCAATTGTCTTTTTGATCTCAGGAGGAGATAATGATCATAAAAGGTTTGTTCGGGAGATATGAAAGGTGGAATCCTGTACATCCCACATTTGGAGCATTTTGGGGAATGGGAGTAGGCATTGGGTGTGGTGTTGGATGGGGTCCTGGTTTTGGGTCCTGAAGTGGTTGGTTATGTTGGTTCTGGGTGTGGTGTTGGCTTTAGTGTGGGCATTACCCTGGTTGGTGTGGGCATTGGTCTTCTGCCAATTATGTCTTTCAAGTTCCTTATAATGGTAGCTTCTTCTTCTTTTATTCTCTTTTATTTGTTTCTTTCAACTGCTTAATTCATGCTATCTACTAATCTTTAATTAAGCTAAGAACTTTATGCTTGCCAAAAAGATTGTTGTTTAGTACATAGGAATTGTCCAATACCTTTCATACAGTTTGAAGTCCCCATCAGATTGTGTTTTTCAAGGTTAGAAATTTATTAATGTATTCTTTGTCTAGTTATTGTGGTAACAAGACGTGGTGCATTGACATTTGTGAGATCTAGTGGTATAGTTTCTGAAAAAGATCTTGCTGGTTATGGCTGGGGTAATGTTGCACCTGACATATCGGTCTTGCAAACAGAAACCAGCGGAAGACTCCAGTTTTAATAAGAATGTTTCCTTGGAAAAAGGGATTAACTTAAATGACATGCAGAGCAAATTGTCAGCCAATGCCAAACCATTTTCTGAAGATTTAGTAACATTTTGTAGTCGCTTATTGCACCCTCGAATAGGTATACCGTTATTGCCACTTGAATTTAAGTCAATGCAACTATTTCAGTATGTGGTTTGAAATATGGGATTTTTGCTGATAATTCTAATTTCCCAACTTCACATGTGATTTGTTGTTCCTGCTCTTTCTTTCCTGATATTAGTAGATATTTGGTCAAGTGCCACATTACACAATTTTTTTTTGTGCCAAAAATTTTCTTAGAGTTGCTGAAACTAGTGATATCTTCTTTGAAATATCAAGTTGAACAGCATATCATAGAGATGGTGAACGTTAACAGTGTTTTCAATGTGGAGTAATGAGAATCATGATCCAACAATGTATCTGTAATAGTCTTGTATTTTATGGCATCAATTTTCTTGAATCTACTATGCTTCTAGATGAAGTCACTGATGAAGCCCCTGTAGCCACCTTAGACATCCGATGTGAAATCTGTGATAATGTAATACATGACAACTCTCTAGATGTTAAATGCTTCCACTTCTGCTCAATATATTTATTACCTAGCAGCAAGACTGAGTATTCATTTGGATTTATGGTAATGTGAGGGTGTGTCTAACATGAACAGAAGTTCTCAACACCATATGTAATTTCAGTTGCTCCAATGCTTGCTATATGTTTACCACATCACCTTTCAAGATTACAATCAATCCAATCATGGAGGATAACCAATTAATTTTTAGCATATCCATGTTGAGTAATCGGGAAAGTTGAATTTGCTAAGTCATCCTTCTCCTCCATTAATTGACTTGTTCTCTAAAGACCTTTATTTGCCTTTTAATTAATAAGTATAATCTTTTTCCTGTTAGTAGTGCTGATTTGCCATTAGATATGCTCACATACCTAGGAATCCACCTGACCCTGAAAAAATGTTTAAGAACAAGGCTCGGGCAAGGGGTTCTTTGTTTAGGCCTAATTTTAGAAAAGTATGCCAGGTTTGGAAATTATATTTCTTGTGTCTCCACCATATTCAACCTGCCAAATAAAAATTTATTTGCATCTTTAAAGTATATATCTATGCTTGTGCTGCGCTTGGTCATAAAGTAGGTCCAACCTAACTGTAGAAATCCCCAGCCCACCACACAAAGAACTGTTGCATTGGAATTCTTAATCAAACTGATCAAAATCTAACATTCAATTGTTTAGTTCTTTAAGTGTAGTTTTTTTGTGTCAGGAAGTTTCATTTATATTCAAGTTTAGCAAAGGATAACTTTGCATTACTAATTGAGAATCGCTAATTTAAGGAGCGCTCTGAAGTTATAGGACCCGTTTCCAGCTTTCAAATGACTGCAGAAACAATCCTAAGTTGGATATCTAGTATGTTTTAATGAGAGATTATCTCTAATTTAGCTATTAAAATCCCAGCACTAGCATTTAGATTTGGCACCACCATTTGAAATTTTGGTAATTAACACATTAATTTTCATGCACAAACTCAAAGCTGTTGCAAGTCTGAATATTAAAATTGCATGACATGTTCTAAACAGTGTGTGTGTTAGCCCTCTACGTCTATTTTGCTTCGTCATTTTTCTTTCAATGTACAATTGCACTAGTGATCTGTCTTACTGTGATTCTATTTCCCTTCCTACATGTTTCTTCCTTCTATCAATCAAGGAAATGTGACATTGTTAATGTTCAGTTAAGCAAATGGTACCAGATATAACCTGCATGCCTTATATTGCAGGTCGAAAAGATTGAGGTCAGGATGCTCAACTATTTTTGGCCCATGCATAATATAATGTCTAAGATCTTCTCATTATTCTAATGCAAACAGTCATTTGGCATTGTAAGTATATTCTGATTTTCCATCTTCAGAAGTATATTGCCAGCACGGATGACAGATGAAAGGTCATTCTCTGCCTCCCATACCTTCCCTAGCTGAACTCAATTAGTCTTTAATCCCAACAATTCAATGTCAGTTGTTTAGGGAATTAGTTGTCTAACTTGCATATGTGAATTAGTTGTTTTAGATACTTTAGTCTTGGCTTAAGATGGGTTAAAATCTTGTGATTTTATATTATATCTAATGGAATTCATGGATATACTTACATGCATGTCAATTGAATGCCAGAACTATGTTCGCAGACATAAAAGAAAGCTTGATTTAAATAGCACTTCAAATGGAATTCAACAGTGAATCTTACGCTAATGGGTTCAAAAACAGCAAAAAAAATGTCAAAATAATGAAAATTTTTACTTTAAGATGTGTACTTGTTGGAGAACTAGTTGGTTGGCTATGAATTAGAGTTAGTATGATTTTAGGTTATAATTGAATTGGACTAACCGAACCAATAATTGAACTTATCTTTTTTACAAATCTAACCGAGAAAATTTTGTTATCTATTTAAGAAATTTCGGTATTTTGAATTTGTTATGGATATGTCTGAGTGCTGTTGCTTTGATGTTGAAATTATCTTTTTTGTTTACTTTGAATCTGCCAAGACATTGAAAAAATTAAACACCACTCATTCTTGCTTCAAGAATTTATTTTGGAAACTACAGAACAACAACGACAACAGAACTGCTGGATAATTATTGATATCAAGTAAGATTGGTGAATTAATAGAGTCATCACCACCATCACATAAAACAATTGTCATTATCTGCAGAATAAGGCATATGCATTGATGCTTTTGCTATCCAAATAACACATAGTACTCTACACCCAATACAACAAAAAGATGCGAGGAATGATGAACTGCTGCCAACCATCAGGTCTGAATACCAAGCCAAGAATATATATATCCCTTCACAATCAAAACAAATGAATTTATGGATGTACCTCACCGGAGAGATATGTGTCATTCCATGTAAGAAAAAGACATGAATTTTCTCCTCCAAAATCGTCTTTAAAGCTAGTAGCTTAGATTCTTGTTATAACCTGCAAAGTTTCTGAATTTGTTATGGATATGTCTGAGTGCTGTTTGCTTTGATGTTGAAATTATCTTTTTTTGTTTACTTTGAATCTACCAAGACATTGAACAAATTAAGCACCACTCATTCTTGCTTTAAGAATTTATTTTGGAAACTACAGAACAACGACAACAGAACTGCTTGATAATTACTGACAACAATAATACTAAATGCATAAACATTGAAAAGGGAAGGAAAAATAAACAAAGAACACCTCCCTATCGCTTCATGATTGAGTGGCGGCAGAAGCAAGATCAAGTAAGATTAATTAGTTGATTCTTGATGATAAAACTGGAACATTAATTAATTTTAATTTGCGGAGAAATTTAAGTCGCTGGACCTCTTCAGGAAGCATCTTTAAGCTAGTACAAGATTCGATCTCCAACTCTTTCAATCTAGCTAATGCCCCTTCTTCCACATTCCATTCCTCTAGTGGCTCCAGCTTCTTAAATTTAAGCACTTCAAGCTTAGGAAATCCTCCAAAACTGCAAACCGTTTTCTTTCCTGTAAATGATCTTTGAAGAAGTATCAGAATTCTGAGGTTTTGAAGCTTGTCCAATGTTTGCATTGGGTCCTCTCCCAATCCAGATGCTGACAATGTGAGCTCTACCAGATTCAGGGGCAGCTTAGATATCAGATTCTGATTTTTTAGCCTTCCTACCAAGTATACACTGGTGAGATCCATGTGTGTTGATAGAGAGTCCAAGTGTAGATCCCATGGCTGATTTGATTCATTGAATGATTTCAACTTCAAGGATTGAAGTTGTTTTAGATTTTGAACCCAATTCGCTACAGCATCCAATTGCGAGGACATTTCCATATGTTGGTATGATTTCAACATCTTGCATGTCAACCCCAATTTTTTGATATTCAACAACATGTCCAAGCCATTTCTTACTAGACTTTCTTCATCCACAAATACACCCCACAGTGTTTGAAGCTCCGGTAGGTAGCAATCTCCTGGTCGAGGTGCAAACACGCTGTGAAAACTCTCATCTAGAAGCAAATGCCTCAGTTTTTGCATCTTCCAGACTACACTAGGGAGATTGCTGATGTGGGCTCGCTTCAAATCCAGTGTTTGAAGGCTTAGCAATTTGTCAATGAAAATAGGAAGTACTCCGAGATAAGTTGATCTCAAGCCTAGGTACCTCAACAGAGTGAGCTTACCTACTGCATTTGGTAATTTTGGCTTATATACGTTTTCAAGATCCAAAACCCACAAGAAAAGGATGGAATTGCTAGAAATGCATCGAGCAAGAAAGTTACCTACATCATCTCCTGCTCTGCTTTCTTGTCGAGTATCGAAGGATAGAAAAGAAACCAGGTGTTCATAGGAAGAGTACATAGAACTACTGTTGTTACCATGTATATGATCAAAGATGGCATCATTTGGATCAAGACGGTCAGCAAGACGGCGCACAGGTGTCACTGCAGTTTTCTGATTGTGGCCTTCAAGAAAATTAGCTTCCTTGGCTTTTGCAAACCAGTGTAATCGCAGAGCCTCTGGTAGGCAACACGTCTTAATCTTGCCGTTGAGTTTCCTCTCTGTCACTTGAACCATGTTGTAGTTTATAAGCTCCATCAAGCATGACTCTGCAACATGCTCAGGGGATTTTTCTTCATTCTGTTGTCTCCCTAATCCCTCAGCAACCCACAAAGCCATCAATCTTCTTGCAGGGGTTCTGTGGCCATTGGGAAATAATCCAAAATAAAAGAGACATCGCCTCAATTTCAAAGGCAAATATCTGTTGATCTCTTCTAGGACTTGTGACCAATGTTCTTTGTCTTGATTTAGCTGCTGAAGAACCCTTGACCAATCTTCTATCCCTCTCTCTGACAGTACTTCTGACAGTTTTACAATCACCCCTGGCAGCCCTCCGCATTTTCGTAAAATATCCTTCTTAGCACTTTCTTCCAACTTTGGAGCGTTGCCTTTCTTCCAAGAGTGGAAGAACAATGTCAAGCTCTCATAATCACTCCTCAAATGCAGCCTGCAAATGAAGTTTGTGTCGGTGACTGGTGGAGCATCCTGTAGGCGGCGAACAGTGAAAATTATTCTGGTGCAATTAGATATATCTCTAAATGTCCCTCCCATTTTTCTCCAAAATTCACCTGCATCCGAGCCATCAATGACTATAAGAGACTTCTCTTCCGCAACAGAGGCATTAACCTTCTGCCTCAACCTGTTCTCATAGCTTTCTTCTGTTTCGTTCCAATGACGAGATAAATCCGAATAATAATGTATATTCAAAATTTGTTTCATACTCTCGATCTTATCTCCACAAACCCAAACACGGTGAGGGAAATTATCAGCAATAATCTTGCTGTGGTAGATTAAGCTTGCAAGACTTGTCTTGCCAATGCCAGCAACACCGACGATTGAAATGGTGAGGCAGCTAGGATCATCTTTGAGCAGCTGTGCAATAATTCCATCTACATCCTCTTGGAAACTGACCATATCAAGTTGGTCAGCAGCAAAAGGAAGCTCCCTTCCCTCACTACCAAAGCCGCTGAAAGAGTAACTCGGTGGAATGGCTTGATGTCTTCTCCCAGAAATAATGCAGATCTTTTTTTCAATCCGAGCCAGTTGCCGGACAAGTTTATGCTGGGATATGAATTTCTGGGGAGCGCAAACTAATTTTCTGTTTATATGCAGTTGCATGAAGAGCCCTACAACATTTTCAGTCGAGCAGCAGACGTCGAAGAGCTCCTCCATCCATCTCACTCCGTCTTCACTTAGCCATTTTGATTCTACACCTTTTAGAAAACTATGCAAGGACTTGAATTCATCTCTTAAAATCCTGAATTGCTTTCTGATGCCAGAGCTGAGCTGCTGCTGAGTAGCTAATGTTGCCAATTTAGCTATGATAGGAGAAATAACTGTGTTGGCCGTGCTGAAGTCGTATAGAGCAAATGATTTCTGCCACGAAACAGAGCAGGGAACAAAACATGATCCCTCATCCAAAGCAGAGCAGAAAACAGCAAATCTAAATCCATCGGAAAAATCAAGCTTTAGTAATTCCAACTTGTTACGAAGATTATAATAATAAATCAAATCCAAGATAGCGAAAACATGAAAGAAATGTTTTGGTATATCATCAGCTAAAGCCAAGAAAATAGGAATTAAAGCATTTCTGGTTCTTCTCTTGGCTGATCTGATTATCAACTCATCAATTACATCTTCAATGTCGTAAATAGTTTCCCGTGCTTTTTGACGGGAAACTCGTTTGATTTCGATCCATTGAAATGGATCTTCAAATCCACGCAATGATACAGACTCTCGCAGTTCTGTTTCGAACCATTGAATTAGATCTTCAACTCCAAGCAATGAATCAGAGTCTTGGATGAGAAGATTGGAAACGTTTGCTAACAGTTCCAACACGATTTCACTCAACATGGGATGGGATTATGAGTTCAGTTGTGCAGTGATTCAAAGGAAAGAGAGCTGTGAGTTACAGTTAATGAAGCTTGGGGAGCTTATGTTTTTGGTTGGAAGAAAGGAGCTGCTATATATATCAATATGTGATGATTTAATATAATTTCTTGGAGCTTTCCTTTTTCAAACTTACATAAATATCAAAATTACGCTGTATCCAACTTTTTATGGGTATATATTGAGGTTAACTACAAGTCTACGAAAGGTTCATTTGTCAAAGGATAAAAGTGACTTAGTCTTGGCTTTAAATAAAAGAATAATAAGAAATGGTGTATATATTGACGTCCTCATCCATATTCGTGGAAAGAGTCAATTCGATCGTTCCATTTTGCTTGGTCTTAATAGAAAATTATGGAGTTTTGAATTTTCTAAACTCTGATTTTTTCATGTGAAATCTGTTAAATCCTATTTGAATGAATATAAATGATTCAAATACTACTTTCAATATAAATATTAATCCACCTAACAATAAAATAAAACATTCCATTAAAAATAAAATCAAAATATTGTTGAATTAGACACCACCGTTGTCTAATTGTCATTAGGGGAAAAAATAACAATTATTAATAAATAGGCACCTCCCTTTCAGTTCATATAGTTAGGGATGAAGCCTACTAGACAAAGAAATGTGAACAGGAATATTCCTTTAAAAATCAAGAATATTGAAAGGTCCCATCGTTATCTCTTTATTAATTATCACATGGTGTCATTGATAACAGCTAACAAGTATAAAAACAATAAGAAGCAAGTTCGGCTGCTCGATGATGCTAAGTTCATTCTGAAATCTTGTTTGTTTCTCAGGAAAATGATGTTAGAAAGAAAGTTAACGTTCGCACTTTTTTTTATGACACTATAACAATTATTGAATAAGAAGACAATTAAAGTTATCATGCAAAATTTTATTGATAAAAAAAAAAGAATGCCATGCAAAATTTGTCTATATTCGTTATTGCATCATCCGTCTTAATAAATTCAAAAGGAATTCTAGCATATGTGAAATTGTGGCTTGTTCTCGTATTTGCCCCTGACTGACCGTATTTAGATAAGAAACTCTTGCATCCATGAAAATTTCATAGACTAAACCAATAAAAATAAACAGAATAAACAACCAAAGCAGAGGATTATCTAATCCCAACCAATAAAATCCGACCGCATTGTGATAGAACAGATAGTGGCAAAGATCTAAATCGAAGAACAAGAACCAAAAGAAAGAAAAGAAAGGAAAATGAGTTAAAAATCCAGCCTATAATTAATCAAGGAAATTGCAAAATTATACAAGAAAAAATAACAAACTTCCTAAATAGCTGTCACTTTGTAAGTGGGAGAAACTGAAAGAAAAAATAATATGCCACTAAAAACAGTAACTTGATAAAATAAAGCAACTAAATTGATTAAGTCACTTGTTTTAGAAAAACAGTAAAATAAACTAATTTTGTAGTAAACTAAAAATAATAGACAACTGGAACTAAAATGCTAATATTCTAATACTCTTCCTTAGGATTTTGGTGACAAATATCAATTCTATTATGGAAATTCGGGCTAATTTTCACTAAATTCACTTAGAACACTATTGACAAAGTGAATAAAGCGTAAACGATTGTACTAAAAAATCATACAAGATAAAATTTTTAGAAAAAACTGTAGGGGTCACAAACGGTCTCACTTAAAATCCAATATCCTTAAACATAATTTTTCTAAATAATTTAATAGCACAATAATTTACTAGTAATATAGGGTAGTCTTTTGATACGCGAGTACATCCACAACGCGAATACACAATTTTCTTGTCCTTTGGATGGAAGGTAAAAAAAGTCATGACCATATCGGCAATTCTCTGTCTTCAACGGTCTATTCTCATGCTCAATAACCCTAAAACGTTTGCATCTTCCCCAATTCCCTCTTTTTCTTCTTCCTAAATTATCAAATTTCTTTTTCTTCCTTTACTTTCAATATTCAGTTTCCCACGTACTCAAATACAGAATGAGTCAAATTTATCAAATTATTCAGATTATGGCTGCCTTGGAATCTTTCTTTTTGTTCTATCTCAACCTGCTTTCGCCATTAGAATCTGAATGCCCATTTTCTACCAAGTCCCAAAGATCTCGAGATTTAAGTAGAGTTTTCGTATGGATACTCCAAAATTGATAGTCTTCTTCCTTAAAGATGGGAATGAGTGGCTGTGCAGCACTTACACCATTCCCGTTGCTAGCCATAATCTGTGGGTATTTCTCTCAACTGATGTGTTTCTCTTTTTGCTCAAATAACATGGCTCTAATACCAAATTTATTGGGAAAGAGGTAAGGAGCTACAGAACAAAAACAGAGATATAGGAAAACAAAGGGACATTTTTTTAAATAATGTTTTTTAAAAAATTATTTAGAAAAGTGGTG
The DNA here is from genome assembly GCA_947683425.1 of Excoecaria cochinchinensis. Taxonomy (NCBI): domain Eukaryota; kingdom Viridiplantae; phylum Streptophyta; class Magnoliopsida; order Malpighiales; family Euphorbiaceae; genus Excoecaria; species Excoecaria cochinchinensis. The sequence continues at coordinate 5,209,661 of CANTUQ010000150.1, read as the reverse complement.
TTTGTCAGAAATTATTTAGAGAAGTGGGGTTTTTTATAAAAACGCAACAATTGGTTGCGTTTTCAGATTGTGGGGCCCATCGGAGGAAAAAACTGATTTGTCTGAAAACGCAGCAAGTTGTTGGGTTGTCGCACGTATGAAAACGCGCTGCGTTTTCAGACAAATATTAAAAAATGTTAGAGCCCAATTATCAAAGTCTAATTACGGCCCAGTGGTGTAAATACAACTAATTGGATGTTCAAACATCACGGGTTCGAGTCCCAAAATAAGCAAATAAATTGATTTTCGATTTTTATCAATATATCAAAAAATATATGAAAACATGAATTGCAATCAACAGCTTGTGTTCAAGTGGCACAAATGCATTTTAATATCTTTTAATATCTTCTATTTCCACGATGTTATATATAAACCAATTTAATCATTTTAATCAATTTTATATATAAACCAAGTGAATTGATCAATTCCATATTAATTATTTTAATCATGTTAACATATATAAACGAAGTGAATTGATTAAAAAATTAATTTAATTAAAATGATTAACATATAAAATTAAATTTTTATATATAAAATTGATTTTTTATGGATAGTCAACAACAATAAAAAAAAAAATTTAATTAAATTAATTTTATATATAAAAATTTAATTTTATATACAGTCACATTTGAAGAAAATGAAAAAAATGGTGGATGCACAGGATCGAACTCGCAACCTATTGGGATATAAAAAAAAATGAAATGCATTTGTGCCACTTGGACAAGGTCTTAATTGCTATTTATATTCCATAGGTTATATTATATATTAATACAAATGGCAAAACAATTCATTTGCAATTTTCTGGACTCGAACCCGTGACATATGAGGATTAAAAGTTACCTTTGCACCACTTGGCCGAAATGACTATTTGTCAGTTAAAGTCAACATATTTAATATTTGTCTGAAAACGCAACAGACTGCTGCATCTTCAGAGTCTGAAAACGCAACAGTCTGCTGCGTTTTCAGACTCGGAAAACGTGCTCTGTCAGTGGATCCCACCTCTGAAAACGCAACAATTCGTTGCGTTTTTTAAATCAACCCCAATCCTCCAAATATTTTCTGACATACCCTATTTTTATAATTTTTTTTTAAAAAACATTATTAAAAAAAATTTCCCGAAAACAAATGCCTTTTTTTATTTCTAATGTTGTACCATGACAAGTAACTGTGATGTGTCTAATATAGAGACTTAGGATTGTGCATCGCTCGGTTCGGGTCAAACCGACCCGAACCCGAACAACCCGAAACCCGAGTAATACGTACACCCAATCCCCCCGAACCGACCCTTTTTAGGAGTAGGGCCCAAACCGAACAACCCGAGTTTGGTCGGGCTCCGACCAGAAAAACCTGAAATATATATATATATATATATATATATATATATAAATATATATATAATTAATTAACATATAAATTATATTAAATAATATATAATTTAAAATCCTATTAAACTAATATAACATTTCACCATTATAAATATAAAATTAAAAACCTAATTTATTATAAAAACATTAAAATATAAAATTAAAATTAAATAACAAATAAATTCGGTCGGGACATTCACGGTTTCAACCCGATCCGAAAAATCCCATATCTTTACACCCGACCCGCACTACCCAAATAACCCTATCTGATTTGCAATTTCAGTTCGGGTTCGTCGGGTTCTTCGGGTCGGGTGATGCACTTACATGAAAACTGAAAAAGCTAAAGGTCCACTACACAATAAACTAATATTGTCTCTGCATGCTTCTTGTCGAATGTCTTCGTCAATTCTTCTGACAACGTCGCAAGTTTTGTATCAATCAATTCCAAAGTAACTTTTCCCACTTTTTTTTTGGACGTTGCGGAAGCGTAGTTGAAAGGACTAATTTTAGATAAAGATTTAAAAAAATTCAAGTATCTGATACCACTTGATGACGTACCAACAATGAAGAATATGTGAAATTGAATTCATATAGATGAGAATGAAAAAAGACGAGAAAGTTTGGATTTTCAATTGTAAGTTTTTATTCTAGAAAATAATGAATTTCTAAAAGTACTTGGCTTTAAATAACCTTACATAACCTGATTTGAAAAGGAAAAGAAACGTAAAAGGGAAAAGTAAAACATATTCCAGGACTCTTATTAAACTAGGAAATATAAAAGTAAAACAAATTCTAAGACTCTTATTAAATTAGGAAATATAATCTGTCAACTCCTTTTTAGAGTTTAGATGTTGCCAAACTAGGTAGAGGATGTCCAGGTGAATAGTGTTATACAATAATTTCTTAGTCTATATAATTATGAACCAATATGAAAAAATAAATAGGATTTTTTTTTTTTTTTTTTTTTTTTGCAGAATCATGAAAATTGATCTTACTTTTCCTTCTGCTCCTCCTTTTTCTTCTGAAAAGTAAGTTTATCAATCATGAAGTTGCCATATTTGTGTGGAAAATTTTTTAGTTGGAGTGTAATCTGAATATGCAATGTATAAAATCTTTTACAGCTGCTGGTGAATTGAAGGACTCTTCGAAGAGGCTCTCCCTTCAGAAGATCATGGAGCACCCTTGAATAACCAAGAATCCAGAACCCAATGGGACCTCCAAGAAGTAGTACCAAGCCACTTCTCACGAAATAAGTTTCTGTAACCAACTTTTTTATTGCAAGAAAGAGAAGTGGCTTCTTAAGTTGATAACCTTAGGTACCTGACAGTACACTTGGAAATTCAACCTCGAGATTTCCATATTATATATATGGCTTGCTATATTTTGAATGCAGGCTCTACTCCAGATGTTTCTTTGTTTCGGCTTCTGTTGTAATTATGATTAACAGTTTGCTTTGAGGTCACTAATTAAAGTTATTGCAAGTCAATGAAGATAATTATTTTAAGCATGATTGATGGCTGTTCTAACAGAAATATGCAACACAATGTGAATTTGTATATTGTGAATTGCCCTATTTGAAAAGGATGGCCAAGAAAGAGTTGAAAACTTGCTGGAAGCTCCGAAATGAAGATGCCTGAAACAGCTTCTTACTGTTGGATTTTTAAAAAGAAAAACACAGAATAAATTTGTGGAGATAGGATTTAGAATATCCAGGCAAAAGAGAATACTTTATTTGATAACCAAAACTTACATTTATAATACTAAAAATTTGAAAAATATGATAAATATCCTCGTATCCTAACAAACTAACGTGATTCACTACTAAGAGACCCACTACCATCACTACAAAAAAACTGTGAATTAGCGACTATATTTTTTTCGTCGCTAATTAGCGACTGTTTTAAGAATTAGTCGCTAAATTCTATTTTTCATTTTTTACGACAAATTTAGCGACTGTTTAGCGACTGAAAAAAGAAACCGTCGCTAAAATTTGGCGGCAATTTATGGCGCCTTTTTTGCGACTAATTTAGCGACTAAAAAGTCTGTCGCAAATTTTTGCGACTAATTTAGCGACTAATTATTTAGTCGCTAAAATAGCGACGGAATTTTCCGTCGCTAAATTTAGAGGTTATTTAATATATCGTAATTGCGACGGATTTAGCGACGGAATGTTTCCGTCGCTAAAAAATTTTCAAATATTTTAAATATGAAATTTCATAGAAATAAATAAGTAAGAACAGGGGGAACTAGAGGGAGACGGGGAGAGGAGAACAGAACCGAGAGAGAGAGAGCGAGAGAGAGAGGAAGAGCTCGCAGCGGAGGGACTACCGGCGACGACCACGATGGCGATCGGACCGTCGGTCTTCGCAATGCCGGCCAGCCCAACCGATCGGGTCTCCTGTTCGCGATGACCGACCCGATTTGGAGGGAGAAGGCCGACCCTTCTTCGGCTTGCTCAGGCAACCTCCGGCGACTGATGGCGACACGCAAAGCGGCGGACGACTCCTGGCGATGAGATGAGTCTTCCGGTGAAGCTCTTGCCTCCTCACTCGCCGGCGATGAGGAGATCGACGTTTGGGTGGACCGAAGCTTTCGATGGTGATTTCGGTTAAACGGCGGGGTGTATTGGCGCGTGACCACCAGAAATGGAGTCGCAACACCGTGAGCTTCATTCCGGTAGTGGTGTCGTCTCCGGTGGAGCTCCGGCGAGTTCCGGTGACCGTCGAATAGGATCAAATGAGGGAAAATTTGTACGTTGCTAACCAATTTACCTATCCAAGTGATTTCTTTTTGATAAATTAAATCTGTTAGGGTGTGATTTTACAATTACAGTGTGTCTATTGATTGGTTAGCTGTGTTGTAATTAATTAATAAATAATTTGTTGATAACTGAATCTTACTATATGAATTGGTATCGTAATATGCATATATAGGTAATGATATTGTGATTGGTAATCCGTGAAGAACTGGTGGAAAAATTGAAAGTTAAATGGGAAACCCAAGTATGATTATTTAAAGTTTGAATTAAAGATAGTTTATTAAATTAGGTTGAAGTTATGTGATGTAATTATGTTAGAGTTCTTCTTTAATGAATTTACTTGCTGCCTCTCCCATGGCCTGCGCCTGATATGTAGATAAGATTGAGATTAATTCACATACACAAAAACGTATTTATTCTACCTTTCCTGTCTGTTTCATGTGCACTGAAGGTTGTATTTATTCTTAACATTTTAATACAATTAAAGACTTCAAAAGTATTGTTGTTGTGTTGTTCTGAGTTAAATTACTAATTTAGTAGTCATTTTTCTTGTGTTTAACTGCCAATTGAGCTTACTGCTATTGGTGTGTTAGCAGTAAATGCAATTGATCAAACAAGATGCTGCAATCTAGTCGCATAATATAGCACCAAACTCACTTTAGCTTGCTAAATCCACTGATTTGCTGATGATGTACTCAATAATTTTCAAGTTTCTGAATCTATTCCGAGACTAAATTTGTGAAAGAATCAATAATTGGCTGTCTCCCGTCCTACACTAACCAAAAAAGTAGATGTCCTACATTAATCAACTTTTTCAAATCAACTTAAGAAATTGGCAGATCAAGTTATGGCCTTCAACTTGCTTTGGCACTCTCTTATGGCAGAATCATATTGCAAGACAATTGTTGATCTTCTCAAGTACTTCTTTGAGAAATGAGCTAGGAATGTTACTAATGGACTGCTGTTTGTTAGTCCTCTCCCTTATTTGCTGGTCTTGGAATTTTGTTCATAGGAGTTGTAATATATATAGAGTAGCGCACTTTCATGCTAAACTTAGATTTTCTCAATGCATTGCGAGCTGGTGTGGGTCCAAGAATTCCTATCTGAGATCCATTCTTTCTAGATTTGTTTTTGATAGGAAAATGGGGAATGAGATCTCAAATTTAAGACATTATCCTTGTAATGTATTTTGAATAAAATTGCCGGATTAATTAAAATAAAAGAAATTAGATAAATTGTTATTTTTATTATAAATTTATAATTATCCTAAACTATTTACAGTTACTTGCATCTGGATTGCGAAATAAATATGGCCAAGTACATCATCTTTACTGCTTGGAGCTTTGATATGGAAATGGCAATGCGACGTAACATTTACCGAGGTGGCTCCCCAAATTCACAACAATGCTCATATTTTAACTCAATAACTGCAATTTTTGGTCAGTAGTTATTGCTTTTAACATATCTATAAATAAGAATTAATGATGTTTGTATCTGCAGAGTTAGCAAGCAATCATGGGTTCTGTTGTTGATGATGCAGAGGTATACATAGTTTCTGTTCTTCTGCCTTATTTTCAGCTTTATGTATTGCTATATATCATCATGATTTTGCAGGAAACAAATCAGACTGTTGTTCCTCATCAGAATGAAGAAGAAGAAAGGGCTAAGTTTGAGAAAAAGTATACTGTTGTTTATGTTTTGGGTAAGCTACTATCTTCCTACGAAAACTATATATAAAATGAAATATACTATTAAACGAACAAAGTTAATTGGTTTGATGAACAGGGGGGCCTGGGGCTGGAAAAAGCACACAGTGTTCTAACATATCTAAACAAATTGGCTTTAAACATAGCATTGGAGATCTTCTGAGAGAAGCCAGTAAATGTGATGCAGAAAATGGGTATGATGCCACTAAATTTTAAACTGAAAATTATATGAATTCTGATTGTTTTTGTGATTTACAGTTCAATGATTGAAAGAATGAAGAAGGAAGGAGAGAGTGTACCGACAGACCTGACCATGGCCATACTGATGAAAGCCATGGATCAAAGTAGAAATAACAAGTTTCTACTTGATGGTTTTCCAAGAGATGAGGAAATGAGAGCTGCATTTGAAGAAGCTGTAAGTTATTAAATACATGCATTGCCTTCAATATTTGGAACTTATGACAATGAAAATGCTTTGCATGTAAAGTATTTGGATAGTGTAAAATGCGGGCAACTTGGTGAAAAGAAAAGTAGTATTATTTTGCTGAAACTCTAAAGAACATGAAAAACAATAAAAACAATGTAGCGCTCTTTGAATAAGTTGCAGATTGCTCATTTATCTTCATCAATAAATCCGAACACCAAGGAAAGTTGAAAAGAGTATTTTGCATTTAATTAATTGTTATTGGAATTGAAAAAGTAGAATAAATATAGATTATTTTGTATGTTAGAAGCCCCTATACATAAATACTGATAACACATAATTATTATAATACAATTTTGTTCTTATTATTAATCTTTGGAAATTTATTCATTTGGATTTGTTCTGTAACTTATATATATTATTGTTTTGCTTAATTTATTTTTATTTTTTTGATTTTAGGTCTCTATTCAAGATTAGACTCAATATTAGTCCGGGACCAATAAAGCTACGAAATCATCGGCAACATCTAATGTAATTTATGTATATTTATTTTTAATGTAATTTTGATTAATATTTATTAGAAACATAATATGAAAATTGATGTATGTTATTTTTTTATTTATTTTAAATGATTTTATTTTGTTTAATATAAGTTCGATTTTTGATTTATTCGGTTATATTTAAAATCGAACCGAACTGACTATTTGTACGCTTTTAATTGTACAATTTAATATATTTTTATAATATTATATTTTTAAATTAATAGTATTGTTAATAATATTGCATAATTATTATTTATATAAATTAAATTTTTGAAATAATAATAATAATAAAATTAAATTTAAATTGAAATTAAAAATAAAAAATTTAATAATTTTTACGACGGAATTTTTTGTCGCTAATATTTCTTTCATATTCTACGACTAATTTAGAGATTATTTAGCGACAAATTTTTTTACTTTTAGCGACTAAATTTTCAGTCGCTAAATTTAGCAACGGTTTTTCAGTTTAGTCGCTAAAATTTTGCGACGGCTGTATTTGCGACATTCCGTCGCGCCGTCGCTATATGCAATTAGCGACTAAAATCTCCAAATTAGCGACGGAATTTGCCGTCGCTAATTTCGCTTTTTTTTGTAGTGCATAATAATTGCAAAGAAATAGGAACAATAAATTAACAGCCAAAGACTAAGTCTAAAAACATGTGATTAATTTTTCAAATAAATTTGAATCATTCTCCAACATTCCCTCTTGATTCAAATTTGTTAGACTTCTTGCCCTGATGATGTACTTCCCACCACCCTTCACTGCTTGGAGCACTTCTCTCCCAAAAACGCTTCTTGGTGCACTTCTCACCTTTTTTTTTAAAACAAATTTTCATCTTCTTCAACAACATGTGCTAAATTGACATTTTCTTCAATTTTAGTTCTACAATTCCTTTGAATGTGTCCAAATTTTTTGCACTTAAAACAATGAGGTTTTCCCTTGTGCCAACAATTTTCTTCATTATGCCCAGGCTTCTTGCAAATACCACATTGATTCCCTTTTGAAGATGAGGCCTTTGCTAGATAAGCCCCCTCAACTACCTCTTGAGTTCCTTCTTTCCTCAAAATTCTTCTTTGCTCATGCGCATGTAAAGCATTGATTAATTCAGTTAAGGTAATTTCATCAATATTTCTTGAATCTTCTAAAGATGAAATTTTTGCCTCAAATCTTTCAGGCAAACTTATAAGCACTTTCTCTACAATCTTGCCATCAGATAACTCTTCTCCCATTAATCTAATTTTATTTACCACCACCATTAGCCTATCAGAAAACTCTTGTAGAGTCTCCTTTTCTTCCATCCTTAAAATTGCAAAATCCCTTTTTAGATTTAACAATTGCATCCGCCTTGTTCTATTATTGCCATGATAGAGTTCTTTCAATGTATCCCACGCTTCCTTAGCTGTTCCACAAGCCATAATTCTTGGAAATATTGAATCAGAGACAGCAGCATGAATTTGAGATAAGGCTCTTGGAGCTTTGGCTTCTTCATCTTCATGAGCTCTAATTTGATTGAGTGTTGGGTTGTTTCCTAGAAATGGTATTTCTCTTTCATCTTCAATCCACCGCCACAAGCCAATACCTTTCAAATAAGCTTTCATTTTGATCGCCCAAACTTGATAATTTTCACCACTAAAAACTGGGGGTGAAAGAGTTGATGTATTATTGGACGTCATGCCGCTGCTTTCTTTAGAATATTCACATGCCCCTAAAGATCATAGTGCTCTGATACCATGTTGACTTTTTAATAAGAAAAACACGGAATAAATTTGTGGAGATAAAATTTAGAATATGTAGGCAAAAGAGAATACTTTATTTGATAACCAAAACTTACATTTATAATACTAAAAATTTGAAAAATATGATAAATATCCTCATATCCTAACAAACTAACGTGATTCACTACTAAGAGACCCACTACCACAATAATTGCAAAGAAATAGGAACAATAAATTAACAGCCAAAGACTAAGTCTAAAAACATGTGATTAATTTTTCAAACAAATTTGAATCATTCTCCAACATTCCCTCTTGATTCAAATTTGTTAGACTTCTTGCCCTGATGATGTACTTCCTATCACCCTTCACTGCTTGGAGCACTTCTCTCCCAAAAACGCTTCTTGGTGCACTTCTCACCAATTTTTTAAAACAAATTTTCATCTTCTTCAACAACACATGCTAAATTGACATTTTCTTCAATTTTAGTTCTACAATTCCTTTGAATGTGTCCAAATTTTTTGCACTTAAAACACTGAGGTTTTGCGCATGTGCCAATAATTTTCTTCATTATGCCCAGGCTTCTTGCAAATACCACATTGATTCCCTTTTGAAGATGAGGCCTTTGCTAGATAAGCCCCCTCAACTACCTCTTGAGTTCCTTCTTTCCTCAAAATTCTTCTTTGCCCCTGCGCATGTAAAGCATTGATTAATTCAGTTAAGGTAATTTCATCAATATTTCTTGAATCTTCTAAAGATGAAATTTTTGCCTCAAATCTTTCAGGCAAACTTATAAGCACTTTCTCTACAATCTTGCCATCAGATAACTCTTCTCCCATCAATCTAATTTTATTTACCACCACCATTAGCCTATCAGAAAACTCTTGTAGAGTCTCCTTTTCTTCCATCCTTAAAATTGCAAAATCCCTTTTTAGATTTAACAATTGCATCCGCCTTATTCTATCATTGCCATGATAGAGTTCTTTCAATGTATCCCACGCTTCCTTAGCTGTTCCACAAGCCATAATTCTTGGAAATATTGAATCAGAGACAGCAGCATGAATTTGAGATAAGGCTCTTGGAGCTTTGGCTTCTTCATCTTCATGAGCTCTAATTTGATTGAGTGTTGGGTTGTTTCCTAGAAATGGTATTTCTCTTTCATCTTCAATCCACCGCCACAAGCCAATACCTTTCAAATAAGCTTTCATTTTGATCGCCCAAACTTGATAATTTTCAACACTAAAAACTGGGGGTGAAAGATGTATTATTGGACGTCATGCCGCTGCTATCTTTAGAATATTCACAGGCCCCTAAAGATCATAGTGCTCTGATACCATGTCGACTTTTTAATAAGAAAAACACGGAATAAATTTGTGGAGATAGGATTTAGAATATCCAGGCAAAAGAGAATACTTTATTTGATAACCAAAACTTACATTTATAATACTAAAAATTTGAAAAATATGATAAATATCCTCATATCCTAACAAAGTAACGTGATTCACTACTAAGAGACCTACTACCACAATAATTGCAAAGAAATAGGAACAATAAATTAACAGCCAAAGACTAAGTCTAAAAACATGTGATTAATTTTTCAAACAAATTTGAATCATTCTCCAACATTCCCTCTGGATTCAAATTTGTTAGACTTCTTGCCCTGATGATGTACTTCCCATCACCCTTCACTGCTTGGAGCACTTCTCTCCCAAAAACGCTTCTTGGTGCACTTCTCACCAATTTTTTAAAACAAAATTTCATCTTCTTCAATAACATGTGCTAAATTGACATTTTCTTCAATTTTAGCTCTACAATTCCTTTGAATGTGTCCAAATTTTTTGCACTTAAAACACTGAGGTTTTCCCTTGTGCCAACAATTTTCTTCATTATGCCCAGGCTTCTTGCAAATACCACATTGATTCCCTTTTGAAGATGAGGCCTTTGCTAGATAAGCCCCCTCAACTACCTCTTGAGTTCTTTCTTTCCTCAAAATTCTTCTTTGCCCATGCGCATGTAAAGCATTGATTAATTCAGTTAAGGTAATTTCATCAATATTTCTTGAATCTTCTAAAAATGAAATTTTTGCCTCAAATCTTTCAAGCAAACTTATAAGCACTTTCTCTACAATCTTGCCTTCAGATAACTCTTCTCCCATCAATCTAATTTTATTTACCACCACCATTAGCCTATCAGAAAACTCTTGTAGAGTCTCCTTTTTTTTCCATCCTTAAAATTGCAAAATCCCTTTTTAGATTTAACAATTGCATCCGCCTTGTTCTATCATTACCATGATAGAGTTCTTTCAATGTATCCCACGCTTCCTTAGCTGTTCCACAAGCCATAATTCTTGAAAATATTGAATCAGAGACAGCAGCATGAATTTGAGACAAGGCTCTTGGAGCTTTGGCTTCTTCATCTTCGTGAGCTCTAATTTGATTGAGTGTTGGTAATAGATGCTTAAAAAGGTAAAAATAAAAATAAATGCATAAACTTCATACAAAACTTCATACTGGAATATCTATAAATATTATGCTGGCAATCTGAAAATTAATTATCCATGTCAGTTTTTTATTATTATTATTTAAATAGTTAAGTAAAGAAAGAAAGAAAAATCTGTTGTACACCTGTGTCCATGCATATGGATTAAGGATTAATGTAGGTAAGCTCCCATTATATTCCACTACCTTAAAAGTGATTGGACCTATTTATACATAATTATAAATAAACATCAACAAACTAATCAAATACTAAAATTGATTAGTGATTTTTGGATCGTAAGAATAAAGGAAGAAATACCAATTTCATAAAGAAGAGCAGACAAGGCAAAGCAGCCAGGGCCTCTAGTAAACTAAAGCAACAAAGGATCTTCTCTTGGATTTGATTCAGATTTAACAAAATAGTAGAATAGCTGCACATCCTCTGCTTTATCCACACCAATATATCTGATACACAATTACCCACTTAATTATCAAACTTCAATCAATAATTGTTACCTAATTAATTACCCTTAAAATAAACTTACCCAGTTTCAAGTTCAAAAGGAAGTGGACCCTCAAACAAGAGTTATTGCTCCTTAAAAAGTAATAATATTTACTGAGTTATTTGATAATTAATCATCTGCAATTATTTAAAATTCATGGAATTAAATACTGTAATGTGTTCACTTTGCTCAGGATTTATACAACAATAGGATGAGAAAACTAGCAATTCAAAATGTAGGACCTTTAGGTAACAAAGGCAATCTACCCTGAATTGAATGGTACCTGCGTGAAGAGCATCTCAGAACAAGCAAACCAACACAACAGAGCTCTATCTAGTACCATGAAGAAGTTGCAAAAACAATTACCAGGATTATATGTCGGTGATTAATATCTGATACTAAAAATGCATTATTCTCCAGTTTCCAAATAATCCAATATAAAAGCCAACACTTTTGTGATTATAGATTGATATCTTAGAATTAGCACATCACAACCCAACACTCCTAAACCATCAATCTTATATATACTCATAATGTAGCATAAATCAAAACAAACTTTCAAAGCAACACACTGCCACCCAACTTGAAAATTATAAGGAATTTGTTAGTCACTAATTATTCAACCAATATTACAGCTAATTAAGTGGTCCCTATAGGCTTGATAACAAACAAACAGATCTGCAGTTCTATGAAAGTTCAACAAAAGCACAGATCAAGGGATGCACTACAAGAATTGTCATATATTTCCTAAGAACAAAATTTTATCAACCATATTTTTTATCATGCAGAATAACATTCATACACTAATAATAGAAACAATACTGCTAATTTACAATTCCAAAGATTAAAAGCAAGTTAGTAAGACTAACTTCTGTAATGAACAAACACCTTGTTGGAACTGGTTCAAGTTCAGCTGCTCAAAGAAAAGAGATCCTGGGCTTTACTCTTCCTTTCTAGTAAAAAAGAACAAACATGTATCTGCAGGGCTTCGAGTGCTGCAGCGGCGGTAAGGTAGAGGAGCGACGGGGCGGCGAGGAGAGGGCAACGGCAGACGACTGCCCTAACATCTATTTCATCAGGGTTATAGTTTAACGAAAGGGTGAGAGTTTGCTTCCGGCAATGAATCGATTATGTTGGTACTTGATAAATCTCAAGTTGCTTCCGACGGTGAAGCTGAGAACAGGGTGAGAATTGATAAATAAAATTTACAAAAAGGTGAGAATCTCAGACAAAGGGATGTAGAGCAGGAAAGGGATTTGGGGGTTTTAAGAATTTTTTAACAAAAGAAAATATGAAAGTTTAATGACTATGAAGCGGAGAACAGAGAGGGACGAAGAAAGATTAAGGTGGGGCTAGTGGGGTGGCTTCCGGCGGTAGGTAGCGGCGAGTGGGTGAAGAGGGGACGGATTAGGGCTCCTGTTGGCAATCATTTTACACGAATTGGGTTTTGTGGGTCTGCTTTCTATTTGAGTTTACATTTTTTTTTGTTTTATTTTAATAAAATAATTGAGAATTATTTTTGGAGGCAAATAATGAAGTCCCGCCATTTTATTTTAGGCCAATAACGACCGGATTTTATGCCTTTTAACGACCGGAAATAATCCCATCGTTAAATAATAATAAAATTTGAGCTTTGACGACCCGATTAATTTCCCTTCGTTATTTATATCCTTTTACGACCGGATTTTTATCCCTTCGCTAAATTTTGGTCGTTAAAACTCAATTTTCTTGTAGTGGTTGTTTCCTAGAGGTGGTATTTCTCTTTCATCTTCAATCCACCACCACAAGCCAATACCTTTCAAATAAGCTTTCATTTTGATCGCCCAAACTTGATAATTTTCACCACTAAGAACTGGGGGTGAAAGAGTTGATGTATTATTGGACGTCATGCCGCTGCTTTCTTTAGAATATTCACTGGCCACTAAAGATCATAGTGCTCTGATACCATGTTGGATTTTTAATAAGAAAAACACAGAATAAATTTGTGGAGATAGGATTTAGAATATCCAGGCAAAAGAGAATACTTTATTTGATAACCAAAACTTACATTTATAATACTAAAAATTTGAAAAATATGATAAATATCCTCATATCCTAACAAACTAACGTGATTCACTACTAAGAGACCCACTACCACAATAATTGCAAAGAAATAGGAACAATAAATTAACAGCCAAAGACTAAGTCTAAAAACATGTGATTAATTTTTCAAACAAATTTGAATCATTCTCCAACACTTACACGGCCCCTATTAAGAATGCAACACAGGCTATTTCTGATATGTCTAAAGTTCTTCAGGCTGAGATTGAAACAGAAGAGCAAAAAGTCCAGCAAAGAGTGAATTCAATTCTTTTGGTTTGTTTTTCGAAAGAGTTTCTTGGTTGCAGCGGTCTTTACTTTCTTGGAACTACTACTTCGATCTTGCTTGACCTGGCATTCTAGAGCCAAAATCTTTTCCAAAAAGATATCTTCAGTTGGGATCTTTCCTGCTAAGACAATGAATACTACCGAGGAGGTTTATTCAAACTCTTATTGCTCCATGCAGCACTGTGCCTGGCCACTGGTTCACAGTAGCTTCAATCGACAGAATCGAAAGATTTGCCATACAAATAATGGGATTCTGTTTTGTGTTAGTGTATTTGTTTGCCTTGGTAATTCCTTATTATCATTAGACACAAAAAAATAGCTGAATTGGATTTGTGGTGATGTTCTCACTAACCTTCTTCTTTGCCAGTTTTGGACCTTATGCAATCACATTTGTTGTGCCTGCTGAGAGTTTTCCAGCAAGATTAAGGTCTACTTGTCATGGAATATTAGCAGCATCAGGAAAGCTATTTGGCTAAGAATAAAGAGTTCACTCATTGTGCTTAGTTTTGTTGTTTACTTTCTTGGTGCCTGAATTAAATGAAAAATCTCTGGAGGAAGTTTGAGGTGAAAATGAAGATGAGGTGTAATAGAACTGTTAAAGTTTATTAGTAATCTATCACCCAAAATTGTGTTACAGTTTCTTTTCTTTCTTTTTTTTTTTAAATTAAAAAAAAACTAGTGGTGGACATTTCAATCCCTACTATCCTCCATTCTTACATTAAATTTTCAGCTTTTTTTTTTTTTTTGGGGTTAAACCCACTATTCCCAATAGCAAAACAAGATCATTATTGATAAAACTTAGTAAGTTGTGAATCTTGTAGGTTATTGTGCTTGGGATGCTAAAAGCAATTGTCTTTTTGATCTCAGGAGGAGATAATGATCATAAAAGGTTTGTTCGGGAGTTATGAAAGGTGGAATCCTGTACATCCCACATTTGGAGCATGTTACAGACTGTCATGTTACGTGATTATAGGAGCAAATATAGGAGTAGTAGGAGCAGAAATAGTTGACAAACTTAGTTGACTTCCAATACAATTTTTGTATATAAATATGTAATTGCTGAGTAATAATATATATACACTTGTTTACTTACATGGTATCAGAGCCTTAGGCTCGTGAAGAACTTCTGGGTTTTTTGGGTTTTAGCTTTTTCAGTTCTGGGTTCTTGGTGAATCTGCCCTACGTAGGTTACCTAGCTCCGGTGACCTATTCCCTTTACCACCTACTTCAGAAGGAGCGCCGGTGGATTTTCGGCCTTCGCACAAAGTCCGGTCATCAGAAGATCGGCGAGTGAGTCTCACGCGCCTCCACAAGGATTTGTCTCCTTCTTCACGCGCCGGCGCGTGAGAGAGATTCCGGCGTCCGTTTGTTCTCCGACTCCGTATCCGGCGTCGCCTGGGTGTCTCCGATCGGACCGTGGTGTCAGTTTTCCCATTTGGTCTCTCCAGAAGATCAGCTCCCTCATCCTGCTTCTCTGCTTGCGCCGTTTAAACTGGAAGTCAGATTATCAAATTTTGCTTGTGTCGTTTGAAGGTTTTGCTTGTGCCGTTTGAAGAGGAGATCGGGTTATCAGATTTTGCTTGTGCCATTTGAGCTGGAGATCAGGTTCTCTAAGTTTAAAAGTTATATTTTCCTAAAGTAGTGGGTCTTTGGTCTTCGGTGTTGAATTGAATATTTGGTGTGATCATTTTTATATTTGTTGAAAATATATTTGTTGAAGATAAGCATTTGGTATTCTGGTGGGTTTATTAGCAGTTAAATGGCAGAAACGGGAAAGTTGGTTGGTGAGGATAACAAAATCAATGTTACTGAAATTATGTCAGTACCCACTAAAATTACTGAGCATAAATTAAATGGGTCTAATTTTCTAGAATGGAGCAGGAGAATAAGAATTTATTTAAGAAGTGTTGAAAAAGATGATCATTTAATTGAGGAACCCACTACTGATAAAACTTGGCTTAGAGATGATGCTCGGTTACTTTTACAAATTACTAATTCTATTGAAAGTGATGTGGTAGGATTAGTAGATCACTGTAAGTATGTTAAAGAGTTAATGGAGTATTTAGCTTTCTTGTATTCGGGTAAAGGAAATGTTACTCGCATTTATGATGTCTGTAGAGCCTTTTACCGTGCTGAAAAAGATGAGGCCAAATCTCTCACTGCACATTTTATGGAGTTCAACAAAGTATATGCAGAGTTAAATGTTTTATTACCTCTTAGCACAGACATTAAGAAGTTACAAACTCAGCGGGAACAAATGGCTATTATGAGTTTCCTGGCCAGTCGTCCTTCAGAATTTGAGACCGCCAAATCTCAAATTTTGTCTAGCCCTGAACTTACCACACTTCAAGAAGTTTTCAGCAGACTGTTACGAACAGAGAAAAATACTCAACCATCTCAACAGCCCACACTACAAGAAAATTAAGAAATAGCAACGGAAAATAGCAACGGAATTTGATAAATTTCCGTTGCTAATCAAAATTAGCAACGGAAATTAGCAACGGAACATTCCGTTGCAAATTCGGCCGACGCTAAATTTAGCAACGAAAATTTTTTCCGTTGCTAAAAATAGCAACGGAAAATAATTTCCGTTGCTAAAAATAGCAAGGGAATTATTTTTCCGTTGCTAAAAATAGCAACGGAATTTGTTTTCCCTTGCTATTTCAGCAACGGAATTGCAATTCCGTTGCTATTTTTAGCAAGGGAAACCGATTTCCCTTGCTATTTTTACTTGCTGTGTTTCCGTTTTATACAATAAATATTATTTCTGTAGCAACGGAATTATTTTCCCTTGCTATTTCAGCAACGGAAACTTAATTCCGTTGCTATATTTAGCAAGGGAAACTTATTTCCCTTGCTATTTTTAGCAACGAAAACCAGTTTCCCTTGCTGTATTTTCCGTATTTTATAATAAATATAATTTATTTAGCAAGGGAATAGGTTTCCGTTGCTATTTACAACAGTATACGTTGCTAAAAATAGCAAGGGAAACACATTTCCCTTGCTATTTTTAGCAACGGAAATAAAATTCCGTTGCTAAAAATAGCAACGGAAAAACCTTTCCCTTGCTATTTATGAGTGAAAAAAATTATTATTTGTAAAATTTATATAATTGAAATCCTGTATATATTATGTATGCTTATAATCTCATATAAAAATTGTAATACACAATAATTAAAATCCTGAAAATATATTATAATATTATAAAATAAAAATCCAAAAATATATCACAAAATTAAATTCAGTATAGTATCATTGTAAAGTAAAAAGAACTAGTAAAACTGTTACAAACAAATATAAATTCAATACAAATGACATTAAAAATACTAAATAGGTGGAGGTGGAGGTGGAGGTGGAGGAGACCGATCTGACTGCGGAGCACGATCTGTTTCCAAATCTGCAACCCGATTCTTTAATGCAGTTAAAGAATCCATCAACATAGCGACTGTGGTCTCTAACTGAACAACTCTTTGAGAAGACTCACACCGCTTACTACATGCAGGAATGGATGATGTAGAGGGCTTTGAATGGCAAGTGTTTGCAATTGACCCTAAACCAAAAATCCTCCCACGATTATTCTTACCACCAACTGCATCAAGATATATACGAGTCTCATCAACACTTTCAGAGTTCTGCCGCTGTTGAGTGAGAGTATCTTGTAGTTGATCCTGCCATTACAATAATTACAATTAATTAGCTCTAATTTTTTAAAATAATTAATACTGATGTATAAAATTTACATACATTGAGTTGTCTGCAACGGGTATTGATGAATGTCTGCCCATCGTGCTTCTTTGTGTGAGTATGCATAAATAATTCAGGATATGTAGGCTGCCTACCCAAAGACTTTGCCTGCATAAAAAGCAATTTAAGAAACATGTTGGCTGAGCATGTTAAAAACAATTATTGAAATATATTCCGCATAATTAATACTGCCACAACATTATATAACTAAATTCACATAAGATTCCCATTAAGCGTATGGCTGAAACTAATATACTTATTAATCAGTATTTGAACAAATAGACCAAACTAGTACAAATGAAAAATGTAATCCTTGTATAAATTAAGTGTTCCAAATACTGATTAATTAACAGTATTTTGAAAATTTACAAACCTAACAACCTAACAACCAAGGAGGAGGAGGAGAAGAAGTAGAGATATTCCTGCTTCATGATATATGGAATTAAGCTTATAGAGAGATCTAGCCTTTCACTCTCACCCAAACCAAAACTCATACATGGTTATTTAATATCATTTTGGAGGATCTAAGAAAAAGCCATGGAAGAGAGGCAAGTCATTGTCAATTTTGTTAGAGGTTATATAATTTAATTGAAGTGGCATTACTATCCTGCAAGTGGCAAATGCTTATTTCATTATAAAAACTTATCACGAAAGCACCCAATAATAATTCCTGATTGCTATGTTGTTTCATTTATTAAATTATGATAAATGTAAGTTTTGTACAAAAACTCATCTGCCACCTACACAAAATAAGATACATTATATTGGCCCATGTACATGGTAGCATCATCTCATATTCTTTCTTAGAGGTCAAACTGTTATGTATAAATTTCGGCATTACGACGGCTTGTAAAATGTACTACCCAAACCTGCAAATAGAAATTTCCACAGCCCCGGCAAGGGCACAGCAATATATTCATCCTATATCCATACATTTTCCAAACGCCGATCATCATACAGCCACAAAATATACAATACTTATTTTACTTGTAAATTGTGATTAAAATGTGAAGACAAAATGCATGACATCAACTGACATGTGTACCTCCTTGATAAATAATACAACTAATGAGAGCTAAACAAAAAATTTATCTTCATAACAAACCCATCCATTTAACAAACATTTATTAAAGCTATCATTATGCATAAAAATTATACATTTGATGAATAAAATTGAAATACTTACTAAATTTTCTGCATGCTCGTGATGGCTCAAAGTGCCTCCAGTGTGCACAGCTAAACTCTCACCATCTGAGCCTCCCCGTCTGTTTGAAGAATTTCTCTCAGAAGCTGCAATTGCATCAGGAGTTGCCCAATACTCCCGCCAACGATTCCAAATTTCTTCAGAAATATAAGTAGGTCGTTGACTCTGAGAACGTACATTAGACAAAAATTGTCCATATCGTTGGCGGGCCCGCTTTTCCCAAACTCCATAGATAATAGCATCAAATTTTGAATTCCAGAAAAATTCTTTCTGAAAAAAACATAATATTATTATTGTGAAGTAAAGAAAAAAATGTTTTCTATAATGTATGAACTAAGTTATTTTGAAAGAAAAAATTCAATTTATTTTGTATACCTCAAACTCTTGATAATAAAAATCTTTTGTCTGCATAGAGATCTTCTTCCATGCATAACCCTCAACTTCCATCTTCTCTTTGAATTTGGATGTAATTTTTCTTGAACAATCACCTGATGGTATAAACCTGTTAACATGAACAATTTAAAATCAATTTTGATATTACATTACCATACGATCAATATGTACTCGTGTTATTATCTTATAATACAAAAATTTTAACAATTTAACTTACATGTTATTGATGATCTTAATGTAAACTCTTCCATCAACTCCCTTCGCCCCAGGCTGGAGACCTCCATCATCATCCTCGACATCAGAACCGGGTAAATGCGTGGGCATAGAGTCATTGTCTGATGCTGGAGTAGATGCATTTTCCTGTGAGGTTGAAACATTTGGATTGTTGGATGCTGAACCGCTACGTAGATTTTGAGTGTCATCAGGGATGGATGTTGGTGAAGGTGATGCTGCACACTGCTGGGGAGAATGTGAATGTGACCCTACAACATGAGATGGGTGTACTTGTACATTTTCGCTATCAGTCAATGATAATCTGAGCCTAGGTGGCAGCATTGGCTTCTTTCTTTTAGGTGGCATTTTCTTAACCTGAAAATCAAAGAATTGTTATCATATTTGTTAAAATGGAACAATACAATTAAAGCATATATGAAAATACTACATAAATGCAATAACACATTTTGAAAATGAGATTATAACGTACACAAATTAAATGCTATCATCACTTAATTGCACATCAAAATCATCCTCTGTTTCTGAGAATTCCGAATTAAAGTCAGTCTCATCTTCAGAATTCTGCCCATCTACAGATTCTTCCTCCTCTCCAGATAAAATTTCCACAAAATCATTATTTGGATAATTTAAAACTTCATTCTCCAAACATGCATTTATTTCATGTACATCCACTTCTTCTTCCTGAAATGCTTCACTTTCATTTGTTTTGCTATCGCCCTTTGCCTGTCTGTGAAAAACACCTCTTTGTTTTACCTTGACGACTGCTAACCAATCTGACTTATCCCTTCTTAAGCTGGGATAAGGGACATAATACACCTGAGTCGCTTGCATTGCCAACACAAATGGTTCAAATTGTTTAAATCTTCTCCGCTGGTTGATTTCGGTAAGATTATATCGGCTATGTACTTTTGTTCCGACGCTAGGAGTAGGATCAAACCACTCACACTTAAACAGCACACACCGTTTTATCGGTAATGCGGGATATTCAATTTCAAGGATCTCAATAATTTTGCCAAAATAATCCATCAATTCCCCCTGTATGCAAACCCCACTATTTACTGTTGCCATGCTATGCCCATGATTTTCTGTATGAAATTTGTATCCATTCACGAAGTAGACAGGATATGATTTAACAGTTCGCAAAGGCCCCTTTGCAAGATCACACATGAGTCTGTTTTGTATTCTATTTTCAGAAGCCTACATCATAAAACGAAAAATTTAATCAATACATATAACATGTCCTTTCTATATTAATTTCTTAAAGCATTCTATTTATTTCACTTTGCTAGCTTACGTAGTTTGCAAACCAACGTGGAAAGTTTTTATCCACTTCTTTGTTGATGTCATCCTGTGATTTTCCTGGCATTAGCTCCCTTAACAAATCCTCGTATTCACTACAAAAATTGCATATTATCTTAGCATAACACTATTTCATGACAAAAAGAACTTGGACAATTTCGAATATAACTTAAACTTACTGTAAAAAAGATTGAATTTCTTGGCAATTCAATAAAATATAACCATGGGCAGCCTCCATTTCTTTCTCTGTTAACATTCTTCTTGTTGAGTGTCCATGTGGTCGGCCAGGATATTTGAAAATAGATAAGTTATCATCATCAATCCTCACACCCCCATCGTCATTACGAGGAACTTTCCTTTCTCGAGTTATCACATGCGGCTCAAAATAGTGGGAACAAAATGTACTTGCTTCCTCTACTAAATACGCATTGCATATGGAGCCTTCAACCCTGGCCTTATTTTTGACATTTTGCTTCAAGTGATGCAAATTCCTACATTACAATTAGGATAATTATATTTGAGAAGTTGGTATAAATCTATAAAAAGTCTAGTTAAATTTGAACTAAAATTACCTCTCAAATGGATACATCCATCGATATTGAACTGGACCAGCAAGTCTAGCCTCATGTACTAAATGTATTGGTAGATGCTCCATGCAATCAAAAAAGCTAGGTGGAAAAATAGCCTCTAATTTGCACAAGATAACTGGAATGTCCCTTTCTAGCCTTTCCATATCAGACAAGTGTATTTCAGATGCTGTTAAACTTTTGAAAAATAAACTTAATTCTGTGATAGCTTCCCAAACATTATTCGGTAAGAGCTCACGGAATGCAATTGGGATTAACCTCTGCATAAACACATGACAATCATGACTTTTCATTCCAAATAATTTGTACTTCCTCATGTCAACACATCTTGCCAGGTTCGAAACATATCCATCTGGAAACTTTAGACTTTTCAACCATTCACACAAAACTTGCTTCTGCTTTTTGTCCAGAGTGTAACATGCTTTCGGATATTTCCCCGTATTTGGATCTTGATCTAACTCACTTCTTCTACAAAAAATTTTCAAATCAGCTCTTGATTTTGCATTGTCTTTTGTCCTCCCTTCAATGTTCATAATTGTGTTGAAAAGATTGTCAAAAATATTTTTCTCAATATGCATCACATCTAGATTGTGACGTATCAACAGTGTCTTCCAGTATGGCAAATCCCAAAATATACTCCGTTTTCGCCAACCAAAATTTTGACTTATGCTACTATTAACCTCTTCACTTTCAAGTTCTGTAACTTTCAGAAGCCCTAACTGATCAATCTCCCGTAATATATCTTCACCAGATTTATTAGGAGGAGGAGGTGTTTGAACCACCCTATTCTTAATGAATTTTTGTTTATTGCGCCTGAATGGGTGGTCTAGAGGAAGAAATTTTCTATGATTATCAAACCAAGATGTCTTGCCCCCGTTGGGAAGATAAAATGCATCAGAATCATTGCCACAATAAGGACAAGCCAATTTCCCAGGTGTGCTCCATCCAGACAACATAGCATATGCAGGAAAATCACTGACAGTCCACATCAAAGCTGCCTTCATCTGAAAATTTTGTTTAAGGGACACATCATATGTTTGAACACCAAATTCCCAAAGATGATTCAATTCAGATATCAATGGTTGCAAGAATACATCAATTTTATGCTTTGGATTTGTAGGCCCTGGCACAATCACTGTTAAGAACATGTATGCCTCATCCATACACATCCACGGAGGTAAATTATATGGAGTAATTATGATTGGCCATGATGAATATTGTTGGCCGGATTGACCAAAAGGTTGGAACCCATCTGTGGATAATCCCAGCCTGACATTTCGACTTTCCGATGCAAACTCAGTATGGATGTCATTGAAATGTTTCCATGCTATCGCATCTGATGGATGGCTCATGCTTCCATCATACTGTTCATGTTCATTATGCCATCTCATGTGAGATGCAGTAACATCAGAGGCATACAGTCTTTGGAGTCTCGGAGTTAGTGGAAAATAATACATCCGCTTCCAAGGAACTAATTTCTGCGTTCTAGTTCGTTTTCTCGGTTTGAACCTAGGTTGACCACAGTATTTGCACTCTTGTAATCCCACGTCCTCTCCCCAAAATAGCATACATCCCAATCTGCAACAATCTATTCGTTCAATGGGCAAACCAAGACCTCGAATAAGCTTCTTCATTTCATAAAAATTCCCAACCATCTTATGATCAGGAGGCAATGAATCATTGTACCATGTGAGAATTTTATCCAAACTTCGTTCAGAAATATGACCTTCAGACTTTATATTCAATATTCGAGCAATGGCAGACAGTTGAGTCATTTTCTCACAATTAGGCCATAATTCTTGGTCAGCTGACTCTAATAGGTCAAAAAATCTTTTTGCATTTGGGTTTGGTTCCTCTTCAATATTCTGCATCATTTCTTGAAAGGAATGACCAGCTGCATCATGAACCATTTGTGCATAAAGATTTTCGTTCACATCCACGCTATTTTGTCCAATTCCAGATCCCCCTTCAGGCCCATCTATATTTACTGATGAATATACTTGATTACCCCTAGACGTGCTGCAAATTATTGGCTCCCCGTGTCGTGTCCATTCAAAGTAGTTCGGAACAAACCCTTTTTTCAACAAATGTAGATGGACTTCATCAGTCGGGAGAAAACGGATGTGTTTGCACTTTTTACATGGACATCTAATTTTTTGACCATCCATATATGCAGGCTGCGAACTTGCATAATCAATAAATGATTGAACTCCCTCAGCAAACTCGAGATTAATGAACCCATCTGGCATTAAACGCCTATACATCCAAGATCTATCAACATTACTCATGCTTGCGAAACTGTTATTCGAACAAATTATTTTCATAATTAGATTTATGGATTAAATAAACGCAAATTGTCTATCAACGTAAACATGTATACAAATACATGTATATTAGAAAGGAAATATTTGGCTATTTTAATCATCTAATATACAGTGCCAACTAATTATCACATATAAAGATAGTGTACTTGGCAATAACGCAAAAAATATTAAATTAAAAGGACATCTCAAACAAATTACCTTCAGAATGCAAAAAAGGAATTGGTCCAATATAAGGAGAAATTTAACTACAAAATAATAAACTCAACACAGCACCCTCCTCCTCTTTGTTGCTACTGCAGTGAATTGAATTTACCAAAAGAAGTCAGATTTTTCAGCATGATATACTTTAGATAAAATCAAGCTAAAGCATGGCATACAACAGGGGCACAAACAAAATGCAAGCTACAGTGATAAAAGCAACAAAAATAAATATGGAAGTTATCAATGTGTATATAGTAATCAAGAATTGTGCTAAAATATCCTTATCGAATAAGATACGAAAGTAAGAGGCAAAAACAAAAAAACAGCCAAGTTATCAATGTGTACAAGCTAAGTTACATCAGAGCAGGCAGATATAAGATACAATAGTAGAATTAAATGGATAAAGATACATGACCTTAGCGACTGAAATCCAATGACAAATGCCAGCTTCCACCAAATCCCCTCCACGTAGAGATAGAATAAAAAACAACTTCCACCAAAATTATAACTAGAAATGAAAACAAGCATCATTACAGTTAAAGATTCCATTTATGAATATACAAATGAAAATATGTGAGCACTTATGTTTACAAGGAAAGAAGCGGAAGATACGTTTATAGAATTAGATTTGACTAATGGGGACATCAGGCATATAATATAGCTCTACATATATAAATAAAAAGCATAACATAGAAGAATATAATTTAATTAGATATTAAAATGGAAGCATGAAGAAAAAAAGCCCACTTACTCATTCACACCACATGGTTAATTAGTGTTTTTGGGGTCATAACTCATAGCAAGTACTCAAAAGAGTTATCTTTAGAGTGACATTTGAAATTAAAGATATATTTAATTTACTGAATCAAAGGGCTGTTCCTTTTTAACCTCAATGGCTTTATTATCTTTTGCCTACCATTGGAAGGGCATTGAAGGATACCCTTGTTTAATTGTCGGACCATGAATAGGCAACTACCCTACAATTTCTATACATTTTTGATAAATGTGCCTTCTCCAATCACTCGAGTATGGTAACTCACTATCACTGCCTGCCTCATGCACATTCTTTGTTTTGTTTAGTTTAATTTATTTTCATCCTTTCTGTCACTAAACTTTGTCTATAAATTAACAATAAGAAAGACAAAAGAGTAAGTTACAGAAATTAGTTTGCTAGTATTAATTTATTCATTAAGTGATGAGCACTTCTATGCTTCTGTAGCATTATTTGTGTCTTCTTTTTTAGTTTTCGTGCTCATGATTCTTAAGCAATTTCTCACCCCCTGATTGGACATGAGAAATGTCAATTTATTAATGAATGAAATTAATCATACTAATCTGTTATAAGCAAATATATATATATATATATATTTATTTATTGTAAAATCAAAATTTATTATAAAAGATTATCTTGTTTATACGTGAGCAAAATATTGTTGTTTTCATTTACAGTTAAAGATTCCATTTATGAATATACAAATGAAAATATGTGAGCACTTATGTTTACAAGGAAAGAAGCGGAAGATACGTTTGTAGGGCAAAACAAGTCATCTTCTATAACTATAACCCAACATTTACAAATTTATCGATCCATAGATTTTAAATTTTCACAAATATTACTATTGCTTCATACTTGGGATGAATTTACGATATACAAGGGGCAGAGTTTTACCAAGATTAAAGATTTGTAAATTACAAACTCTGCTCTTTACTAAAAGCAAACATTTAACAAGAAGAACAACGACTGAAGGTGCAAAATGAAATGTGAATTCGAAGAAGATTAAGATTTTCCAATAGCAGTTTCTGTTTGCAGCATGCTCAAATCTGCATATTTCAATCTATCACTGGATTGATGCTCTACATGTTCTAAAAAATCCTAGCATTCTGTAATCAGTATTCTGTAAATTAAGAAATTGTAGTGGTCTCCTGCCCAACCCTCCAGCATGCACACCATATCAAGCAAAAACATCACTAATGAATGGAAATGTGTTGTTCACGAAGACAGGAACTTGGAATTCAAGAACCATAATCAGACAATGAAATCACAATCAACAAACCATATACACATTAACCTTAAACAGTATAATTTTGAAGCAATTAGGGAATAAAACTAACCTTAAACGTGGTTGCTGGTGACCGGAGGGCGAGTGGCAACGGCGATGAGGACGAGTGGCGACGGCGATCAGAGTAGAGACGCGACGGGCGACCACAGCGTTCTGAAAGCACGCGAGGGAGACGGATGTAGATGCAGCAGCAGTGGCGAGACTTGCCCTGCTACGTCGGGGTCGGGTGAACGGCGGTGCGGTTGCGAGCGGCGACGGCGATGAGAGACGAGACGCGAGGGGCGACGAAATGCGATCGATGTTTTCAGCGAGGGAGACGGCTCTAAAGGCAGCAACACCGGCGACACTTCACCTGCTACGGCGGGTTGGAGCGAGCGGCGATCAGGGACCGATCGGCGACGAGGGAGGCGGCGCAAACGAGTGGGAGATCGGAGATTGGATGCAGCGATTTTAGGTTAGCTTTTCGGGTAGGTTTGGAAAGAGAAGAAGAGGGTAAAAACTGGCCCGATTCTTTTATAAAATCTAGCAACGTAGCAACGGAAATAATTTTCCGTTGCTAGTTTTGTTCCTTGCAACGGAATTCATTACCGTTGCAATTTAGGACCCGACTATGGATTCCCTTCCTGTGACATTTATAGCAACGGAAAAAATTTCCGTTGCAATATAGCAACGGAATTTGTTTCCGTTGCTATTTCATGTACCTTGCAACGGAAAATAATTCCGTTGCAATATAGGAACCAATTTTGACCCTCCCAACTTGGGCATTTATAGCAACGGAATTACAATTCCGTTGCAAAATTAGGTCCATAGCAACGGAAATAATTTCCGTTGCTATATGAGGTCCCTTGAAACGGAATTTAATTCCGTTGCAATTTAGGACAGGGACAATTATAGCAACGGAATATATTTCCGTTGCTAAATAGCAACGGAAATCGGATTCCGTTGCTAATTATAGCAACGGAATATGATTTCCGTTGCTATTTAGCAACGGAATCTTATTTCCGTTGCTAATTATAGCAACGGAATATATTTCCGTTGCTATTTAGCAACGGAAATCATATTCCGTTGCTATTTAGCAACGGAAATATATTCCGTTGCTATAATTAGCAACGGAAATACGATTCCGTTGCTAAATAGCAACGGAAATCAGATTCCGTTGCTATTTTTCGCACCAAATTCTCTCCCGCTTTAATTTCGCGCGATATTTAGCAACGGTATTTTGATTCCGTTGCTAATAACCGTTGCTAAATTTACGCGCCAAACTTTCCCTCCGCTTTTAGCGACCGAAAAAATTTCCGTTGCAACATGTTGGGCATTTAACCGAAAATAGCAAGGGAATCAATTTTCCCTTGCTAAATAGCAACGGAATCAAAATTCCGTTGCTAAATAGCAACGGAATTATTTCCGTTGCTATTTTTCCGTTGCTATTTCCCAAATTTCTTGTAGTGCCAGTGTATTAGTTGTTAAAGGAGGAGAGGGAAATGAAGTTGGAAGAAATCGCAATAGAGGAGGGAATGCTACCAGAAATAATGACTTTAGCAATGTTACTTGCTATTATTGCAAAGAACCTGGACACACAAAGCGATATTGTAGGAAACTACAAAATCGCAATCAGAGAACTCAAACTGCTAATATTGCTGCTTCCAGTTCAGCTTCTGAGAAGTCTGTTATTATTTCAGCTGAAGAGTATGCTCGTCTTTTAAAGGAATCCACTCCAATGGATGATTCAGGTAAAGCATGTCTTATTTCTTCCTCAAATCAATGGGTCATTGACTCAGGTGCTACGGATCATATGACAGGTAATCCTCGAACCTTTTCTACCTTTCAGCCTCATAAAGTATCCTCCCCTGTAACAATAGCTGATGGATCAACTTATCATGTTGAGGGTTCTGGAGTTGTTAAACCCACATCCTCTATCACTTTATCTTCAGTCCTAAGTTTGCCTAATCTTGCTTTCAATTTAATCTCTGTAAGCAAACTTACTAAAGATCTAAAGTGTTGTATCTCATTTTTCCCTGACCATTGTCTATTTCAGGATCTTGTGACGAAGCAGATACTTGGTAGAGGACATGTATCTGATGGTCTTTATGTTCTGGATTCATGGGTACCTCGTTCTGTGGCTTGTTCTAGTGTTATTTCACCTTTTGAAGCTCACTGCAGGCTGGGACATCCCTCGTTGCCTATTTTGAAGAAAATAAATCCACAATTTAATAAAGTCTCATCATTAGATTGTGAGTCATGTCACTATGCAAAACATCATCGAGGCTCATTAGGTCCTAGAATTAATAAACGAGCAGGGTTTGCTTTTGAATTAGTTCACTCCGATGTGTGGGGTCCATGTCCTGTTGTATCCAAAACAGGATTCAGATATTTTGTTACTTTTGTTGATGATTTTTCTAGAATGACTTGGATTTATTTTATGAAAAATCGTTCTGAGGTGTTCACTCATTTTTCTGCTTTTTGTGCTGAGATTAAGACACAATTCAATGTTTCTGTGCACATATTACGGAGTGATAATGCTAAAGAGTACCTGTCAGCACCATTTCAAACCTATATGACTCACCATGGTATTCTCCATCAATCATCATGTGTTGATACACCCTCTCAAAATGGAGTGGCTGAAAGGAAGAATCGACATCTCCTTGAAACTGCTCGTGCCTTGTTATTTCAGATGAAAGTTCCTAAGCAATTTTGGACTGATGCCGTATCCACAGCATGTTTTCTGATTAACCGGATGCCATCTACGGTACTTAATGGTAATAGTCCCTACCATATCCTTTTTCCTCATAAACCTTTATTTCCAATCGAGCCAAGAATGTTTGGAAGCACGTGTTATATTCGTGATGTACGGCCCCATATTACAAAACTAGATCCTAAAGCTTTGAAGTGCGTATTCTTAGGATATTCTCGTCTTCAAAAAGGATATCGGTGTTATTCTCCTGATCTCAACAGATATGTGATTTCTACTGATGTAGCATTTTCAGAGCAAGTATCATTTTTCTCTACCAAGTCTACTTCTATCAGTCAGGGGGAGGAAGATGAATGTCTTATCTATAAATCTATATCAAGTTTTGAACAATTAGTGGAAGATAGTGTTACTCATGATGTTTCTCCTGTTGATCAGACTTCAGTTTTAGACAAGCCACCTATTGTTCAAGTTTATTCTAGGAGAACAGTGACTACTGATACATGTCCTACACCAGAATCAACTTCGTCATTGGATCCTCCACCAAATGATCTTGATCTTCCCATCAGCCTTCGCAAAGGTAAACGCAATTGTAAATCTACTTATTCCATTGCTAACTTTATTTCATATAATCACTTATCTCCATCATCTAGTGCTTTTATTGCTTCTCTAGACTCCATTTCCATACCTAAAACAGTTAAAGAAGCTTTATCTCATCCTGGATGGCGCACTGCAATGCTTGAAGAAATCAAAGCTCTAGATGATAGCCACACTTGGGAGTTAGTAGATTTACCCCACACCAAAAAGGCTGTTGGATGCAAATGGGTTTTTGCAATTAAAGTAAATCCAGATGGATCTATTGCCAGACTTAAGGCCCGCATTGTAGCCAAAGGATATGCACAGACATATGGAGTAGATTACTCTGACACTTTTTCTCCGGTAGCTAAGTTGGCTTCTGTTCGTCTATTCATCTCTCTTGCTGCTTCTCAACACTGGCCATTACATCAACTGGATATCAAAAATGCATTTCTTCATGGAGATCTACAAGAAGAGGTATATATGGAGCAACCACCTGGTTTTGTTGCTCAGGGGGAGTATGGGAAAGTTTGTCGCTTAAAGAAATCTCTATATGGACTAAAACAGAGTCCTCGCGCTTGGTTTGGCAAATTCAGTAAGATTGTCCAAGAGTTTGGGTTAAAGAAAAGTCAAACTGATCATTCCGTATTCTACAGACAATCAGCAGCTGGTGTTATTCTCCTTGTTGTATATGTCGATGACATTGTAATTACAGGAGGTGATTACGAAGGAATCTCTTCTCTTAAGTCTTTCTTGCATGATAAATTTCACACTAAAGATTTGGGTCAACTGAAATACTTTATGGGAATAGAAGTTTCAAGAAGTAAGAAGGGAATTCTTTTATCCCAAAGAAAGTATGTTCTTGATTTACTTGCAGAAACTGGAAAATTGGGAGCTAAATCACGTAGTACCCCTATGGCCCCAAATGTACAACTCACAAAGGATGATGGTGATCCTCTTGATGATCAAGAAAGATACAGGCGGTTAGTTGAAAAATTGAATTATCTTACAGTTACTCGTCCAGATATTGCATTTGCAGTAAGTGTTGTTAGTCAGTTTATGACAGCCCCAACAGTCAAGCATTGGGAAGCTTTGGAGCATATCTTATGTTATTTGAAGGGGGCTTCTGGACTAGGTATGCTCTATAGTAATCATGGACATAACCGCATTGAGTGCTTTACTGATGCAGACTGGGCAGGATCTAAGACTGATAGAAGATCAACTACAGGATATTGTGTTTTTGTTGGAGGAAACTTAGTATCTTGGAGAAGTAAGAAGCAAACTGTAGTGTCCAAGTCAAGTGTAGAATCTGAATATAGAGCCATGTCACAGGCTGCATGTGAAATCCTATGGATTCGTCATTTGCTTGCTGAAATTGGTATAAATCACTCTACTCCAGCCAAGCTTTGGTGCGATAATCAGGCTGCTCTCCACATTGCCTCAAATCCAGTGTATCATGAGCGAACCAAACATATTGAAGTGGACTGTCACTTCATTCGTGAGAAAATTCAAGATAATGTGATTTCAACAGGACATGTGAAAACAGCAGAACAATTAGGTGATCTATTTACAAAGTCTTTAAATAGGCCGCGAGTTGAATATTTATGTAACAAGCTGGGCATGATCAATATCTATGCTCCAGCTTGAGGGGGAGTGTTACAGACTGTCATGTTACGTGATTATAGGAGCAAATATAGGAGTAGTAGGAGCAGAAATAGTTGACAAACTTAGTTGACTTCCAATACAATTTTTGTATATAAATATGTAATTGCTGAGTAATAATATATATACACTTGTTTACTTACAGAGCATTTTGGGGAATGGGAGTAGGCATTGGGTGTGGTGTTGGATGGGGTCCTGGTTTTGGGTCCTGAAGTGGTTGGTTATGTTGGTTCTGGGTGTGGTGTTGGCTTTAGTGTGGGCATTACCCTGGTTGGTGTGGGCATTGGTCTTCTGCCAATTATGTCTTTCAAGTTCCTTATAATGGTAGCTTCTTCTTCTTTTATTCTCTTTTATTTGTTTCTTTCAACTGCTTAATTCTTGCTATCTACTAATCTTTAATTAAGCTAAGAACTTTATGCTTGCCAAAAAGATTGTTGTTTAGTACATAGGAATTGTCCAATACCTTTCATACAGTTTGAAGTCCCCATCAGATTGTGTTTTTCAAGGTTAGAAATTTATTAATGTATTCTTTGTCTAGTTATTGTGGTAACAAGACGTGGTGCATTGACATTTGTGAGATCTAGTGGTATAGTTTCTGAAAAAGATCTTGCTGGTTATGGCTGGGGTAATGTTGCACCTGACATATCGGTCTTGCAAACAGAAACTAGCGGAAGACTCCAGCTTTAATAAGAATGTTTCCTTGGAAAAAGGGATTAACTTAAATGACATGCAGAGCAAATTGTCAGCCAATCCCAAACCATTTTCTGAAGATTTAGTAACATTTTGTAGTCGCTTATTGCACCCTCGAATAGGTATACCGTTATTGCCACTTGAATTTAAGTCAATGCAACTATTTCAGTATGTGGTTTGAAATATGGGATTTTTGCTGATAATTCTAATTTCCCAACTTCACATGTGATTTGTTGTTCCTGCTCTTTCTTTCCTGATATTAGTAGATATTTGGTCAAGTGCCACATTACACAATTTTTTTTTTGCCAAAAATTTTCTTAGAGTTGCTGAAACTAGTGATATCTTCTTTGAAATATCAAGTTGAACAGCATATCATAGAGATGGTGAACGTTAACAGTGTTTTCAATGTGGAGTAATGAGAATCATGATCCAACAATGTATCTGTAATAGTCTTGTATTTTATGGCATCAATTTTCTTGAATCTACTATGCTCCTAGATGAAGTCACTGATGAAGCCCCTGTAGCCACCTTAGACATCCGATGTGAAATCTGTGATAATGTAATACATGACAACTCTCTAGATGTTAAATGCTTCCACTTCTGCTCAATATATTTATTACCTAGCCGCAAGACTGAGTATTCATTTGGATTTATGGTAATGTGAGGGTGTGTCTAACATGAACAGAAGTTCTCAACACCATATGTAATTTCAGTTGCTCCAATGCTTGCTATATGTTTACCACATCACCTTTCAAGATTACAATCAATCCAATCATGGAGGATAACCAATTAATTTTTAGCATATCCATGTTGAGTAATCGGGAAAGCTGAATTTGCTAAGTCATCCTTCTCCTCCATTAATTGACTTGTTCTCTAAAGACCTTTATTTGCCTTTTAATTAATAAGTATAATCTTTTTCCTGTTAGTAGTGCTGATTTACCATTAGATATGCTCGCATACCTAGGAATCCACCTGACCCTGAAAAAATGTTTAAGAACCAGGCTCGGGCAAGGGGTTCTTTGTTTAGGCCTAATTTTAGAAAAGTATGCCAGGTTTGGAAATTATATTTCTTGTGTCTCCACCATATTCAACCTGCCAAATAAAAATTTATTTGCATCTTTAAAGTATATATCTATGCTTGTGCTGCGCTTGGTCATAAAGTAGGCCCAACCTAACTGTAGAAATCCCCAGCCCACCACACAAAGAACTGTTGCATTGGAATTCTTAATCAAACTGATCAAAATCTAACATTCAATTGTTTAGTTCTTTAAGTGTAGTTTTTTTGTGTCAGGAAGTTTCATTTATATTCAAGTTTAGCAAAGGATAACTTTGCATTACTAATTGAGAATCGCTAATTTAAGGACCCGTTTCCAGCTTTCAAATGACTGCAGAAACAATCCTAAGTTGGATATCTAGTATGTTTTAATGAGAGATTATCTCTAATTTAGCTATTAAAATCCCAGCACTAGCATTAAAATTTGGCACCACCATTTGAAATTTGGTAATTAACACATTAATTTTCATGCACAAACTCAAAGCTGTTGCAAGTCTGAATATTAAAATTGCATGACATGTTCTAAACAGTGTGTGTGTTAGCCCTCTACGTCTATTTTGCTTCGTCATTTTTCTTTCAATGTACAATTGCACTAGTGATCTGTCTTACTGTGATTCTATTTCCCTTCCTACATGTTTCTTCCTTCTATCAATCAAGGAAATGTGACATTGTTAATGTTCAGTTAAGCAAATGGTACCAGATATAACCTGCATGCCTTATATTGCAGGTCGAAAAGATTGAGGTCAGGATGCTCAACTATTTTTGGCCCATGCATAATATAATGTCTAAGATCTTCTCATTATTCTAATGCAAACAGTCATTTGGCATTGTAAGTATATTCTGATTTTCCATCTTCAGAAGTATATTGCCAGCACGGATGACAGATGAAAGGTCATTCTCTGCCTCCCATACCTTCCCTAGCTGAACTCAATTAGTCTTTAATCCCAACAATTCAATGTCAGTTGTTTAGGGAATTAGTTGTCTAACTTGCATATGTGAATTAGTTGTTTTAGATACTTTAGTCTTGGCTTAAGATGGGTTAAAATCTTGTGATTTTATATTATATCTAATGGAATTCATGGATATACTTACATACATGTCAATTGAATGCCAGAACTATGTTCTCAGACATAAAAGAAAGCTTGATTTAAATAGCACTTCAAATGGAATTCAACAGTGAATCTTACGCTAATGGGTTCAAAAACAGCAAAAAAAATGTCAAAATAATGAAAATTTTTACTTTAAGATGTGTACTTGTTGGAGAACTAGTTGGTTGGCTATGAATTAGAGTTAGTATGATTTTAGGTTATAATTGAATTGGACTAACCGAACCAATAATTGACCTTATCTTTTTTACAAATCTAACCGAGAAAATTTTGTTATCTATTTAAGAAATTTCGGTATTTTGAATTTGTTATGGATATGTCTGAGTGCTGTTGCTTTGATGTTGAAATTATCTTTTTTGTTTACTTTGAATCTGCCAAGACATTGAAAAAATTAAACATCACTCATTCTTGCTTCAAGAATTTATTTTGGAAACTACAGAACAACAACGACAACAGAACTGCTGGATAATTATTGATATCAAGTAAGATTGGTGAATTAATAGAGTCATCACCACCATCACATAAAACAATTGTCATTATCTGCAGAATAAGGCATATGCATTGATGCTTTTGCTATCCAAATAACACATAGTACTCTACACCCAATACAACAAAAAGATGCGAGGAATGATGAACTGCTGCCAACCATCAGGTCTGAATACCAAGCCAAGAATATATATATCCCTTCACAATCAAAACAAATGAATTTATGGATGTACCTCACCGGAGAGATATGTGTCATTCCATGTAAGAAAAAGACATGAATTTTCTCCTCCAAAATCGTCTTTAAAGCTAGTAGCTTAGATTCTTGTTATAACCTGCAAAGTTTCTGAATTTGTTATGGATATGTCTGAGTGCTGTTTGCTTTGATGTTGAAATTATCTTTTTTTGTTTACTTTGAATCTACCAAGACATTGAACAAATTAAGCACCACTCATTCTTGCTTTAAGAATTTATTTTGGAAACTACAGAACAACGACAACAGAACTGCTTGATAATTACTGACAACAATAATACTAAATGCATAAACATTGAAAAGGGAAGGAAAAATAAACAAAGAACACCTCCCTATCGCTTCATGATTGAGTGGCGGCAGAAGCAAGATCAAGTAAGATTAATTAGTTGATTCTTGATGATAAAACTGGAACATTAATTAATTTTAATTTGCGGAGAAATTTAAGTCGCTGGACCTCTTCAGGAAGCATCTTTAAGCTAGTACAAGATTCGATCTCCAACTCTTTCAATCTAGCTAATGCCCCTTCTTCCACATTCCATTCCTCTAGTGGCTCCAGCTTCTTGAATTTAAGCACTTCAAGCTTAGGAAATCCTCCAAAACTGCAAACCGTTTTCTTTCCTGTAAATGATCTTTGAAGAAGTATCAGAATTCTGAGGTTTTGAAGCTTGTCCAATGTTTGCATTGGGTCCTCTCCCAATCCAGATGCTGACAATGTGAGCTCTACCAGATTCAGGGGCAGCTTAGATATCAGATTCTGATTTTTTAGCCTTCCTACCAAGTATACACTGGTGAGATCCATGTGTGTTGATAGAGAGTCCAAGTGTAGATCCCATGGCTGATTTGATTCATTGAATGATTTCAACTTCAAGGATTGAAGTTGTTTTAGATTTTGAACCCAATTCGCTACAGCATCCAATTGCGAGGACATTTCCATATGTTGGTATGATTTCAACATCTTGCATGTCAACCCCAATTTTTTGATATTCAACAACATGTCCAAGCCATTTCTTACTAGACTTTCTTCATCCACAAATACACCCCACAGTGTTTGAAGCTCCGGTAGGTAGCAATCTCCTGGTCGAGGTGCAAACACGCTGTGAAAACTCTCATCTAGAAGCAAATGCCTCAGTTTTTGCATCTTCCAAACTACACTAGGGAGATTGCTGATGTGGGCTCGCTTCAAATCCAGTGTTTGAAGGCTTAGCAATTTGTCAATGAAAATAGGAAGTACTCCGAGATAAGTTGATCTCAAGCCTAGGTACCTCAACAGAGTGAGCTTACCTACTGCATTTGGTAATTTTGGCTTATATACGTTTTCAAGATCCAAAACCCACAAGAAAAGGATGGAATTGCTAGAAATGCATCGAGCAAGAAAGTTACCTACATCATCTCCTGCTCTGCTTTCTTGTCGAGTATCGAAGGATAGAAAAGAAACCAGGTGTTCATAGGAAGAGTACATAGAACTACTGTTGTTACCATGTATATGATCAAAGATGGCATCATTTGGATCAAGACGGTCAGCAAGACGGCGCACAGGTGTCACTGCAGTTTTCTGATTGTGGCCTTCAAGAAAATTAGCTTCCTTGGCTTTTGCAAACCAGTGTAATCGCAGAGCCTCTGGTAGGCAACACGTCTTAATCTTGCCGTTGAGTTTCCTCTCTGTCACTTGAACCATGTTGTAGTTTATAAGCTCCATCAAGCCTGACTCTGCAACATGCTCAGGGGATTTTTCTTCATTCTGTTGTCTCCCTAATCCCTCAGCAACCCACAAAGCAATCAATCTTCTTGCAGGGGTTCTGTGGCCATTGGGAAATAATCCAAAATAAAAGAGACATCGCCTCAATTTCAAAGGCAAATATCTGTTGATCTCTTCTAGGACTTGTGACCAATGTTCTTTGTCTTGATTTAGCTGCTGAAGTACCCTTGACCAATCTTCTATCCCTCTCTCTGACAGTACTTCTGACAGTTTTACAATCACCCCTGGCAGCCCTCCGCATTTTCGTAAAATATCCTTCTTAGCACTTTCTTCCAACTTTGGAGCGTTGCCTTTCTTCCAAGAGTGGAAGAACAATGCCAAGCTCTCATAATCACTCCGCAAATGCAGCCTGCAAATGAAGTTTGTGTCGGTGACTGGTGGAGCATCCTGTAGGCGGCGAACAGTGAAAATTATTCTGGTGCAATTAGATATATCTCTAAATGTCCCTCCCATTTTTCTCCAAAATTCACCTGCATCCGAGCCATCAATGACTATAAGAGACTTCTCTTCCGCAACAGAGGCATTAACCTTCTGCCTCAACCTGTTCTCATAGCTTTCTTCTGTTTCGTTCCAATGACGAGATAAATCCGAATAATAATCTATATTCAAAATTTGTTTCATACTCTCAATCTTATCTCCACAAACCCAAACACGGTGAGGGAAATTATCAGCAATAATCTTGCTGTGGTAGATTAAGCTTGCAAGACTTGTCTTGCCAATGCCAGCAACACCGACGATTGAAATGGTGAGGCAGCTAGGATCATCTTTGAGCAGCTGTGCAATAATTCCATCTACATCCTCTTGGAAACTGACCATATCAAGTTGGTCAGCAGCAAAAGGAAGCTCCCTTCCCTCACTACCATAGCCGCTGAAAGAGTAACTCGGTGAAAACGATCGTTTTCGAATGGCTCGATGTCTTCTCCCAGAAATAATGCAGATCTTTTTTTCAATCCGAGCCAGTTGCCGGACAAGTTTATGCTGGGATATGAATTTCTGGGGAGCCCAAACTAATTTTCTGTTTATATGCAGTTGCATGAAGAGCCCTACAACATTCTCGGTCGAGCAGCAGATGTCGAAGAGCTCCTCCATCCATCTCATTTCACTTAGCAATTTTGATTCTACACCTTTTAGAAAACTATGCAAGGACTTGAATTCATCACATATTATTATTATTATTCTTGTTGTTAGTAATAATAATAATAATAATAATAGTAATAATAATAATAATGATGATGAACGATTAAATGAAACAAGGGTAAAAATAATATTAAAAATGTTAGATCTATGTACAAAAACACATAAAATAAATAAAAACCAAATAAATGTAAAGATGTGCATGGTTAACAATTAAATATAAATAAAATAAAAGAAAAGAAAAATAAAAGATTAAGAGATCAAGCTTAGAATATTTACCCTCAGATTTAAATGATATTGAAGCACGATATTCCGATCTAATCTCTTGTCAAGATCCGAAAATTAACTCAAAAAAACATGTTCAAGTACACCTTGAGTTTATGTCTAAAAAAACTCAAGAACATTAATATTAAGAAAAATGATTTGATTTTTTGTGTTTGATATATGATCTGAAAATTCAAGTCAATGAATTGATTTTCCTTTCTCAAAGTTTTCAAGAGCAATCAAGAATTTTTTAGAGATAAAAACTAGAATGGAATTTAAGATGAAAACTTGTAGATTTAAAAGAAGAGATCGAATTAAGAAAAGTGAAGAAAATGATTTTTAATTTTTAAGAATGAGAAAAGATGGACTCCAAGAACATTCAATCCTTTGTTTTTCCAGCAAAACCCACTAACTCCTCTCCAGAAAATCTCCTTCTAAATGACTTAGAAAAATGTCTTTTGCTAGAGAGAATTTCCTTACTCTCAAAAACCCCCTTTTTTTCTCCTCTCCCAAAATGAAATTAATTCTCCCGTAAAAAAACTCAATTGCTCCCCTCCTCCAGCTCCCTCACAGGTTTTTTCAAGATTCCATCTCCCTAATTTCAACAAAAAATACTCCAAAATTCAAAGTAAAAAACCCTAAAGTCAAATATGGACAATTAACATTTTTATTTATTTTTAATTATTTTTTTGTCATTTTTTGACTTTTAATTCCTACCCAATTTGACTAATATTTGTCAAATTTTAGTAAAATCTGAAAAAAAAAAAAAAAAGGAAAAATTATTTTTAGGCCTAAAAAATCAAAAAATTCAAAGGATTGAATGTTTAAGGTTTTTACTGGAGAATTAATTTCATTTTGGAAGAAGAGAAAAAAGGGGCATTTTTGAGAGTAAGGAAATTCTCTCTAGCAAAAGACATTTTTCTAAGTCATTTAGAAGGAGATTTTCTGGAGAGGAGTTAGTGGGTTTTGCTGGAAAAACAAAAGATTGAATGTTCTTGGAGTCCATCTTTTCTCATTCTTAAAAAATTAAAATCATTTTCTTCACTTTTCTTAATTCTCTTCTTTTAAATCTACAAGTTTTTATCTTAAATTCCATTCTAGTTTTTTATCTCTAAAAAATTCTTGATTGATCTTGAAAACTTTGAGAAAGGAAAATCAATTCCTTGACTTGAATTTTCAGATCATATATCAAACACAAAAAATCAAATCATTTTTCTTAATATTAATGTTCTTGAGTTTTTTTAGACATAAACTCAAGGTTTACTTGAACATGTTTTTTTGAGTTAATTTTCGGATCTTGACAAGAGATTAGATCGGGATATCGTGCTTCAATATCATTTAAATTTGAGGGTAAATATTCTAGGCTTGATCTCTTAGTCTTTTATTTTTCTTTTCTTTTATTTTATTTATATTTAATTGTTAAACATACAGATCTTTACATTTGTTTTGTTTTTATTTATTTTATGTGTTTTTGTACATAGATCTAACATTTTTAATATTATTTTTACCCTTGTTTCATTTAATCGTTCATCATCATCATCATCATCGTTATTATTATTATTATTGTTATTATTATTATTATTATTAGTATTATTATTATTATTATTATTATTTTTATTATTATTATTATTATTATTATTATTATTATTATTATTATTATTTATCATCACATATTATTATTATTATTATTATTATTATTATTATTATTATTGTTATTATTATTCTTGTTGCCGTTGTTGTTATTATTACTATTTATTTATTATTATCATCATCATTGTTATTATTATTGCTTTATGTTTTAAATAGTGATCTATTAATATGTTAATTTATTTTAACATGTCATTTAATTTATTTATCCCATAATATGCATGTTTTATTTAATTTATGTATTGTTATAAATGTTTAATTGATTTTCTTAATTCGATTACTAACATTAAATTTATTTGTGTTTGTTTTTGGTGTCAAATCTTTGTGTTCCCCTGTTTGAGCACCAGTGCGAATGAAGAAGGAGATCCAAGGAGTTGTTATTTTTCATTGTACTTGTTATTTTTCCTTTATTTGTTTTATTGAGTTATTCGGCATGTAATAATTAATTAAACCATTTATTTTATGCACGCTTAATCAGAAATCACACAAAAATATTTCTATAAATAAAATTGAATTTTCTAATAAAATGGGACCAATGTCCTAATTTTTCATCCAAAATAAATTGTCACTTCAAAATGGTTTTCTTTAATTTTGCATGAGAGGACCAATGTCCTCAACACTAATGAATACCCCGTTTTATGTATGATTTATGTTTTATTTATAATAGGGGTTGTATTCCACCCCTATTTTTATTGTAATTTATTTTTATCTTTATTTTTATTTACCGCTTTACATATGTGATTGATATGCGCTTTAATAAATCGCATTAATCACGTGAGATGAGGAATAAAATTTTATTACTTAAAAACTCATTTATAATTAACCAAGACACAAATAAGTGTGAAGTTCCGGATACCATTTCTGGTTTAGACCAACAGAAGTTTTTCCTAGTTTCTTGTAAACTGGGTGGCGACTTCAAAATACCTCAAAAAGTGCCTAAAGGTGTTATGACGATGGATAGTCCTTTTCAATGTTCTACTGTGAAAAGAGGTGCCGAAAATATCTCATAATACCTAAGATCAAAAAGACGTGAACCAATCCCTCGAATCCTAGAAGCGGATTCGATGAGGGCCTTGCTGGTTCCGGCGCGCGTCACAGTGGTGACTCCGCTAGGGACTGTTTGTGACTTCACTCTGAAAATATCTTGGTTAAAATGTATAATTGGGTTTTTAAAAAACTAAAATTTTATCTCTCATCTAAATTGCATTGCATCCATGCTAGAGCCTTAGAATTATGCTAGTTTAGTCCCTCTTTTAACCTCGGTGCATTCCCGAAGCACGACCTTACGTTCACTCAATGTGGGGAAGTGTTAAGGATAATCACCAGCTCAAGCCTCGTACTATCATGGTATATAAAATGGTGACCCAATCGGTCGTTATGCTCATAATGAGCTAGACCCGTTGGCAGGGACCATGCTTGGGTAACCTTAAAGTAATACCACCTTTGACCAAAGCTCATGTAATGGCAATAGATACTTTCCCTAGGTTACATGTACCTTAATACAATGCTTATTATGTGGGCCCTTGTATATCAAACCAATTCAAACATATTAATCGGGCACTCATCAAAGGCTTTCATGCCCCGGTGTGCTCATTTTAGTCTATTTGAAAGGTCCAAATACATAATGGCCAAAATCCATGCGCATGTGCTTTAAATTAAGAGTGTTATGCTGCTGGTTTTCCACCGCACACCATACGCGCCCATTGGGTTCTCCGTTGACCCATGGGTCAAGCCCACCTAGGAAGAGACTATTTGACCTCGTGTGTGGGAGTTAAAAGATTGGAAGGATCTACTTGCTTGCATGTGGTTGTAAATGTTGCATAACTCACGATCATGCATTGTACATATCATCCATGCATCATTCTAACAATTTAAACTTTTCAGCCATCATAGATTCATCCAAGTAGATTAGAGGTCCTAACGGTCGGCTGGTGAGTACGGACTCGCCCTTTGGATTATTAGAATTAGTGCTTGACTGGGATTCTGAGTCAATCTCAATAACTAGTGAGTCATCCTCGATGGCAGAAGAGGTTGGAACTTTGACCACTCAAGACCTTGCTAGGAGATTAGACGACTTTGAGCGGAAAATGTTAGAAATGATGGGCGCAATGGCCGAAAGGATTGCTCATCCCCCTATTCCACAGCTGCCTGTCGCTCCACAGCTGCCTGTCGCTCCACAAATACCGGTGGTCCTTCCTCGGGAGAAAGCCGAACCGCCTGCTAATGGGAAGGCTTACCTCGTTGGAGTTGTTACCCGTCAACCTATTAATGAAGCTACTATAACTGTTGAGCAAAAAGGCAAAAGGCATGTTTCAGAGAATGGGTTTTTGACAGTGACACGGGGTCTGAAAAGAAGAATGGATATCCTCGAAGAAGAGATTTTAAAGTCTAAACTTGCAATTACCCGGGCTACTCACGAGAAAGTCTCTATGAACTTAGGAAAGAGAAATCGACCGTATAAGTG
This sequence comes from Excoecaria cochinchinensis, assembly GCA_947683425.1. Taxonomy (NCBI): domain Eukaryota; kingdom Viridiplantae; phylum Streptophyta; class Magnoliopsida; order Malpighiales; family Euphorbiaceae; genus Excoecaria; species Excoecaria cochinchinensis. Next base: position 5,167,947 of record CANTUQ010000150.1, on the reverse strand, counting down.
TGACATCTGTGCCGGCACTCAAGGGACAAAGGAAACACCGACGGTTAGAACCGTTTAAAAATGTTATTTCGGCATGGACGGATATGTTCCTCAAGCAGAGGAGGAGGACCTGCGCTCATGGTTAGCCAACCCAGCCAGAAATCGAGGGCATAGGAGGTGTCGGCGACACGCTAGATATCTGAGGAGTAATTACCAAACCCCGAAAAGTCAAGTGCAGGATCCTGTTAATGGCAAACAGTTGGTGGCCCTTGAAGGAGGGGGCAACGTCATTGGAGGTGATAATCAGGAAAGCTCGAGTCTCGGTGATAACAGTGTGAGAAATGTTGGAGCCACCAAGTTTCCAAACATTGGAACTACTCACGATCACTATACCATTTGGGATAAGTCTTTATCTGAGCACCTCCTTCACTTCATCAATAAGGGGAAGCTACAGCAGAAACCTGCAAAACCCGCTGGGACCCAAGGGCGTCCCGGTCACCGAGCAGATTGGTATTGTGCTTACCATCAGCATAATGGGCATGAGACTGATGGGTGTCGAACTCTGAGAAAGCGTATTCAAGGCCTCACTAATGAGGAGCTGAGAGGTGTGGAGAACGGTTCCCGAAAGTGATAATAGACCATCGACTACAGCATTCGTGTTGGCAAGAAGGAAGGATGTTAGATGTTTAGATGCTCTTGTTTATTTTTGAACTATTTAATGATGGTGTTTTAACTCTTTAACTCTAATGTAGAATGGATGTTTTACTTATCTGTGTGATATTTTCTTGTGATCTCATTATGCATGATCATGACACATTCATATTTAATAATGATTCAAACGATGCCATTTCATTTAATCTCAGAACTTTGGGGAACCTAGAGAAAACCTTGATAGCATCTGTTATGACTCCTGAAGAGAGATAAAAGAGAGTGAAAATAAATAATAAAAAAAAAGCCTTTGCCTGGACCTGGGACGACATGCTGAAAATTGACAAGGACATTCTCGAGACCATGCTACTTCCACGTGCCAACATGACGACGAACCGAATTTTTAAAGCTATTCCTTTGCACCCCCAACATCTGGGTTGCATATGGTGCTGCCAAATAAAATCAAACTTCAAGAGCTACACCAGGAGTTAGGCGAATAAAACTCAGGACCTCCACGAGGAAAGTATAACTCATCAGAACCGAACAGTGAGACCCCTTTTCTCCTGACCATGTGAAATGTGTACCCCAGAACCAATCAAGACTGATCCTTAACCATCCGGGACCCTTACAGCCAAATTTAGCAGGATAGCTCTTTACCTTTAAAAAAAAAAATCCACAATCTTTGCCCCAGATCATCCGAGCCTAACCTGTCCCCAATCTCAACTGTTAAAAAAAAAAAAAAACACACACACAATCTTTTTCCTGAACCACCTGAGCCTAACATGTAGCCCAATCCCAACCACTAAGGCCTAACTTATAACCTTCAGCCAATCCCAACCATTGAAAACCACTTCAAAAACTGCAACACCAAAGTCGATAAAAGCCAAGCGTGAAACTTCATATTCAAGCTCCAAACAAAGAACCCATTGTCACAACCAGTTTACACAAGGACCAAGGAAAGAACTTTAAGGCCCAAGAAGGAATACCGTAGGAAGAAGCAGTCTCCTCGGCTAATGAAGATGAAAGTGAATTCAACCAACACTGACGAACTGAAGGAGGGTCTATGGCAGAGGCTAAAAAAAGAAGAGAAAAAAAAGGAAAAAAAAATATTCAATCAAGAAAACCCATGAGGGCTGATTGTAAACAGGAGTCTGATGCTTACAAGATCCACTCCGAGATTAGATGTAATTTTGCATTCTAAATCCACGTTAAATGGTGATCATGTATGAAGAAATCATGCTGAAATGCACACAGTCTTTGCAAATACATAAAACAAAAGCAGTTCAACTCATCATTTCCTAGTTCTTTTATAAAAAGTAAAATCTAAATGGCTATCTACTCCTGCTCTCACCAACCAGATGCTTAAGCTGAGGGGTCCTATTATCTACTGCAGGGCTAAGTACCCTCCTCTTACATGCACTTATGGAGGCAAGGGTGTAGTCTGTGATCAGGGCAGTTCATTTTACACACTCAAAGTTGTCTGGTTCCAGCATAAAATCAGCACATTGGTACTATCGATCCTCTACCGCTCTCGCCACTCAGGCACTTCAATCAACTCATCTTGCTACCCACTGTGAAGCTAACCCTACAGCACCTTCCTAATAAAGAATCAAGCTCATACAACCATAATCTGAGATATAAACACATGCCAATCATACCCGAAAGATCTTTCGCAAGAACTCCAACTTCTCTCACACAAAAAAAGGGGGCCGTTAGAGATGAAAACCGTGACTGGCGCTCTAAGCAAAAGTTAGGCCAAAGGGCAGGGTGAAAACCATGTAACAGGCAGTCTGCCCTACAAAAATAAAATAAATAAAAGCCGCTGGATTGGGTTGGGTCCATTCCAGGCAAAAAAAAAAGAGGCACAGGGTTATGTGAAAATCCGATAAGGACGCATCTCCCGCTAAGAAAAGCTAGTGTGAAAATCCACGAGGGACGCACTACCTTTAAATAATGACTACAGGTATCAGAAGAGAACCTCATAATCCCCCAGAGGCATGAAACTCAAAAGCAATTCCAGAGGGCATTGATCCTATCGCAAATTGTAATCAAATCGGCTGTCGTTTCCAAATCCACTCAGATGAATTCTTATCTTGCATTACTGCATACATATGCATCTCACGTGCATGCTTACTATTTTTCCTGCATATTTGGCTTTCTGAGGTCTTGCAGAGAAAGATTCGATGCGAACACCATCAAAAGGCAAGTGACAACATCAGTACAAACATCAATCCAAACAAGCCACCAAAATAATATCAATCCAGACATCAGTTCAATCATCAATCCAAGCATTAATCAAAGCCCTCTCAAGAGGCAAATCTCTAAATCCTCTTAAGAGGTAATTCTCAAGTCCTCTGAAGAGGCAATTCTCAAATTAATCCAAGACCTCTCAGGGGGCAACCAACCCAAGACCTCTCCGGGGGCAGATTATATCCAAAGACCTCTCAGGGGGCAACCAACCCAAGACCTCTCCGGGGGCAGATTATATCCAAAGACCTCTCAGGGGGCAACCATCCCAAGACCTCTCAGGGGGCGATCAACCAATCAACCAAAGACCTCTCAGGGGGCAATCAAACCAAGACATCTCAGGAGGCACCACTTCAAAACTCAGAACGGTTAGCACGATGACGGCACTACCACTCTACGGAAGGTTAGCACGACCACGGCACTACCACTTTGAATCTTAGAAGGGTTAGCACGATGGCGGCACTACTACTCTAAGGAGGGTTAGCACGACCATGGTACTACCACTTCATCATCTCAGAAGGGTTAGCACGATGGCGGCACTACCATTCCACGGAAGGTTAGCACGACCACTTCATCAACTCAGAAGGGTTAGCACGATGGCGGCACTACTACTTTCAGGAGGATTAGCACGACCATGGCACTACCACTTCATCATCTCAGAAGGGTTAGCACGATGGCGACACTACTATTCTACGGAAGGTTAGCACGACCACGGCACTACCACTTCAAAACTCAGAAGGATTAGCACGATGGCGGCACTACTACTCTAAGAAGAGTTAGCACGACCATGGCACTACCACTTCGAATCACAGAAGGGTTAGCACGATGGCGACACTACTACTCTAAGAGGGTTAGCACGACCACGGCACTACCACTTCAAATCACAGAGGGGTTAGCACGATGACGGCACTACCGCTCTACGGAGGGTTAGCACGATCACGGCACTATCACTTCAACTAAAAACAACACGCCGACAACGACCACAACATCATCACCAGCTTCAGAAAGAAGGCTGCCTCAGGTACGTGTCTCTTTCCTTCTTCTCCTTGAGTTTAGGCTCACCTAGACACTAGTGTACTAGCTTTACCTAAACTGGGGGCAACTGTAGACACCAGGTCCTGAGTCAGCCTAGATCGGAGTTACCCAATAATGATAAAGCGCTCTCGCAGACAAAAATAGTTGGAAGTGATGATTTTCTTGTCAAATTTTGCATTTTCGAATAAAAAATTAAAAATAACAAAAATATTTTAAAAAATTAGTTTTAAAAATATTTTTTTCAATTTTAGTGTTTTTTAGACATATTTAAAAAATAAAAAAAATTAAAAAAAAAAGTCTCGAGCGTCGGGCGCCTGCGGCAGCGCGCAACGCCCTGCGTGCAGCGCGGGAAAAGGTGACGCGCAGTACTTATTTTTAGGCCTAAAAAATCAAAAAATTCAAAATTAGGGGTTTAGGGGAGCTTTCAGCGAGATTTCTCGCTCGGCGAGATTGGCGCGCAGCAACGCGCTGATATGTGCAGTCGCGCGCTGCTACCGCAACCGACACTAGAACTTTTTTTTTTTAATTTTTTTATTTTTTTCAATATGTCTAAAAAATACTAAAATTAATAAAAATACTTTTAAAACTAATTTTTTAAAATATTTTCGTTATTTTTAATTTTTTATTCAAAAATGCAAAATTTGACAAGGAAATCATCACTTCCAACTATTTTTTCCTGCAATGGCGCTTTATCATCATTGGATAACTCTGATCTAGGCGGACTCAGGACCCGGTGTCTACACCGAGCTTCAAACCAATAGACATTGGGGTGCTCACAAGTTTGCAGTCTTGTATTTTGAACTTGTTTAGTATCTCAAAGATATATTTTTGCTGGCATATCAAAATCCCATCATTGGACTACATCACCTCCATGCCAAGAAAGTACTTCATGACTCCAAGATCAGTCATTTCAAAGACTTTCTCCATTTCATCCTTGAACTTTTGGATTAGTTCAGTTTTGCTTCCTGTCACAAGCATGTAATCAACATAAATTGAAACAACTAAGAACTCACCACCTATATGATTCTCACATACAAAGTTAGGGGTGTGCATCGGTCGGGTTCGGGTCAACCCTAACCGAATCCGAATAATCCGACACCCGAAATATACCTAATATCCTAATTCGAACCAATCCTATATTAAGTAGGAGGCCGAACCGATAAATTCAAAATTATTCGGGGCATGACTAATAAACCCAAAGACTGCCCCAAATTCAAAAAAATCCAACAAATAATACTAAAAAATCCAGATCAAAAATCAAACAACAGAATCAAGAACTAAAAATAATCCAGATCAAAAATCCAACAAATAATACTCAGATTAAAAATAAAAAATCCAAAAAATAATCTAACAAATTAAAATCGAAAAATCCAGATCAAAAACCAAAAATAAACAACATAATCAAGAATAACCAAAAAATAATCCAGATCAAAAATCCAAAAAATCCAACAAATAATACTCAGATTAAAAATAAAAAATCCAAAAAATAATCCAACAAATTAAAATCGAAAAATCCAGATAAAAAACCAAAAATCAAACAACAGAATCAAGAATAAGAAAATCAAAATCTACTTCCTCATAACAAAAGCAAAAAAAAAAAAAAAAGAAAAAACTCAGATCTCATTGGATCTGGTTTTTTCTTTTTTTTTATTCTTTTTTTTTGTTTTCACTCTTCTTCTATCCATGTCTGTTTCTCGCCAGAATAGATCTCGCAAGCTTTTCGTCGATGGCAGATTTGAGGGGGAAGGGGAGGAGGAGGAGGAAGAAAGAGAGAGAGAGAGAACGGCGATGGAGGAAGAGGAGGAGAGGGAGTGAGGGAAGGAAGGAGAGAGAGAGGGGAGAGAGAGAGAGAGAGAGAGAGAGGAGGAGGAGGGAGAGGAGGAGAGGGAAGGAGGGAGAGAGAGAGGGGGGGGGAAGGGAAATGAGGCAGAGACGAGAGAGACAGAGAGAGGAGGGTGGGGTGGGTAAATGGCCAAAAAACAAAAACAAAATAGCTTATATAGTATGTCGGTCGGGTTCGGGTTTTGGTGGTTTTAAACCGACCCGAAATATCTGATTTTTTATATACCCGACCAGACCCGAATTACCCGAATAATCCTACCTGAATAGCTAATTCGGGTCAAATTTTTCGGGTTCAATGGGTCAGGTTGGGTTTTGCACACCCCTATACAAAGTAACTTCACTCTAACCTCTATTAAAACCAAGTTGGATGAGGTGATTATCCATCCTTTCATACCAAGCCCTTGGTGGTTATTTTAGGCCATACAAGGCCTTCTTTAGGAGATAGACTCAATCTTCTTAACCAAGAATTGAGAAACCATCAGGCTGCTTTACATAGATCTCTTCAGTAAGCAAACCATTCAAAAATGCTAATTTGACATCAAGCTGATGAATCTCCCAAGAATTATGAGCTGTAAATGTAAGAAGGAGCTTGATTGTGTCATACCTTGCTACTGGAGCAAATGTTTCCTGATAATCCATACCACATTATTGTGCATAGCCCTTCACCACTAGTCTGGCGTTGTGTTTGTAAACCGAGCCATTTGGATTGAGTTTTATCTTGAAGACATATTTTACACCGATCACTTTATAATTTGTAAGCCTATCAATAAGTTGCCAAGTTCCATTCTTGTTGATCATGTCTATTTCAGCTTGTATAACTCTTCTCCATGCTTGAGAGTCTTGTGCTTTAAAATAGCTTATTGGTTCAACAATAACCGAGCCGCACCTCTGATAAACATCGTTCAAGGTTTGTGTGCCCCTCATTGGTATATCATCCACCAATTCATCTATCACAAGTTATGGTTGTTCTTTTGGGAAAAAAAAAAAAAAACAGAATGAGCATTTTTCTTTTTTTTCCAATCCCAAACAGCTTCCTCATCAAACTTAACTTCTCTACTTAAGATTTCTTTTATGTTTTTAAACAGAAAATCCTATAGCCTTTTAATGATGAACCATAGCCCACGAAAATGCCCTATTGTCTAGCTTACTTCTTTTTTGTTCTAGCACAATAATAGATATATCCAAAGATTTTGAGATGGTGTACTGATGGTTTGTTACTATACCAAGCTTCATAAGGAGTCTTGTTTTGCAAGACCTTTGTGGGTAGCTTGCTCAGCAAATAGATAGAGGTATTGATAGCTCCTGCCCAAAATTGATTTGCAATCTTTGTTTTCAATCAAAAGACACATGGCCATCTCTATTACAGTCCTATTCTTCCTTTCAGACATGCCATTTTGCTGTGGTGTGTATGGTAAGGTCAATTGATGTTTAATACTTGCACTATTGCAAAACTCCACAAATTGGGTAGAGGTATATTCTCCACCATTATCAAACCTTAAATGTAACAACCCGATTTAGCCCTAGTAGAATTTTGAAATTTTTGTTCGGGAATTTAAGAGTTTGTGTGTATAAGAAAGTGTATTTGAGTAAGTGGCTTGTGTGTGGGTTCTGTCGCGAGCGCGACAGAATGCTTCACGTGAAGCCTATTTGAGTTGGATTATTTGATGTGTATCGGACACGTGGCGGCTAGGAGTTTGACAAGTGGCATTGTAGGAGGTTGACACATGGCTACAAGGGAGTGTGATACTTGGCATTGGACTTTTTGTTTTAAGTAAATGAATGTAATTATGAAGGGTAAGTGGCATTAATTGAGTTTGGTGGATTTTGAATAGAAGTAAAGGGTGGTTTGGATGAGGATTGACCAGCTGCTTTGGTTCTTACTCCCTTTGGTTTGCTTTTGGCCTTGGTTTTGCTTTTCTTTTCTTCTTTCTTTGGTTTTCTTCCATCCTCCCTCTCTTGTTCTTTCTTTTGTTTCTTTTCTTCTTCATTTGCCTTGCTCTTTGAGTGAGCCTCTTGGGTTAGTTGAAGAGAGAGTTGTGAAAGGTAGAATTGATCCTTGAGAAGGTAAGTTTGGTTGGTTTTCCGATCTGACCTCCTTTTTCTTTCTGTTTTTTATTTAAAGTGAAAAGAAGTTTAACTTAAGTGTTTTCTATGTGATTTGTGGAAGCTATGAACAAGAGATTGGATAAAGAAAAGGAAAAGGTTGGAGCTGAATAGAGCATAGAGTTCAAGCTTCCTAGAGGTAGGGATCGTGTGCGAATCTTACTTTGGTCATTCTGATTGCTTGCAGTGCTCTCATGATATATGTATGTATATATGTTTATGATTATGTATTGGATCATATTACATGAGTTTTGGATCTGTTAGATGGTTTTCATATAGCTTTTGTGTGTAAAGTGTGATTTTGGGCGAATTCTGTTCAGTTTTCAATAGACCTCTGAGTATTGTTTTTGTCATAAGTAGAGTTATAGAGCTTCAATTGGGTTAATTTAAATTTCATCTGAAAGCTAAGATCTGTAGCTAAAAATGTATAAGAGGGTGATGGAGCTAATTCTGGCTCCATGATCCTCGAAAACGTTAAAAACCGAAGTGTCTCTGTTTGGGTCGGGTTACTGGAACAGTATACCTTGTTAAGCTCATATCTGGAGTTATAGATGTCCAATTTACCTGAAATTTGTCCCATTTGAAATTTAACATCCTAGATAATAAATGTTAAGCAGGATGTTTCGCCTAAAAATGACGTTTAGAGGTCTGTTTAGACGATACGAGTTTGAGGTGACTGTTTGGGGAGAAATACAAGTCTGTCGCAATCGCGATAGAGACGGATATCTCCAATTTGTTTCAGCATGAACACGAGTCACACAAGTGAACACGAGTCACACAAGTGAACACGAGTCACACAAAATGAACATGAGTCACACAAATGAACACGAGTCACACGCATGAGCACGAGTCGTGCTCAACCAGAGAGAAAAGAAGAGGGAGCACGAGACGTGCTCCAGGAGAGAAAGAAGAGGAAGCAGGAGCACGAGACGTGCTCATGCTCTCTCCTTCTCTGTTGTCTCTGTTTTGATCTATTACTTCTGTTTTGAGTTGATATGTATCTATGAAGTTTGTATACCACCATTTGGTCCGTGTTTGGTTTAAAATTTATCTTTTAAACCTCTTGCATGATAAATACAAGTTAGATGAACATGATTAATAAAGGTCGTACATGAATTAAATGCCTCTGAATGTGATGAATGCACTTGATGTATAGTTGATGCATAGGTATCTATGTATAGTGTATGTGAGTTATTATTGAGCCTAATTACCGTTATAGTGGATAGATAAGCATGCTTATAAAGGGTTAGAGTGCAGCTGCTAGAGTTGGCCTTAATTGTGCCCAGAGTTTTGAATATCTCGTGTATTCCATAGAGTTTGAGTTAATTCTCCATATGTAAGATACTGTAAACAGTATCCAGAGTTACCCGTATCCACCATGAAAGGAATCCAGGCTTATTAATGTTGTGTAGTGAACTTGAGACGATTAAAAGTATTGCTCTGAATAAATGTTATAGTACATGAGATTAATGTTTTCAGTATATGACATACAAGTGTGAAAGTTATATGTATGAGTTATTTGATTACTGTTATGTGAAATGTGTGATTTATTTGTGACTTCGTAAAGAAGTCCCTTGCATTATTTTTCATCCCCACTAAGCGTTATCGCTTAGCACGGATGTTTATTTCCGTGTAGGTTACAGGTTTGGACTCAGTGAGAGCGCGCATCTGCAGGTCAAGGCCACTAGGAACTAGCTTAAGAGCTTTTGCTCTAGATAGAGTTTTTACATTTTGAGTAACATCATTATGTAAATGTATATGTAAAATTAAATGAAAACAAGTTGTAATATGAACATGTATAAAGACAAATATGTATATATATATATATGTAGTTGATATGAATTACATGTTGGGCCCTAGTGTAGTATTATTTTATTTTATTATTCTCGTATGGATGTGTATAATGTTATCGCTTCTGCTAGTGTATGTATATATATATGTATACGTAAGTGTCCGCGTGGCGCCCCTATATCCTTCTAGGGGATGTGGGGGTGTTACATTTTAGTCGTATCAGAGCATAGGTTAGAGGTTCTGGTCTATAGGATGTAGAGTATAGATTAAATGTCAGAGTTTGTCTAGAGTTGTGGCCTAATGCAGATGTCGTTTTGTGTTGTGTATAGATGGAGTTAGATGCGAGTGGAAAGATTAGTGAGATGTCGGATATAGTGAGTAATATGAATTTATATGGTTAGTAAAGGTTTGAGGTGACACTCTATACTCCTGTCAACTATCTCCTTGAAATCATTTGACATAAGCATATTGGAACATGGGGATGGGAAAAAGTGCATTACAGTAGCTTACATTGCATTTTCGCATCATCTTGCATAAATAAATCATTACATGGCCATTTCATCTGCATCCCTCAATCGCATGTGAAAAGTATCATTGTATGTGTTTCATTGAGAAAAGCTGACAGGATATACATCGAGTGATTGATGTTTAGAAGACGTGTATGGATTAGAGTGCAGTGCGTTAAGGAAAGTGTGAAGTGTGTACGATTTGATAGCTGTATGGTATAAGTGATAGCGATTTGGAGATCTGTTTAAGGATTTACCTGTGTAAGTGATTAGCGGGGAAATTTCGAGGATGAAATTTCTTAAGGGGGAGAGATTTGTAACAACCCGATTTGGCCCTAGTAGAATTTTGGAATTTTTGTTCGGGAATTCAAGAGTTTGTGTGTATAAGAATGTGTATTTGAGTAAGTGGCTTGTGTGTGGGTTCTATCACGAGCGCGACAGTGTCGCGGGTGCGACAGAATGCTTCACGTGAAGCCTATTTGAGTTGGATTATTTGATGTGTATCGGACACGTGGCGGCGTAGGAGTTTGACAAGTGGCATTGTAGGAGGTTGACACATGGCTACAAGGGAGTGTGACAATTGGCATTGGACTTTTTGTTTTAAGTAAATGAATGTAATTATGAAGGGTAAGTGGCATTAATTGAGTTTGGTGGATTTTGAATAGAAGTAAAGGGTTTGGATGAGGATTGACCAGCTGCTTTGGTTCTTACTCCCGTTGGTTTGCTTTTGGCCTTGGTTTTGCTTTTCTTTTCTTCTTTCTTTGGTTTTCTACCGTCCTCCCTCTCTTGTTCTTTCTTTTGTTTCTTTTCTTCTTCATTTGCCTTGCTCTTTGAGTGAGCCTCTTGGGTTAGTTGAAGAGAGAGTTGTGAAAGGTAGAATTGATCCTTGAGAAGGTAAGTTTGGTTGGTTTTCCGATCTGACCTCCTTTTTCTTTCTGTTTTTGATTTAAAGTGAAAAGAAGTTTAACTTAAGTGTTTTCTATGTGATTTATGGAAGCTATGAACAAGAGATTGGATAAAGAAAAGGAAAAGGTTGGAGCTGAATAGAGCATAGAATTCAAGCTTCCTAGAGGTAGGGATCGTGTTCGAATCTTATTTTGGTCATTTTGATTGTGTAATGCCGCAAATGTGTCCTAATAGTTTTGACCTAATTCGGGGTGTGTGTGTAATTGAATGTGTGTTTTGGGACTTAGTTGTATAGATGAGGGACTTAATTAGAAAGAAGGAGTGGCTAATTGGTAATTATGCATGATTGAATTAATAGTGAGTGAGTGGCTGATTAATTAAGAAAATTAAGGATTTATTTAAGGAATAAAATAATATTAAACTAAGTGAGTGGAGGCAGATTTTTGGTAGTGGAGTCTGCTGGCTTACTCTTGAGCTGCCACCTCCACCATGTGATGCATGTGTTCCCTAAAGGAATGTGAATGATTCAATTATGCATAATTCAGTCAACTTCTTTGTTTCTTTCCCTTCTTTCCTGCGTGAGAGTGAGCTTTAGAGAACTAAAGAGTGTATGCTTATTGTTAAGGAGACTAAGAAATTTGGTTGCTCAAGAGTTAGTGCAAACTTGAAAAGGGTAAGTGATTAGTATGTAGTGTTCTTATCATCTACTCCTTTCTTCCTGGTTTTGATTAGTTTGAATGGGATAATGTTGGATTGAGTTTAAGTTTGTAAATTTATGTTGTATTGGTAGCTGAGGAAGTGAAGAAGGACAAAGGGAAAGCTATTATCGGGGAGCCAAGTACTCGACGAAAATAGGAGTTGAGGCGACAAGGTTTGGGAACAAACCTTAAATGTGTAAATTGTGTTTGCTGATTTATTTGATCATGGTGTGTAATTGATGCATGGATATTTTGATTGAGTATAAATGTTCATATAAGTGTGTATAGAAACTATAGTTTGAATTGGGAGTGTTGGTTTGGTCAAATTGGCTATTTTCAAGCTTTACAAGCTTGATTGTGTAAATCTGTTTTTGGAAGTCTATACTGACCCCCGAGACTTGTTTATATTGTAAGTTGAGTTTTACAACTCCAAAAAGGGTGAGACTAATTGAATTAGAACCATAAGATCCGTGTCTTTAAATGTTGTAGAAATAGCTCTGTTGATTTGAGGACTCTAAGGTCATCAAAATTGACGATAACTGTAGTTGCATTTCTGTAGGAGGGCTTCTGGAACCAGTTGTGTTCCTTTGGCCATAACTCCTTCATTTTAAATCCAATTGACCTGAAACTTGTCTCATTTTAAAGATAAGACATAGGGGAAGAAATTTTAATAAGAGACCTTTGCCTGAAATTGAGTGTAAGATATCGGTTTGCGCTGTACAAAATTTTGGTGTGAACCAGTGTCGAAAGTTAGCATCTGTTTTGCTTAATTTAGTATGTCACGGTCACAACCAATTCTTTGTCACCGTGACCCCCCCTGTTTTGTCTATTTAGGGTGTTTTTCTTCCCGAAATGCACCCGAACTTCACCACGAGTTCCCATAGCTTGTCTAATACATATTTATCATTATAAAATGAGTATCTTAAGCATGATGTACTATGCATGCTAATGTGTACAAATATGTATGAGTTATAAGTGTTATAAATGTGATGAGTCAAGTATATGAATGTGTATAAATGAGTATGATTAAGATTGGTAATTTAACTAATAAAGTAACAATATATAATTATGTGAAGGATAGCAAATGGAATGACAAATATATGTGTATGAGAGCGATGTTAAGCTCAAGTGATGGGTATGTGCCTATGACATGATGATTCTTGAACTTAACTAAGTATGTAATTAATAACCATGAATAAGTAAACTTGAGAAGTGTAATGTGTATGTAAGTGAAGAATGATATATGTGTTATGAAGATTGATCAATGTGAAATGGATGACATAATCAAATAACTTAAGCCTGCGAGTCAAGTAGTGGATAGATAGGCATGCCTATAGGGTCAAAGTGCTGCAGTCCAATGCGTTTAATGTGTCTGATTCCTTGGGAATCACAATGCGATTATAATGCGTATAATCCTTACTGAATTTTATTATATGTGGAATGATATTACTGTACCTGAGGGTACCAATGCATAAATGAGATTTTAAATGTGATTATAGTACCTCGGTGGTACCAATGCGAAACCCATTATCCGCATCTTTGAATTGCAGGCAATTTAATAATAAAATGGAAATAATAATAATACAACCATTATGTATGTTATATTCTAGAATTATGAGATGGGTTGATTAATGCTCTATTTGTATGAGAATGCTAAATAAATCATGACATGCCTAAAATGGTACTTAATATGATATGGTCATTTAAGTATGATCTCTTGCGTATAATGTAGGATGTTCTATTTGTGTGATGTATTATTTGTTATGTGCATGTGTTCCCCACTAAGCGTTATCGCTTAGCACGGGTTTACCTTAATCCGTGTAGGTACGGAAGTGAGGTGATCGAAGGACTCTCCCGCATAATAACGGTCAACATTAGGAGTGCTACCAGTGTAGGTTTTGGGGTTTGTGTTATGGAAATTTTGTATAACTATGTATAAGTTTGGTATAGCTAATGTGTATACGAGTATGTAAAGGCATGTAATAATATGATGATTAAGTATACTAACTTATGGGTTATATATGTATGCTTAGTAAGTGTAAGTTTATAGTGAATGATCTATAAGTAATTGGCATGAAATGCATGATAATGTGAATGCGAAGTGAGAAATTTTATTGTACAGGTTTTAATAAGAGAATGATGATAAGAAAGTGCATGTGTTCTGTGTGTGTAACGGTCATTCCTGACCATATTAGCTGACCTAATATGACAGTTGGGAAGGGGCGTCACAAGTTGTGGTATCAGAGCCTAGGTTTAATCTTTTCTGGGCATCGGGTAGATAAGATGTGTATAGTTATATTGACCTAATGCGAAAGTCCTTGTTTAATCTATGTAGTAACGATGGATCCTGATCGTCAATCTGAAGAAGGAACTGCTGAAAGCATGAACCCTCAAGAAGCTAAGGTGACGAGGTCTGGACAGTCTGGGCCAGTTAGATACAGAAATGAGGTTCCAGTGGGGCCTATGGAAGCTATGATAAAAATGACCCAGGATATGGCAATGGTAATAGAGCGTATGATGGCACCAAAGGCTCCAATAGAGTCTTTGAGAAAGCATGGGGCTGAGGAATTTCATGGTACAAGATTAGATGAATCTGAAAAAGTGGAGTATTGGATTGAGAAGGTGGAGAGAATTCTCAAAGAAATACGTTGTCCACAAGACCAGTGGGTTGAATGTGTGGTATCATTGCTTCAAGGCGCCGCGTATGATTGGTGGAAGTTAGTTTTGCAGAATCCGACGCTTCCTGAACAAGTGGATTGGGATTTCTTTGAAAAAGAATTTAAGAATAAGTTTATCACCAAGGCGTACCAAGAAGCGAATTGGAAGAAGTTTCTGAATTTGAGGCAGAGAACCATGACGGTGGCAGAGTATGAGGCAGAATTCTGTCGTCTAAGCAAATATGCTCCAAAGGGGGTATTGACTGATGTATTTCGATGCCAACAGTTTGAAGAAGGGCTAATCGAGGAGATAAAAGCATTGCTGATTTCTTTAACAACGGAGCAGAATGTAAGTTATTATCGAATTGTTCAAGCGGCTTTGAGAGCTGAAAGGACTTTAGGAGCCCAGAGTGAATGGAGACACAGAAGGAGTTCAAGCAAAGGTGGTTCCAATATGGGTAAGAGACCATGAGATTCCATCATGGCACTACCAGCTGAATCTGGTATTAGTTCTGCAGTAAGAGGAAAGAAGCGGGGAAATCCCTCAGTATCTAGTCAGAGCCGAGGAACAGCTAGTGGCAGAAATGAGATACATGAGTGTTCTCACTGTGGGAAGAAACATCGAGGTGAATGTTGGAAGGTAACAGGTGCTTGTTTTAGATGTGGAAGCACAGAACATTTTCTTGCTAACTGTCCTAAAGCATATGAGGCTAGGGGTAGTCAGCAGGAGCAAAGTAGGGGTGGTTCGAATTTGCCTCCAGTTAACAGAGGACGAGGCAGAGGACGTGGTAAAGGAAGTCAATCTAGAGGTGCAGTTGACTCTGAAACAGTGGACAGGCCAAGTGCAACACCCATTCGAGCTTACGCAATGAAGGCTCGGGAGGAGCAGGATGCACCGGAAGTGATAGCAGGTACTTTTCTACTTTACGATGTGGAAATGTTTGCTCTTATAGATCCTGGATCTACTCATTCATATATATGCTCTAAAAAGATAGGAGAAAAGATGCCTAAAGCGGAATGTTTAGCATATGATATATGTGTAACGAGTCCTTTAGGGAGTAATGTGAATGTGAGTAGAGTGTATAGAAATTGTGCATTAGAAGTTCAGGGTAGTGTGTTTCCAGTGGATTTGATTGAACTACCATTTGATGAGTTTGATTTGATATTGGGTATGGATTGGTTGACTAAGTATGATGCAGATGTTAATTGTAAAAGGAAGATTGTGATACTCAATGATGATAAGGGGAATAAAGTGACAATAAAGGGAAATGGTGCCAATTCACTTGTGAATGTAATATCTGCAATGCAAGCTTGTCGGTGTTTGAGAAAAGGATATGAAGCCTACTTGGCTTTGGTATTGGATAGTAAAAGAGAGTTTGCAAAAATACAAGATATACCAGTAGTAAGAGAATTTCCTGATGTGTTTCCTGAGGAACTGAGTGGTGTGCCACCGGTAAGGGAGGTTGAGCTGTCTATTGATATAATACCTGGAACTGTACCAGTGTCTAAGGCGCCTTACAGGATAGCTCCTACTGAATTGAAAGAGTTAAAGACACAGCTGCAAGAATTACTGGACAGAGGGTTCATTAGGCCTAGTGTTTCTCCTTGGGGAGCACCGGTCTTATTTGTTAAGAAGAAAGATGGTACCATGAGAATGTGTATAGATTACCGGCAGTTGAATAAGGTAACAATAAAGAATCGGTATCCTTTACCTCGGATTGAGGATTTGTTTGATCAGTTAAGAGGAGCAGGTATATTCTCGAAAATTGATTTGCATTCTGGGTATTATCAGTTGCAAGTAAAGAAAGAAGATATACCCAAAACTGCATTTAGGACTCGATATGGGCATTATGAGTTTCTGGTAATGCCTTTTGGGTTGACTAATGCGCCTGCTACATTTATAGATTTGATGAATTGGGTGTTTAGACCTTATTTGGACCAATTTGTAGTGGTATTCATTGATGACATTCTGGTCTATTCGAAGAATGAAAAGGAGCATGAGCAGCATTTAAGGATTGTGCTTCAGATTTTACGAGAACATCAGTTGTTTGCTAAACTGAGTAAATGCGAGTTCTGGTTGCGAGAGATATCCTTTCTAGGTCATGTGATATCTTCTGAAGGTATTAAGGTGGATCCGGCTAAAATAGAAGCGATTGTGAATTAGAAGCCACCTAAGAATGTGCTTGAAATTCGTAGTTTCTTAGGGTTGGCTGGATATTATAGAAGGTTTGTGAACGGATTTTCAGTGTTAGCTTCTCCATTGACAAGATTATTGCGAAAGGGAGTTAAGTATGAATGGACAGAAAAGTGTCAGCAGAGTTTTGACCAGTTAAAGAGAATGCTAGTTGAAGCACCGATTCTTACACAGCCTATGACTGGCAAAGAGTATGTTCTTTATACAGATGCTTCAGGAGTGGGTGTAGGTTGTGTTCTGATGCAAGATGGAAAAGTGGTAGCATATGCGTCCAGGCAGTTGAAGCCGCATGAGCAGAATTATCCAACACATGATTTGGAATTGGCGGCAATAGTGTTCGCTTTAAAGATTTGGCGACATTACTTGTATGGAGAGAAGTGTAGAATTTACACTGATCACAAGAGTTTGAAATATCTGCTTACTCAGAAGGAATTGAATCTAAGACAATGAAGATGGTTTGAGCTGTTTAAAGATTATGACTGTATTGTGGATTATTACCCGGGAAAAGCTAACGTAGTGGCGGATGCATTGAGTAGGAAATCATTTTCAGCATTACAGTTAAAGCAGATTAAGTGGAGATTTTCTGCGGATGGAGCTCTGTTAGTACAGTTGAAACCGAGACCGGTCTTGAGGGATGAATTGTTAGCCGTACAAAGGAATGATGCAAGGTTACAGCAGATTCTGCAGTCGATCGGTAATGATGGTAAGACTGACTATTCAGTGAATGAGCATGGAGTCTTGTTATACAGAAATAGGATATGTGTGGCGGATAATAAAGAATTGAGGAAAAGATTGATGTATGAAGCCCATAACACAGTCTTCACTATGCACCTAGGCGGAAACAAGATGTATCAGGATCTGAAACAGCTGTATTGGTGGCCTGGTATGAAGAAAGATATAGTAGAATATGTGTCCAAGTGCTTGATATGTCAGCAAGTTAAGGCAGAACACCAAGTTCCGCAAGGACTATTGAATCCACTCCCTATTCCACAGTGGAAATGGGACAACATCACAATGGATTTTGTTTCTAGTTTACCTTTAACCTCAAAGCAGCAAGATGCAGTGTGGGTTATAGTGGACAGATTCTCAAAGTCAGCTCATTTTATACCAGTTCAGATGGATTACTCGATGGAAAGGTTGGCAGAATTATATGTAAAAGAGATAGTTCGATTACATGGGGTACCCTTATCTATTGTCTCTGATAAGGATCCCAGGTTTACCTCTAAGTTTTGGAAGAGCCTACAAGCTGCAATGGGTACGAAATTGAATTTCAGTACTGCCTTTCATCCACAAACCGATGGACAGTCGGAAAGAATTATTCAGATTCTGGAGGATTTGATGCGAGCTTGTGTTCTAGATTTTTCTAAGAGTTGGGATAAGTATCTTCCACTTATGGAATTTGCTTATAACAACAGCTATCAGACTAGTATTGGCATGGCACCGTATGAAGTATTGTATGGAAGGAAGTGTCGTACACCAGTTTGTTGGACAGAATTAAATGAACACAGTATTGTTGGGCCAGATTTGGATCGTGATACAGAAGAGAAGGCGAGACTTATTCAGCAAAGATTAAAGGCAACTAGTGATAGACAGAAGCCGCTATGCGAAAGCAGCACCCTTATTTGTTTGACACAGGTATGAATTTCGAGGACGAAATTCTTTAAGGAGGGGAGAATTGTAATGCCGCAAATGTGTCCTAATAGTTTTGACCTAATTCGGGGTGTGTGTGTAATTGAATGTGTGTTTTGGGACTTAGTTGTATAGATGAGGGACTTAATTGGAAAGAAGGAGTGGCTAATTGGTATTTATACCATCAAATTGCTTATATCCTATTAAATAAGCATTAAATGATGCAAATACACACGCACCATATGCATATATACATCAGACTATCACTCTTTTTTGAATAGTGTGTATGGGTGGTTGTCATTGTCAATGTCAGCTTGCACCTTGGTGTCGATTGGATTTATATTTCCAATGCCAAATTCTTATCTATTATTTATTACTAGAAGTTTATCAAAATTTTATTTTCGTGATATAAAATGATTTTGAAAAAATATATTTTATATTTTTTTAATTACAATTAGTCATAATATCTAACTATATATTAAAATTATAATTCAAATAGTTGAAAATTTAACTATTATAAAAAAAATAATCATACTCGAATTTTACCTCTCTAACCCAATAATATAATTATATATAAAAAAAATAACTTCAAATATAAATGTCACGAAATAAATCTAATTCAAAACATTTCACACTTTTTGATATAAAGTGTTGGCCTTCCTATCAATTTTTGGGGACATTTTTATAATGGGTGTGTTTAAAAAAAATAATTAGAATTTTGGGGTGTTTCAAAACTTATTTGGATATGTGGGGTATTTTGCCCATTTCCGCAACAAATTCTTGCGAAAATGGGCAACCCACTTTAATTTTTTTTTTTAATTGTGGGGAAAGCTGCAGATTGCAGTTTTCCCCACCCAATCCATTTTCGCAACACTTTGTTGCGGAAATGGATTGAATTAAATTTTTTTTTTATTTTTTGTTTAATTTTAGTGGGGAAGCTATTGAAGCTTCCCCCTACCCAACCCGCAGCCAGTTGGCTGCCGGTTGGCCCCTCCCCCCTCCCCCAAAATATTTTTTTAATCAAAAAATATAAATTTAATTTAATTTTTTATTTTATTTTATTAATATGAATAAATATTTTTCTTACTCAATTCAATAAATAGGATAAAAAAATTGTAGTTTAATAAAAATTTATTAAAATAAAAATTAGTAATATTTATTCAATTAAAATAATTCAAAATAAAAATAATATATTTATTATATACATAATTAAAATTGAATAATATTTTTGTTTTAATGAAATAATATATATATTTCATGTGTTATATTAAATAGGATTCTGAAATTATTTTTTATTTTAAATATTCACAAAAATAAAGTCATTCTTGTATTATATATATTATTTCAATTCTTGACAATAATAAAGTCACATATATTATATGTTTAATAATAGTTGAATTATTATGTGACGCTTGTAATTTTCCATTAATTAATTATATAATTGTCTTTTAAATAGTGCTTACTAAACCGTGACGGACATATTGAGTTCTATAAAATTAATTTTTCTGCAAAAAATATATATATATATATATATTTACATGGAAAGTCATTTTTGTTAGAAAATACTTAAAATTCTATTAGAATCAAACATGACATGCCATTTAAGTTCTAAAACTTTTAAAAAGTTACATGTAGCTGTATATATCGGAGGAATTCCATGTAATGCAGCTAATGGAATAAGAATTTGCTTTTTCATTGTACATGGATCATCTATTTAAAGAATTAGGCATAACTTTAGTTACCTCAAATGAATTCATATCAAAATTTATTTTTTTTTTCATCCAATAATTCACAAATGCCCCGCTCAAGATGCAAGAGCACAGTAAATCCTTACTCTTTATTTTTTGTAAAGCAATTAGCATATGCTAATTTTAGCCATGCCACTAAATAATCAAAATAATTTCTCTTGAATAAGAATTAAAAGATAAATTTTATAATTATTAAGAGATAAAATAAGATGGAAGTAGTCTCTTCTCTTTTAATGTAAGGTATTGAATTCCAGTTTTAAAAATGTAGTATTTTAATTTAAATATTTGCGAGAAAGCGTTTTAACTCTTTTATGAACATGTTTGATGCAAATCCGAGCCAATAACTTTTAAATATCGAATAGCTATGGAAAAAATAATTAGTCTAAAGAAAAAGATACCCTTGCATAAATTATGACCCGGCAATAGATATCTAGTTATTTGATGTCAAGATTCCATATATATTGAGTTCAATATGTCCGTCACGGTTTAGTAAGCACTATTTGAAAGACAATTATATAATTAATTAATTGAAAATTACAAGCGTCACATAATAATTCAACTATTATTAAATATATAATATATGTGACTTTATTATTGTCAAGAATTGAAATAATATATATAATACAAGAATGACTTTATTTTTGTGAATATTTAAAATAAAAAATAATTTCAGAATCCTATTTAATATAACACATGAAATATATATATATTATTTCATTAAAACAAAAATATTATTCAATTTTAATTATGTATATAATAAATATATTATTTTTATTTTGAATTATTTTAATTGAATAAATATTACTAATTTTTTATTTTAATAAATTTTTATTAAACTACAATTTTTTTTATCCTATTTATTGAATTGAGTAAGAAAAATATTTATTCATATTAATAAAATAAAATAAAAAATAAAATTAAATTTATATTTTTTTATTAAAAAAATATTTTGGGGGGAGGGGGAGGGGCCAACCGGCAGCCAACTGGCTGCCGGTTGGGTAGGGGGAAGCTTCAATAGCTTCCCCATTAAAATTAAAAAAAAAATAAAAAAAAATTAATTCAATCCATTTCCGCAACAAAGTGTTGCGGAAATGGATTGGGTGGGGAAAGTTGCAAAACAGCAGCTTTCCCCATAATAAAAAAAAAATATTTAAAGTGGGTTGCCCATTTCCGCAAGAATTTGTTGCGGAAATGGACAAAATACCCCTCATATCTAAATACGTTTTGAAACACCCCAAAATTCTAATTATTTTTTTTAAACACACCCATTATAAAAATGTCCCCAATTTTTGGTGGTTATAAAAAATTATTTTATATTTAGTTAATTAATTTCAATACAATTATGGTTTGACATTGGAAGCATATGTAGTTTAAAAAGTAATTTCTAGTTATGAGTATGATAATATTCGATTATGCATTAACTGATTTTATAATTTTCTAATACAGGAGTGACATAGAGAAAAATGAATTACAACATCATATCAATCTAATTTATTTCTAAAAAATTCATATTGAAGTTCAAAAACCCTTATTATCCACCCAACTATTATTTATAAATTATACTAATATTTTGAGAACAGTCCATCGAAACCATTTGTCAATTAATTAGATTTGACTTTTGACTTTTATTTGCTCTCTTCTACTATTATAAATTACTAATAACCCAAAAATTAATTAAAACAGCAGCAAATAAAACTTTAGTCATCTTCATTGGCCCTCTTTAATTGATTGATTTCCCACATTTGCTACAATTGGAAAGCTAAAACAAAAACCAGTATCGAACTGAAATTTCATGAAAATGTGAAAACCTTAATCATTTGCCTAAATCCCCACCCCAGCTTTATTTTTTTATTACTTTTTGCATCACTTGACATACTTCTGGTATTAGCACTCTAAGGGAAAATCCAGAATTTAATTTCAGTGGGAGACAAATCTATATACATATGAGTCAAACCAATAATTAATGTATGTAGAGGTAGAAGATAATTTATACAGGAGTCTATTTGCAATTTTACAAATCTAGCGGGGTGCATGCTCCACTAAATACTCTTTAAGTGGCAGAAACAGGAAGATCTTAGAAGGAAGGTTCAGATCTTAGTAGTATATATTACTACTAACAGAAGCACACACCGACAGATAAACATAGGCACTAACAGGCTTAAATCAAACTTCATGCAAATCACTAGAAGCTAGCGTATTTGCAACACAGAATCTCAAACATAAGACAAACCGAACCATCAAGCAGCAGAGATCGCAACCTAGCTTGTTTTTAGCAACATTTACCGAAATTATTGATTACCAAATCAATTACAACCAAAAATCACTTCATTCAAGCTTACAGATGAAGAACAACATACAAATTTCGGGCTCATAATACTGAACATACCTTCTTCCTCGTTAGGCTGCTCACTGTTGGGTTCTGATGGCAGAGACTCCGATCTGTTGCCCTTCGTCCTCCCTTCGTATCCTACGCGCCTTCCACCTCGCAAGAAATACGAAAATTACAATCAATATTGCGCAATGTAACTAAACCTCACAACCTCCAACCATCTGGAAAACTTAAAACGAAGAACTTTGATCGATCTCATTACCCTGATTTCGCACCGTAGAAATGAGGTGAGCAACGGCGGATTTATCGACGACGACAACTTCGACGATCGCAGGCGGCAACTCCAGTTGAGGGGGATAGGGGATTTCGGGTTATTTCGCTCACTGGCCCTTTCTCTAGCTAACTGGGATAACTTAGCAATTTTGGGGATTTAGGGTTATTTGGGTCTGTTAAAAAATCGCAAAATAGCGACTACATTCATCCGTCGCTATTTGCGACTAAATCGTTAGTCGCTAAATCTGTCGCAAAACAAATATTAAATTTTGCGACAACAATTTGTCGCTATTTCATCGCAAAATCGTCAGCACAATATAGCGACTACATATTAGTCGCTATAATTTAGCGACTAAATATTTAGTCGCTAAATTAGTCGCTAATTATGGCGCGACATTTTCGCGGCAAAAAATTAGCGACTAGAATAACAATTAGTCGCTATTTTCCTCCAAAGTCAAATTTCGCGACAAAATTTCGTATCAGTCGCTATTTTAGCGTCGCTAAATTTAGTCGCTAAAACGCCTTTTTTTTGTAGTGATTATGATCAGTTCAGTTGTGCAGTGTTTCAAAGGAAAGAGTCTGTGAGTTACAGTAAATGAAGGTTGGGGTGCTTATGTTTTTGGTTGGGAAAGGAGCAGCTATGTGTAGTGAATATAATAATAATAATAATAATAATAATAATAATAATAATCTTCTAGCATTCCATGTAAGGAAAAGACATGAATTTTCTCTTTCAAAATCGTCTTTAAAGCTATGAGCTTAGCTTCTTGCAAAGTTTTTGAATTTGTTATGTCTGAGTGCTATTTGCTTTGATGTTGAAATTATCTTTTATGTTTACTTTGAAACTACCAAGACATTGAACAAATTAAACACCACTCATTCTTGCTTCAAGAATTTATTTTGGAAACTATAGAAGAATAAGGACAACAGAACTGCTGGATAACTACTGACATCAATAATACTAAATGCATAAACATTGAAAAGGAAAGGAAAAATAAACAAAGAACAGCTCAAGCATCTTTAAACTAGTACAAGATTGATTCTTGATGATAAAAATGGAACATTAATTAATTTTAATTTGTGGAGAAATTTAAGTCGCTGGATCTCTTCAGGAAGCATCTTTAAACTAGTACAAGATTCAATCTCCAACTCCTTCAAACTAGCTAATGCCCCTTCTTCCACATTCCATTCCTCTAGTGGCTCTAGCTTCTTGAATTTAAGCACTTCAAGCTTAGGAAATCCTCCAAAACTGCAAACCATTTTCTTTCCCGCAAATGATCTCTTCAGAAGTATCAGAATTCTGAGGTTTTGAAGCTTGTCCAATGTTTGCATTGGGTCCTCTCCCAATCCAGATGCTGACAATGTGAGCTCTACCAGATTCCGGGGCAACTCAGATATCAGATTCTGATTCTTTAGCCTTCCTACCAAGTATACACTGGTGAGATCCATTTGAGTTGACAGAGACTCCAAGTGTAGATCCCATGGCTGATTTGATTCATTGAATGATTTCAACTTCAAGGATTGAAGTTGTTTTAGATTTTGAACCCAATTCGCTACAGCATTCAATCGCGGGGACATTTCCATATATATGTTGGTCTGACTTCAACATCTTGCATGTCAGCCCCAATTTTTTGACATTCAACAACGTGTACAAGCCATTGCTTACTGGACTTTCTTCATCTACAAATGCACCCCACAGTGTTTGAAGCTCCGGTAGGTAGCCATCTCCTGGTAGAGGTGCAAACACGCTCTGAAAACTCTCATCTAGAAGCAAATGCCTCAGCTTTTGCATCTTCAAGACTACACTAGGGAGATTGCTGATGTGGGCTCGCTTCAAATCCAGTGTTTGAAGGCTTTGCAATTTGTCAATGAAGATAGGAAGTATTCCGAGATAAGTTGATCTCAAGCCTAGGTACCTCAACAGAGTGAGCTCACCTACTGCCTTTGGTAATTTTGGCTTATATACGTTCTCAAGATCCAAAACCCACAAGAAAAGGAGGGAATTGCTAGAAATGCATCGAGCAAGAAAGTTACCTACATCATCTCCCGCTCTGCTTTCTTGTCGAGTATCGAAGGATAGAAAAGAAACTAGATGTTTATAGCAAGAATACATAGAACTACTGCTGTTACCATGTATATGATCAAAGATGACATCATTTGGATCAAGATGGTCAGCAAG
Source organism: Excoecaria cochinchinensis (assembly GCA_947683425.1). Classification (NCBI taxonomy): domain Eukaryota; kingdom Viridiplantae; phylum Streptophyta; class Magnoliopsida; order Malpighiales; family Euphorbiaceae; genus Excoecaria; species Excoecaria cochinchinensis. The sequence continues at coordinate 5,143,183 of CANTUQ010000150.1, read as the reverse complement.
ACGGCGCATGAGTGTCACTGCAGTTTTCTGATTGTGGCCTTCAAGAAAATTAGCTTCCTTGGCTTTTGCAAACCAATGTAATCGCAGAGCCTCCGGTAGGCAACATGTCTTAATCTTGCCGTTCAGTTTCCTCTCTGTCACTTGAACCATGTTGTAGTTTATCAGCTCCATCAAGCATGACTCTGCAACATGCTCAGGGGATTTTTCTTCATTCTGTTGCCTCCCCAATCCCTCAGCAACCCACAAAGCAATCAATCTTCTTGCAGGGGTTCTGTGGCCACTGGGAAATAATCCAAAATAAAAGAGACATCGCCTCAATTTCAAAGGCAAATATCCGTTGATCTCTTCTAGGACTTGTGACCAATGTTCTTTGTCTTGATTTAGCTGCTGAAGTACCCTTGACCACTCTTCTATCCCTCTCTCCGATAGTACTTCTGCCAATTTTAAAATCACCCCTGGCAGCCCTCCGCATTTTCGTAAAATATCCTTCTTAGCACTTTTTGCCAACATTGGAGAGTTGCCTTTCTTCCAAGAGTGGGAGAACAATGCTAAGCTCTCATAATCACTCCGCAAATGCAGCCTGTAAATGAAATTTGTGTCGGTGACTGGTGGAGCATCCTCTAGGTGGCGAATGGTGAAAACTATTCTGGTGCCATTAGATATATCTCTTAATGTCCCTCCCATTATTCTCCAAAATTCACTTGCACACGAGCCATCAATGATTATAAGATACTTCTTCTCCTCGAAAAAAGCATTAACCTTCTGCCTCAACCTGTTTTCATAGCTTTCATCCGTTTCGTCCCGATGTTGATATAAATCCGAATCATTATCTAGATTCAAAATTTGTTTCATAATCATGATCTCATTTCCATAAACCCAAACACGGTGAGGGAAATTATCAGCAATAATCTTTCTGTGGTAGATTAAGCTTGCAAGACTTGTCTTGCCAATGCCAGCAACACCAACGAGTGAAATGGTGAGGCAGCGAGGATCATCTTTGAGCAGATGTACAATAATTTCATCTACATCCTCTTGAAAACTGACCATATCAAGTTGGTCAGCAGCAAAAGGAAGTTCCCTTTCCTCGCTACAAAAGCTTGGGAAATGGTCGTTCAGTGAAAACGATTTTTTTCGAATGGCTTGATATCTTCTCCTAGAAATATTGCAGATCTTTTCTTTAATCCGAGCCATTTGTCGGACAAGTTTATGCTGGGATATGAATTTTTGGGGAGCCCAAAATAAGTTTCTGTTTATCTGCAGTTGCATGAAGAGCCCTACAACATTCTCAGTCGAGCAGCAGACATCTAAGAGCTCCTCCATCCATCTCACTCCATATTCACTTAGCCCTCTTGATTCTTCATCTTTTAGAAAACTATGCAAGGACTTGAATTCATCTCTTAACATCCTGAATTGCTTTCTGATGCCAGATCTGAGCTGCTGCTGAGTGGCTAATGTTGCCAATTTAGCCATGACAGGAGAAATAAGTGTGTTGCCTGTGCTTAAGTCGTATAGAGGAAATGATTTCTGCCACAAACCACAGATGTAACCCTCACTAGATTCGGAGGAAAAATCAAGCTTTAGTAATTCCAACTTGTTACGAAGTTTATAATAATAAATCAAATCCAAGATAGCCAAAACATGAAAGAAATGTTTTGGTATATCATCTGTTAAAGCCAAGAAAATAGGAATTAAAGCATTTCTGGTTCTTCTCTTGGCTGATCTGATTATCAACTCATCAATTACATCTTCAAAGTCGTAAATAGTTTCCGGTGCATATGTAGCATGTGTTCGCAGTTTGGTTTCGAACCATTGAATTAGATCTTCAACTCCAAGCAATGAATCAGACTCTTGGATGAGAAGATTGGAAACTTTTGCTAACACGATTTCCCTCAACATGGGATGGGATTATGAGTTCAGTTGTGCAGTGTTTCAAAGGAAAGAGAGCTGTGAGTTACAGTAAATGAAGCTCGAGGTGCTTATGTTTTTGTTTGGAAGAAAGGAGCAGCTACGTGGATAATAGAGATTTAACATAATAATTATGTTAATGCAGGGACTCAATTTCTTGGAGCTTACATCTCTATCAAAATTATTATGCTGCATCTAACTTTTTATGAGATAAGAAGACATTTATTATGATCTCCAGTTGTTTTCTAGACTAGAGTACTTCTAATCTTTAAAAACAATTAAATACTATGAGGCAAATTAGTTTATATGTTCAAGGCATTTTTTTTTTAATTAATGTATTTTTTTAAGAGATAGGAATTTAGATAAAATATTTTATTTAAATTTGAAAGAAATTATTTTATCAAAAATAATATAAATATAAATAAAAAATTGGAATATCACGCAATAATTGACCATTGCGATCACTGTTGAACATGTTATTAACTTATTTTGTAAATGGAGAGCTACTATTTGGGACCATCAGGTTAAACCTGACGCCTTCTTGCTTAGATCAGCAGCATAAGCGGCTTCATTTTAATTATTTTTCTACAGTTATTCATCACAGGTTGGATGCAACCATCGAAAACAGAAATTGCAGAAATTCCTGTTTATGAAAATATCACTCGCTGGTCCTTTGGGAAAAACAATGGGTCAATATCATTACAAGAAAATCAGAATTTTCCGATAGAAATTTCAGACGGAAAGTAAAAAAATTCCGTTGGAAAATTCAATTACCGATGGAAAATAATTACGTTGATAATTGAAGCATAGGCAAAATTTGTCGACGGAAATTTTTTCGGTCGGCAAATTTTGCTGACGGAAACATGGCAAATTTGCCGACGGAAAACTCATTTCCGTTGGCAAATATTAATAATAATAATAAAAAAAATATTATTAATAAGATTATTATTTTTTAATAATAATAACAATAATAAATTTATCAAATTTTTATTTAATAATAATAATATAATTTCAAAAAATTGTTCATATTATAATAATAATAATAATAATTAACATAATAATCATAATAATAATAATAATTTATTCAGATTATTATTTAATAATAATAATAATACTAATAATAATAATAATAATAATAAAACAATTAATTTTAACATAACTATTTAATAATAATAACTAAATGTTAACATAACTATTTAATATTAATAATAATAATAATAATAACAATAATAATAAATAATTAATTTTAACATAACTATTTAATAATAATAATAATAACAACAACAACTAAATGTTAACATAACTATTTAATAAACCACGTCGTAATAATAATAATAATAATAATAATAATAATAATAATAATAATAATAATAATAATAATTAACATTATTAAATAATAATAATAATAATAATAATAATTTATTCAGATTATTATTTAATAATAATAATAATAAACAATTAATTTTAACATAACTATTTAATAATAATAATAATAATAATAATAATAATAATAATAATAACTAAATGTTAACATAACTATTTAATAATAATAATAACACTAATAATAAACAATTAATTTTAACATAACTATTTAATAATAATAATAATAATAACTAAATGTTAACATAATTATTTAATAACCACATAATAATAATAATAATAATAATAATAATTAACAGAACTATTTAATAATAATAATAATAATAATAATAATAATTAAATTTATAATTAAAAAAAAAACAAAACAAAGCACTTACCTCAATGCAGATCAGCACCGCAGTTAAGGAAAGAGAGAACGCTGGCACGACAAGGGAGGCGGAGCGACCAACAGCGGCGGCACGGCAAGTGAGGCGGAGATCCACGCGGCAACGGAGGAAAGGACACCGGCGAAGGAGATTGAGGGGAAAAGGAAAACTTGGGAGGGGAGATTGGGGGAAAAAGGAAGGAAAGGGGGAAGGGGAGATCGGCACCGAGGGGAAAGGAGGAGGGGAGATTGGAGCGGAGGGGAGTTTAGATCGGCGTCGGGAGGACAACGCTGGAGCTGCGGCGGGAGAGAGGGCGCGGTAGAGGGAGGAGAAGAGAGAGGAGAGAGGAGAAAGAAAAAGGAATAGTATATATAATTTAGCGACGGATTCAAATATCCATCGCTAAATTTAGGACGAAAAATTTTTTCCGTCACTAAATTAAATTAAGATTAAATTTATTTATTTATTTTTTGCGACGGAATTTGATTTCCGTCGCCAATTATAGCAACGATATTTATTTCCGTCGCTAATTTTAATTCATAATTTTTTTAGATTTTCTTGGCGACGGAATTCAATTCTGTAGCTAAATATAGCGATGGATTATAATTTCTGTCGCTAAAATTCGTCCTTTGTCGCCACATTTAGCGACGATTAATTTTTCCTTCACTAATATCCGTCGTTAAGTTTGGAGGGAATTACTCGCGCCATTTTTAACGACGGAATTTCCATTCCGTCGCTATTTGATTTTTCTGTCGCTATATCCGTCGCTAATTTTGTATTTTCTTGTAGTGTATTTTGGTTTGGTTTGACAATAGTCAAGTCAAGTGCCTCTAATTTGATGCAGTGAACATTGGGGCAGAATTCCTTTGATTATTAGAGATTACTGAGGTTAACTACAAGTCTACGAAAGGTTCATTTGTGAACATAAGATGCCAATGGATTTCTCAAAGGATAAGAGTGACTTAGTCTTTAAAAAAATTAAGGCTTTAAATAAAAGAATAATAAGAAATTAATCGTGTAAATATTGATGTCCCACATCCATATTCGTGAAGAAGATGACGGGAAAGAGTCGATTCTATCGTTCCATTTTGCTTGGTCTTAATGGAAAATTGTGGAGTTTTGAATTTTTTGAACTTACATCTACATCTAAATAATGCCTCTGATTTTTTTTTTTTTCTTTTAATACGAAGAAAAAGAAAACGAAATGAACAAATTGGTTTTAAAAATTATCTGATATTATATAGGCTTAATGCCTAAAATACCCCTTGAACTATATTAAATCTTATTTTTCATACCTAAACTTTCAATGTTTCTAATTCAGCAGCTAAACTTAAAATAAATGTGATAAATTATCATAATTTAGCTGATATATTTTATTGTCGTGGACTGAAATGTGAAGTGCACGTAATGAGAGAGCGTGAAATAAATTTACCAATGCCTATTTTTCACTGGTAAATGAAAAATTTCCACCCATAATTTAATGTTACAACTGGTCAGATAATTCATGATTTTAAAATTGAAAAAATCTGTCGGTAAATTTTATTAATGAATTTTTTTAATATATTTAGTTATTTTGTTATTTTTTATGTGAAATCAATTAGATCCTATTTGAATGAATGAATATAAATGATTCAAGTACTATTTTCAGTATAAATATTGATTCTTATAATTAATAGTGTAGATGTAAATCATTATTTTTTAACAATTAGCAAAGCCGTGTGTGTATGAAAGAGTACTTATTGACGTCAACTGCAAGTCTATGAAAGGTTCATTGGTGAACCAAATATCTAAAGTGGCCTTTTTAGACCTTATATTAATTTCTTTTTTCTAATCAATTAAGATTTTAAGATCCAACTGTGAAGGATGGAGACTACTCTCAGTCCATGCCATGGGATGATGTTTTGTCTTGAAATGGAAAAAATGTTCTATATTTCTTCAATAAAATTCTAAGCCAATCAAAATTCTAGGATCCAGGTTTGTTGGAAGGAGACCGAAGGATTTCATTTTCTTCTTCAATTAAAGCAGTAGTTGATGACCTTCTATATAAAGAGTTTTATAAGTAGCTTTGTAATTGCAACTCAAAGATTTCATAAACATAACTCCCCTTGATTCCCAAGTAATGTTTTTATTTCTTGAGAAACCAGTTCCCATGTTGTCCCTCTTCTTTTTCCTTATTATAATTATTCTGATTCCTCATCCGTTTGTTGTTTCCTTTGCTGTTCACAAAACTTCTTTTTCTGCTGCTAAAAATGGGGCAAGAGGTCTTTTATGGTGGAAAGCTTCTCTTGACAATCATAGCCAATCTATCTTATCTTCATGGGAACCAAGCACCGCTCCCTGCAATTGGCATGGCATTTTTTGAAACAAAGCTGGCAGTGTCACCAATATAAGCCTTCGAAGTTCTTCTTTGAGAGGTACGCTTCAGAGTCTGAGCTTCTCTTTTTTTCCAAACCTGGTGGAGCTTGACCTTTGGAACAACTCATTCCATGGGATTATTCCTTCACATATTTCTAACCTTTCAAAACTTGATATTCTTGACTTGTCAAATAATATCCTCAGTGGTGCCATTCCATGTTCCATAAGCAACTTGACAAACCTATCAATTCTTTATCTTGATCACAATAAACTCTCTGGTTCAATACCCGAAGAAATTGGAAGGTTGAGATCTATCACAGACCTTAGCCTTTCAGATAATAATCTCACTTATTCCATTCCAAGTTCTATAGGTAACTTGACAAACTTATCCCATATTCTTTATCTTTTTGACAACCAACTTTCTGGTTCAATACCTCAAGAAATTGGCATGTTGAGATCTATCACATATCTTAAGTTGGCGAATAACAGTCTCCGTGGTGCCATTCCAAGTTCTCTAGGCAATTTGACAGGCCTATCCATTCTTTATCTTGAAGACAACCAACTTTCTGGTTCAATACCTCAAGAAATTGGCATGATGAGATCTGTCACAGATCTTGACTTGTCAAATAACAATCTCAATTGTGCCATTCCAAGCTTTCTAGGCAACTTGACTAAGCTATCCATTATTTCTCTTGATAATAATAAACTCTTTGGTTCAATACCTAAAGAAATTGGAACATTGAGATCTATCACACACCTTAGCTTATTAGATAATAATCTCACTAATTCCATTCCAAGTTCTCTAAGTAACTTGACAAACTTATCCCATCTTCATCTTCATGGCAACCAACTTTCTAGTTTAATACCTCAAGAAATTGGCATGCTGAGATCTATCATATATCTTGGGATGGCGAATAACAATCTCAGTGGTTCAATACCAAAAGAAATTGGAATGTTAAGAAATATTACATGTCTTAATTTGGGATATAATAATATTTCCGGTACTATTCCAAGCTCTTTTGCCAACTTGACAAAATCACTTGTTAAACTTATCTTGCGAGTCAATAATCTTAACGGGGCCTTTCATTATCAGTTTAACAACCTAACTCACCTAGAGGAATTACAACTTGGTTCAAATAAGTTCAGTGGCCATTTGCCACAAGACATATGCCTTGGTGGGAAACTTCATTTTTTTGGTATTTTTGACAATTATTTTAGTGGTCCTATGCCAAAAAGCCTGAGAAACTGTAGTAGCTTGGTGAGAATTTGTCTTGAAAGAAACCAACTCACAGGAAACATATCTAAAGCCTTTGGCATGAATCCGCACCTAAGTTTCATGGATTTAAGTGAGAACAAATTTTATGGCGAGCTGTTATGGAAATGGGAAAATTTTTTGAATTTGTCAACTTTAAAAATCTCCAAGAATAATATCTCTGGCGCAATTCCTGTTCAAATTGGCAAGGTGCCTAAATTGCAATCTATAGACCTCTCATCCAATCAGCTTGTAGGGACCATTCGGAAAGAATTGGGAAAGTTAAGGTTGCTTAAATTAACTCTTAACGAGAACAAGCTCTCAGGTAGCCTTCCTAAAGAAATAGGAATGCTATCCAATCTTGAACGCCTCAACCTAGCAGCAAATAATCTACATGGAGCAATCCCAGAGCATCTTGGAGAGTGCTTAGGACTATTGTTCTTGAATCTCAGCAGGAACAAATTGACAAAGAGCATTCCATCACAATTGAGTAGCTTACACTCTTTAGAAGATCTTGATCTAAGTTACAATTTCCTAGTAGATGAGATCCCGCAACAGTTTGAAGAGTTGCAAAGACTAGAGAGATTGAACCTTTCCCATAATCGATTGTCAGGCTCAATTCCAACAAGTTTCAATAATTTGTTAAGCTTGACAAATGTGGACATATCATAAAATGAATTGGAGGGCCAAATTCCCAATCTTAAAGCTTTTCGTGAGGCTCCATTTGAAGCACTTAGAAACAATAAGGACCTATGTGGCAATAATACAATGCTTAAGGCATGCATTTCTCATAAAAAGGGAAACAAAATCCGTAAGGTAATTGTTATTCCTCTCTCAGGTGGGTTGTTTCTATTGTTTGTCTTAGTTGGAGGTTTCTTCACTCACTGTCGAAGAATAAGAAATAAGAAAGCTCTATCTGGAAAGGTCAGTCATGTAGCTAATTATGCAATTTGGGGCCACGATCCTAGTTTGCAGTATGAAAGCATCATTAATGCGACAGAAGAATTCAATTCAAAGTATTGATGGGAAAAATGACCAACAACGGAAACACTTAATTTGCGGAATGAATCTTCGTTGTTTATCTTTCCCTACTTGAATGAATCTTTTAGGTAAACTAACAAATAGAGCAATATCCAAAGCAAATAATCCAGCAACAAAATCTGAACTCTACACCCACAATCAACACAAGAACACGCAAGATTTTTACGTGGAAAATCTCCTCAATGTAAGGAGTAAAAACCACGGGACCCTTAGGCCGCTTAAATCTTCCACTATCAATTAATGGGCAAATACAACATATATTCTGTCTATTACAGCAAATCTTCTCTATACTGAACTAGAGGCATATCATCATCATCATCATCATCATAATCTTGGAATGAACATCAAGATATATGGAATAAATCAAAGACAAAAGCAAGAGAGTTAATACCCAGAAATTTCTATTCTGTCCCAGCCACGAACTGACCTCCGGATGTCAGAATCCGATCTCCACCGTTGATAATGAAGATTAAGATGTGTATAAGACGCTGTCAAAAATACAGCTCAATCTAACGGTGCAATCTCTGGCAAATGAATGATTCGTCAGACTGGTCTGTTGTAGAAGAAAGTTCTTCTGTCTCCACCACGAAATAACTTCTGGACCTTATAATCCGATCTTCACCGTTGAGAAGGAATATCGATGTGTGAGTAAACTTCCCTTAAAATTTCAGCCCGATCTGACGGCTGAATCTCTAGAAAAATGAAAACTCGTGGGACTGGTTTTGGTGTAAGAAAAATCAGATTTTGCTTCTTCTTCTTTCTTCAACTCTTTCTACCTCTACCAACTCTCTTTCTTATTTTTCTTTATTTGTTTCACACATACATTTTCACACTATACATCTGTAATATACTACCTAATACATATGGTCAAATTTGGACTCTTCCCTCATATGGAAGAAAAGTCCAACAAATCTCCCCCTTTCTGACTATGAGGAAGAGTCTGCCATCCCGGCGATAGAGCAACACACTTTTAGCTTCTCCTTAGCTAAAGCTTTTGTCAACATATCGGAACCATTATCATCGGTATGAACCTTATCAAGTTCAAACAGCTTCTCTTCAAGAGCATCTCTAATCCAATGATACCTCACATCAATATGCTTTGTTTTCTTGTGGTAAGTCGAGTTTTTAGCAAGATGAATCGCGCTTTGATTATCACAAAGCACCATATAGCGTTGTTGCTTGAAGCCTAACTCTTGCACAAACTTCTTCAACCATAACATCTCCTTACCTGCTTCCGTTGCTGCTATATACTCGGCCTCTGTAGTAGAAAGTGCAACACATTTTTGCAGTCTTGATTGCCATGACACAGCTCCCCCTGCAAAAGTCATCAAATACCCAGAAGTTGATTTGTGACTATCCTTGTCTCCTGCCATATCAGAATCTGTATAACCAGCTAGCACTGGCTTTCCATTTCCAAATCTAAGACCCAATTTGGAAGTACCTCGAAGATATCTAAATATCCACTTAACTGCTTCCCAATGCTTCCTACCCGGATTTGACAGAAAACGACTAACAACACCTACTGCATGAGCTATATCAGGCCGTGTGCACACCATAGCATACATCAAACTTCCTACAGCTTAGGCATATGGAACTCTATCCATTTCTTCCTTCTCTTCCTCTGTGGAAGGGCAATCTTTTTCAGTTAGCTTAAAGTTGGTTGTAAGAGGAGAACTAACTACTTTAGCTTTATCCATGTTGAACCTGCAAAGCACCTTTTCAATATACTTTTCCTGTGACATGTGCAATTTCTTGGCAGCCCTATCTCGAGTAATTTTAATGCCAAGAATTTGTTTTGCTGGCCCTAAGTCTTTCATAGCAAAAGACTTACTCAACTGTTGCTTCAACTGGGCAATCCTTCCAGCATTCTTTCCAACAATTAACATGTCATCAACATACAACAACAAAATGATAAAATCATCACTACCAAACCTTTGAACAAATACGCAGTGATCTGAAGTAGTCTTCCGGTAGCCTTGCTCCCCTATAACAGACTCAAACTTTTTGTACCACTGTCTTGGTGCTTGCTTCAAACCATATAGACTTTTCTGAAGTCTACACACATACCTCTCTTTGCCTTTCATCTGAAACCCTTCTGGCTGCTCCATGTAAATCTCCTTATCTAAGTCACCATGAAGAAAAGCAGTCTTGACATCCATCTGCTCAACCTCCAAATCAAGACTAGCTGCTAAACCGAGAACAACACGAATAGATGCCATTTTCACAACTGGCGAAAAAATCTCATCAAAATCAATACCTTTCTTCTGGCTAAATCCTTTGACCACCAATCTAGCTTTGTACCGTGGCTGTGAAGAGTTCTCATCTTGCTTCACTTTGTACACCCACTTGTTCTTCAAAGCTCTTTTGCCTTTTGGTAACTCCACCAACTCAAAGGTGTTATTCTCATACAAGGACTTCATTTCATCTTGCATGGCATCAATCCACTTCTTCTTGTGCTCATCTTCCATGGCTTCTGCATAACTTTCAGGTTCTCCCCCATCAGTCAATAATACATACTCATCAGCAGAATAACGTGTAGAAGAATGACGATCTCTAACAGACCGCCTAAGTGGAACAAATGGTGGTGCATCTGGTACTGGTGACTCATCATGGATAATCTCATCCATATCAACTTGTTGTGGAGCATCAACATCATCAGTAACCTGCTGGTCAGCATTCTGATCATCATCTCCAATCTGGGCATCAGCATGCTGAGGAGGAACTGGATCCAAATCAATAAGATCATCAGTATGCTGAGGAACTGTTTCTGCCTTCTCAACATCTTTCAAAGTCTGATGTTCCATAAAGATAACATCTCGGCTTCTCACAATTTTCTTCATAATTGGATCATACAACTTGTAACCCATCTCATCTTGTCCATAGCCAATGAACACACATTGCCTAGTCTTCACATCAAGCTTAGATCTCTCATCTTTTGGAATATGCACAAAAGCCTTGCATCCAAAGACGCGCAAGTGATCATAAGAAACATCTTTGCCACTCCAAACCCTGTCAGGAACATCAAAATGCAAAGGAACACAGGGTGTTAGATTTAAAACATGTACCACAGTACTCAAAGCCTCACCCCAAAATGATCTAGGCAATCCTGCATGTGATAGCACACATCTGACTCGCTCAACCAATGTTCTGTTTGTCCTCTCTGCTAAACCATTCAGCTGCGGGGTCTTTGGAGGAGTCTTTTGGTGCCGAATGCCTTGTTGTCTGCAATATACATCAAAAGGGCCTATGTATTCCCCTCCATTGTCTGTCCGGATACACTTGAGCTTCTTCCCAGTCTGTCTCTCAACTAGAGCTTGAAACTGCTTGAATGCATCTAATACTTGATCTTTAGACTTCAAGGTATAAACCCAAATTTTCCTTGAATAATCATCGATGAATGTAACAAAATAAAGAGAACCACCAAGTGTCCTTGTAGACATAGGACCACAAACATCGGAATGCACCAAATCAAGTATTTTCTCCTTCCTGGAAGGAGGATGACTTTTAAAAGAGACTCTTGTCTGTTTACCTGTCAAGCAGTCAGAACATTTCTTCAAGTGAATATCCTGCACACCAGATAGCAATTTCTTCTTTGACAACATAGACATGCCCTTTTCACTCATATGGGCAAGTCTCTTATGCCATAAATCAATCACATCAGTATTCTCCACTACATTAACAAAGCTTTTGGAGATCTTTGGATGCCCTGTGTACAACTTTGAATGTTTGCTACCTCTTGCTACAATTAAAGAACCTCGAGTGAGCTTCCATTGTCCATTACCAAGACTGTTGTAATAGCCATCATCATCAAGCAAGCCTGTAGAAATCAAATTCAATCTCATATCTGGAACATGTTTCACATTATGCAAAACCAACTCCATCCCAGTGTCAAATTTCAAACAGACTTCTCCAATACCAATAGCCTTTGATATCCCATCATTACCCATCTGTACATCACCAAAGTCACCTGGAGTGTAAGATGAAAAATAATCCCTTCGTGATGCAACATGACACGTAGCACCACTGTCAATTACCCAACTCGACTCATCATGTGCAAGGTTAACAATATCACAATCACAACAAACAAGATAGTTATCAGTAGTAGCATTAACCATAGCATTTTCATTACCACTGTCAGTATTCTTCTGATTGTTGTCAGCCCATTGTCTGTTATCAGCATGTTGTCTGTTCTCTTTCTTCAGCTTTCTGCAAAACCTTTTAGTGTGCCCCTTCTTACCACAATGAAAACACTCAATATCAGCAAGCTTACCCTTAGAACTGCTGCGCTGATTTCCTCTATTCGGACCTCTACTCTTACTTCTCCCCCGCCTTTCTGTGACTAAGACTTCTGAATGTGAGGAGGAACCTTGTGACTTTCTTCTAATCTCTTCATTCAAGACACTTCCCTTAGTCAATTCCATGGTAATAACCCCATCTGGTGCAGAGTTAGACAATGACGTTCTAAACGTCTCCCAAGAGTCCGGTAAAGTACCAAGAACCCACAAAGCCTGTATCTCATCCTCAAACTTGATCCCCATTCCTTCAAGCTGATTTATAATTCCTTGGAAGGCATTCAAGTGATCTCCCATAGGAGTTCCATCTCGATACTTCAAATTCATCATTTGCTTGATCAAGAACAACTTGTTATTCCCTGTCTTTCGAGCATACAACTGCTCAAGTTTGTTCCATAACTTGCGTGCATCTATCTCACCACTAATATGGTTCAAAACATTATCATCCACCCATTGCCGTATATACCCACAAACCTGTCGATGCAAAATAGTCCATTCTGCCTCCTTTTTATCATCAGGCTTATTTTCCATAAACACCGGTAGATAATAATCTTTCACATAAAGAATATCCTCCATTTTGCCTTTCCAAACATGGTAATTTGAACCATTTAAATTAACCATTCTACTTGTATTAGCTTCCATTATTCAAACAAGGTTAACAACAACAATAACAACCAAATGCTCTGATACCAATCTGATGGGAAAAATGACCAACAACGGAAACACTTAATTTGCGGAATGAATCTTCGTTGTTTATCTTTCCCTACTTGAATGAATCTTTTAGGTAAACTAACAAATAGAGCAATATCCAAAGCAAATAATCCAGCAACAAAATCTGAACTCTACACCCATAATCAACACAAGAACACGCAAGATTTTTACGTGGAAAATCTCCTCAATGTAAGGAGTAAAAACCACGGGACCCTTAGGCCGCTTAAATCTTCCACTATCAATTAATGGGCAAATACAACATATATTCTGTCTATTACAGCAAATCTTCTCTATACTGAACTAGAGGCATATCATCATCATCATCATCATCATAATCTTGGAATGAACATCAAGATATATGGAATAAATCAAAGACAAAAGCAAGAGAGTTAATACCCAGAAATTTCTATTCTGTCCCAGCCACGAACTGACCTCCGGATGTCAGAATCCGATCTCCACCGTTGATAATGAAGATCAAGATATGAATAAGACGCTGTCAAAAATAAAGCTCAATCTAACGGTGCAATCTCCGGCAAATGAATGATTCGTCAGACTGGTCTGTTGTAGAAGAAAGTTCTGCTGTCTCCACCACGAAATAACTTCTGGACCTTAGAATCCGATCTCCACCGTTGAGAAGGAAGATCGATGTGTGAGTAAACTTTCCTTAAAATTTCTGCCCTATCTGACGGCTGAATCTCCAGAAAAATGAAAACTCGTGGGACTGGTTTTGGTGTAAGAAAAATCAGATTTTGCTTCTTCTTCTTTCTTCAACTCTTTCTACCTCTACCAACTCTCTTTCTTATTTTTCTTTATTTGTTTCACACATACATTTTCACACTATACATCTGTAATATACTACCTAATACATATGGTCAAATTTGGACTCTTCCCTCATATGGAAGAAAAGTCCAACAAGTATTGCATTGGGGAAGGAGGGTATGGGATTGTCTACAAAGCTATGGTATCACCAGGTCAAGCGGTTGCTGTGAAGAAGCTTCACCAATCCTGTACTAATTTGAAAGCATTTACCAGTGAGATTTTTGCACTGACAAACATCCGTCATCAAAACATTGTGAAATTACATGGGTTTTGTTCACATCCCAGACACACATTTTTGATTTTTGACTTCATTGAAAAAGGAAGTTTGAGAAAGGTTTTAAGTGACAGAGTAGAAGCAATGGAGTTGGATTGATTCAAAAGGCTAAATCTAATAGAAGGAATAGCTGATGCATTATCATATATGCATCATGATTGCTCTCCTCCAATTATTCATCGAGACATTACCAGTAGAAATGTCTTATTGGATTCAGAATATGAGGCCTAAGTTTCAGACTTTGGCATAGCTAGGCTATTAGTTCCTGACTCATCAAATTGGACGTCATTTGCAGGCACATTTGGGTACATTGCTCCAGGTACTTACCTTGGTTTCCTCTATTTGAATTGTATTAGTCATAAAATTTTTATATCTTACACTTCACTATTTGTTCCTAGCTGAGTTTTATAGTAAGTTTTTGAGTCATAATGATTAATAAGATGCATTATTATTTACCATTTGTTTTGTAGAGCTAGCATATACAATGAAAGTGAATGAAAAATGCAATGTCTAGTTTTGGAGTGGTGACACTCGAAATAATAATGGGAATGCATCCGGGAGATATCATCTCATCTTTTCCATCATCATCTTCATCTTCATTGTCTCCACCAGTTAGCCAACAGATGCTGTTGAAGGATGTGATTGACCAACGAGTCCAGCTTCCTCATAATAAAATTGCAGAAGGAGTGTTGAATGCAGTGAAACTTTCATTTGCATGTTTGAATCACAATCCTCAATTTCGGCCAACAATGAGACAGATTTGTTCACAATTGTTAGTAGCTAAATGGCATCCTCTGACCAGACCATTCTCAGAAATAAAAATGGGAGAAATTCCTGTTTGTGAAAATCTCAGTGGCTAGTCCATTGGGAAAAACAATGGTTTGACTTTTAATGTTTCAATAGTTTACTCTCCACCTTGTATCATGCACTTGTTTAATTACCATTGCCAGGGATGTAAAATTATCATATAATCTATAGACTACTGCAATGTTAATACACAATTTATAGCCAAACTAAAGATTCACAAAACTATATAAAATCTTCATTTATATTCCAAGAAAAGTTAAAAATTCTTTCGGATTAAATCAGGACATGCCTATGTGAGATTCTTTGCTAAATAGGGTGTTAGTTAAATTATGTGTTAATATAATTATTTTTTTGATGTACTAATATAGTTATTTTTTTCATGTACTATAGTTATACATATATATCAACAAAACTATAGCTGATTCACATAATGTTTCGACTGAGTTCACATAATATCTTGCAGCATAAATATTTTAACGTGATTATAGCTTTATTACCTTTTCAATTATAAAAGAAAAAGAAGAATAACAAAACAAACTAACTCTTCTTAATCCTCTCTATGTTGGTGCAGAAAATCAAATCAAACAAACTAACTCTTCCCAATTACCTCGTGAATTGATGGGGTACACTCTGGATTGTTAACCATGTGGATGAAGGAGTTGGTGTAGAATCAGATGACCCGGAGAAAGAATAGTAACATAAAAATAATTTGTATGACTAAACTATAAGTTTTAATACTAAATATTCAAATATCATCACATAAATTATTCATTCTCATTCAAATCTTGAATATAATAATAATCACATAGATGGAGCGAATAAATCACTTACCTTGAGCGGAATTCGACATAATGTAGAGAAAGCTTTCAACAATCACAAACTTTATCAAATGGTTTCTCTCCTTTAACCCTTTTTTTTTAGCAGATGACTTGATGGATAGCCAAAAATACGTTTGTTCTGTATTTTGTTTTTGCCTACATTCTTAATTAGGGTGAAAAGGTGACTATTTTATATAACTTTTAACATTAGATCTTGTATGTTCATCAAGTACTTAATTAACGGTCAATATTTAATATACTATTAAAAGAAGCCAAGGGGGAGTCTTCATTGCTAAAACAACACACAAGTCCTCGGTATTTCAAAAAGTAAAATTTCTACCATGTGGCATGTGTAAGAAAAACAAACTTGATGAAAAGGATTATTAGTATAAAGGTAAACCATAATATTTCAGTTATAAAAAATTTGGTCAAACTAATTTAGAACAAGAGGAAGAATCTCTTTTTTTAGAGTTGGAGAAAAGTACTCTAAAACGAAAATTTAATAGCAGAAAATTGATGAGAAGGTGCATCATTAATAATTGAAGTTTGATTGGAAAGTGTATCAATAATTAAAATTTGATGAGAAGTGAATCAAGAATCGAAAAAAATTACTTCAAAAGATAAATTGAAATGAAATGTACATTGAAAATAAGTATTCCAACAAAACAATTAAATGTGTACGATTTTGAATTAAGGAAGCATGTTGGAATTGATTCAAAATCAGTATTTTTTATGTAGTGGTTAAATTAGTGAGCTTTATTTTTACATGTTTATAATATTTTTTTATTTATTATTATTTAGTTTTTTTTTTAAAAGATTTATTATTATTTAGTTAGTGGTGTTAATGTTGTTAATGTAATTAGTGATTTAATTGGTGTTAGTGTAGTTAGTGGATTAATGAAATTATGGGTTTATTTGATTAGTGAAATTAATGGGTCAGTGGTCATATTTAAATGTAAATCTATAAATAGGGATAAGTAATTGATTTTATGAAAATAAAATTTAGGTTTTTGATCTTAAAAATTTTTCAACATATCATCATTCATTACTGTACGCATATATTCCCACAGCCAAACACATGCTAACCAACAAACATAAGCAACTATTGCACCCACGTGTTGCTTTGTTAATTTGTTATTCTGATTATTTGGATTATCCAAGATTAATTTCATCCATGGTTATTGAACTTATACTCAAATAACAATAATATAATAAAATAATTTAATTCTCTTAAAAATCGTTGAACTTAGAACATATATACAGAAAAGTTATTTTAACAAAACAGCCAGAAAATCCAGTTGGCGCATACACTCAATATCCACTGCACATGTGGCTTGACATGTGGCATGCCACTTGAAGAAAATGACATGTGAGCATGCCATATGGACATTTGGACAATTCAGCTTGACACGTTGCATGCTTACATGTCATTTTTTCTAAGTGACATGCCACGTGTCAAGCCACATATGCTAGGATGCTGGGTGTACGCATTAACTTGATTTTCCAGCAGTTTCTTCACCTAAAAATTGTTAAAGTGACTTTTTTGTATATATGTTCTAAGTTCGGTGATTTTTAAGAGAATACAAATTCTTTCATTATATTAGTGTTATTTAAGTAAAAGTTCAGTAACCATGGATGAAATCAACCCGATTATCCATCTACAATAAAATCAATGAATTAATACAACAAATAAAAAATATTATATTTTAAATAATTGAACTAAGATAATTATAATTGGGAAATAAAAAATGTGTGCATTTAACACGTATTTTTTACAATATAATTTTAACTTTGCATAATTTTTAGATATATCAACTAATACTATGTGTGAACATGAACATGAACCGATTAATCAGTCCATTATCAAAAAAATTAATCAGTCAATTAACATCGGTTTTTCAAAATCATTAACAATTAACCAGTCCCTTACATTCGTTTAACCAGTCTATTAGTTTCGATTTTTTGGTCTGGTTAACCAATATTTTTCGGTATTAAAATTTATAACATACAATTATAAAAAAAAAAAATAGACAATGTTCAAAATTTCAATTGTGCAAAGTAATCAAAATGAAAATTATAAAACAAACATAATATACTAGCCAAAATTCATGTTCAACAAATTAATGGCTATTATTATAAAATAAATTTGATATTTGTTAGAAATTGGTATGCTTAATTCTACGTCAAAAAATTTTGAACAATATTAAATTTTAAAACATAAATTCTAAAATATAAGAAAATGTAATTTAATGTTATTAAGAAAAATATGAACATCAATATATATGATAAAAAATAAAGTATATAAAATCGGTTACTCCATATAAATATTACTCTATATAATTAAAGAGAATAACATAATTTAAATATAGTTTAAAATATTTTATAAATTTTATGGAAAAATACAAAACTTTAAGGTATGAAAATATAATTTAAATGTATTTTAAAATATTATTCTATATAAATTTTAAATAGAACTAAAAAAATAAAAATTTTTATGATATAAAAATAAAATATAATATATATAAACCGGTTAACAGTTATGAACATGTTAACCAGACTAATAGTTAACCGATATTCAAATCACAAAATCGAAAACCGAATCGCAACGGAAAATAATAGTTAAACAGTAAGAGTCACGTGTGTGGGGTTAATTTTTTCGGTGGTCACTCAATTTTGTGACTTGTAACGATTTGGTCACTAAACTTTAATTTGTAACAAAAAAATAATTCATCTATTATTTTGTAACGAAAAAATCATAATAACCGAAAATTGCATTCGCCGGCAACCAGCGCGTGATCGGTACGGCAAAACCCAATGACACGTCAAAAATTTTATCACGTCAGATTAGAATTAATTTCTGTGGTGGTCACTAAACTTTGTGCCTTGTAACGATATAGTCACTAAACTTCAAGTTTGTGCCGTGCAGATCATGCGCCGGTTACCGGCGAGTACAATTTCCGATCATTGTGATTTTTTCGTTACAAAATAATAGATCAGTTATTTTTTCGTTACAAATTGAAGTTTAGTGACCAAATCATTATAAGCGAAAAGTTGAGTGACCACCGAAAAAATTAACCCCGCGTGTGTGTATATATATATACAACTCAGTAAGTGGAGGAGTTGTTATACAATAACTAACTAATAATATATATATTTATAATAATTTGAACTGATAAGATATCCTATCTAACACTCTAAACCTTTACCACTTTTTTCTTTGAATTTAAAACAGTCCATATATAGGCCACAGCTCCTTTTCCCTTTCATCTTTCTTTTTTATCTTTCTTTTTTTTAGATTTAATTTTTGTATTTTTTTTTTTATTTTTTATGTGCTTTTTCATTTTTTTAAGTCTTTTTATAATAATTTTAAAACCGATATAGATCTTAATTTCTGACTTTTATTCGTTATTTTTATTTGTTTTTGAATTTCTTTGTGTTTTTGTTTCAATAAACTTAGATCTGAAATTTTTTATTTTAGATTTGATTTTCATGTTTGTACATATCTTAATTGTATTTTTGTAGATTGGTTTGTTTAGCTAATATTGAATATTATTTAAATTTTTATTATGCAAACTTGTCCTCTCAATATGGAGGTTGTTGTCTTCCTCTGTATATGTTTTTATCTTTCTTAAATGGAATGTGCCATTCTTGTGTGGAAGGCAGTTTGACATTCCACCTATAGACAAAAGATGGATTGAATTTTCCGTTGAAAATCATATTACTCACGGTATGTTACCACTATATACTGTTTTCATTGAAAAAGTTCAAAATATACTCTAGAAACTTCATTAGTTTGCACATCTCGTATATTTTAAAATTTTAGAATTACAATATTAATTACATCTTCCTAACCAATTAAGATTTTTAGATCCAAGTGTGATAATGTTTTCTCTAGAAATGGACAACATTTTCTAAAAAAATGATTTATTAAACGAGCTTCTATTATTTAATTGATTCACCTTACTTAATTTTATCATCATGATTTTTTATCGATATAACTTCTTTCAGTTCAAAATTAGCTTGATACTTAGGCTATATATATGCTTTCCAATGATGAGTTTTCATCAATGGAAGGAATTTGCTTCTCATGGGGTTTTTTAAATTTTGGTGTTAATTTAAAAAAAATTTAGAAAACGGTGTAACAGTAAATAAAATTAGAGAATTAGGATGTCAAAAACCGGTACAAATATGTGCTGATTTTCGTCAGTGTGGGGCCAACTGATCAGATCAACTGGAGTGTCAGAAACCGGCACTACTGTGTGCCGGTTTCTGTCAGAATCCTGACACAAACGGGCACACAAAAGTGCCGGTTTCCAACTGCTTCACGTGAAGGATTGGGCATGGTTAATTTGCTGCTATATTTGACTTTTGCATAAATTGTTCCTTTTGAATTCATTTTTTTATGTTCATTTGATTAGTTTGAGTTGACAACCACCCAACATTTGTTGGCTGCTTGGGCATTCCTTTCATTTTATGGGAATACTTCAAATTGTTTTTTATTATTATTTTTTTAAATAAACAGTAGCAGCCACACAATTAGTATCATACTAATTAGTCAATTTTATTTTCTCATATTTAGATTAGTGACAGAATATATTATCTTTTATGTATATTTTACTCATATTGTTAACAGAAAATGTCTATTTTTATGGAAATTTTGAATGGTAAATTATAAATTTGTTGCTAAATTTGACATTGAATTAGGATTCAACAGTTATTTTTCCAACCCATAGTTGACAAACAAAAATGATTTGCTATTTTGAATTTTCAAAAATGATCTTTTATTAAATTATTAAAATATAATTTTTAAAAATTTAATAAAATATAATTTTTAATTCAAAAATTAGGATATAATAATGATATTTACTTAGATTAATAGTAAAAAATTTAATAAATAATTATATCTTCCAAAGCAAATAAATATAAATAATATAAATATGAAAATGCTGCCTAACTCATTTTGATACTAATTGAAGAAATAGACCCATTCCAAATCGTTGAAGAAGCTGCTATGGAAGGCGTAGCTTGCTTTGCTGTTCTTCTAACAAAACAAAAAGAATTAGTAAAAGAATTCTTAATTCAATGTCAACTAATTCAATGTCAACAAAACAAAAAGAGGTCGGTTTAGGCTGTTTAAGTTTGAAGTGGAAAGCAGTCCTGACTCTGTGCTTCTATTTTGCAATTTTTAGTATGTCACGGTGGCAACCAAATTGGTTACCACCGTGACCAATGTCAAAAGAGGGCAGAATGCTTAATTTTGGACCTCACGGTCACAACCAAGTGGTTGCCACCGTGACCCCTCCTGTTTTGTCTATTTAGGGTGTTTTTCTTCCCGAAATGCACCCGAACTTCACCACGAGTTTCCATAGCTTGTCTAATACATATTTATCATTATAAAATGAGTATTTTAAGCATGATGAACTATGCATGCCAATGTGTACAAATATGTATGAGTTATAAGTGTTTTAAGTGTAATGAATCAAGTATGTGAATATGTATAAATGAGTATGATTAAGATTGGTAATTTAACTAATAAAGTAATAATAAATAATTATGTGAAGGATAGCAAATGGAATGACAAATATATGCGTATGATTAAGCTCGAGTGATGAATGATATATGTGTTATGAAGATTGATCAATGTGAAATGGATGACATAATCAAATAACTTAAGCCTGCGAGTCAAGTAGTGGATAGATAGGCATGCCTATAGGGTCAAAGTGCTGCAGCCCAATGCGTTTAATGTATCTGATTCCTTGGGAATCACAATGCGATTACAATGCGTATAATTCTTGCTGGATTTTATTATATGTGAAATGATATTACTGTACCTGAGGGTACCAATGCATAAATGAGATTTTAAATGTGATTATAGTACCTCGGTGGTACCAATGCGAAACCCATTATCCGCGTCTTTGAATTGCAGGCAAATTAATAATAAAATGGAAATAATAATAATGCAACCATTATGTATGTTATATTCTGAAATTATGAGGTGGGTCGATTAAGGCTCTATGTGTATGAGAATGCTAAATAAATCATGACATGCCTAAAATGGTACTTAATGTGACATGGTCAGTTAAGTATGATCTTTTGCGTATAATGTATGATGTTCTATTTGTGTGATGTATTACTTGTTATGTGTATGTGTTTCCCACTAAGCTTTATGCTTAGCACGGATTTATTTTTAATCCGTGTAGGTACTATTGATCGGGTCTTTCGAGAGTCTTTCCGCAGCAGTCCAGGCCAATGTAAGCTTATGAAGAGTTATTAGAGTAGGATTTGTATCGTCTTCGGAATGTATGCAAGATTTATAAATTTGAAATTATAAGTTTTGTAAAAGTGATATTGGTTATGTAAAAGATCTGTCTATAGTAAATCCTGAAGAAGTTTACTTTATAATGTGAATTTATAATGAATTTATAGTTAACTATAATGCGTTTTTAAAAATGAAAGAAATTTTATAACCCATATTTTAGCTTAAAGGTTTATAAGTTTTATATGTTTGTTCGGTAATGCCCTTGACCGTCGTCGTGAACCACCGGTTCACGGTATGGTTTACTACGTACGGGTAAGGGGTGTTACAACCCACCTCTGATCTGTTACCTGCCGGCGATTGAGGAGCCCCGGTGGGAAACGGCTGAAGCTTTTGGCCCGGAGGAGTTCGCTGGTGTCGCGCGTGACGTGGCTCGCCGTCGGGATTAGCCGCCATAGTGCCCTTCTTCTCTGGTTCCTCTCTTTTTCGGTTTCTTGCTTTCCCATGCTCCCCTGTTTTCATGTCTCCCTCACTCCTTTGTTTCATTTTTTATTTTTATTTTCTGCCAATAAGTCAAAGTATTGGAGAGTAAGCAAATTGGTACTAATTGAATAAAATGAATTATAATCAAAATGGAATTGCTTGCTAATAGAAAAATTAAAACGACAATCCATTCCCATCTGGATTTAAGAATCTCCATCTCCATTCCTCTATGAAAAATCCGTCAGATTGACTGTTGATCAGTTGTTGATTAAAGATTCAGGGCTTTGTTCGATCCACGCTCACCGCACCAATGATAACATTGTCGAAGAAATTTTCGTGATATGTTACCTGCAAGAAAAAATAAAGGACCTGTGGAGATTTATGATTATTCCGACGGTCAAGTCAGTAATTGAAGAATAATAAATGAAAATTCAAATAGAATTCGAGAGTCCCGAATACCTAATTTTCTACGTATTTATAGAGTTGTTTAGTAGCGTTTGAATAAAAGTCTATGTTCCTATTTAGGTAGTATCCCAAATTAAGCAATATTCCTTTTTAGAATTATTTAGTTATCAATGAACATAAATCACTTTATCAAAAATTATACTTTCAATTAAATAGTTTTCGATGTTAAAGTCAATACAAAATTTTAATTTCTAAGATTTGTTAAAGTATTTTAAACTTTTAAAAAGTTTCAATAACAATTAAAATCATAAATAAATTTACCGTTCATGTGTGAATACCGGTAAAGGGTGGTCGTTCTTGAAACAGTATTTGCAGTTCGATCCGACTTAGAGAAGTCGTTAGCATTCACACAAAGAAAGTCGATATCCGTTCGGAATTAAGGCGTTAGTCCACTTGTTCTCGTGCACAAAAGGTTGGCAATGGTAAACCTCCTCTTGAATTAATTGAAATGCATGGATGCTAATGGATTTTTGTTTTGTATTCCGTTACATTTTATATTCTATATGAAGCACCAAACCAACGTATACATCATAAGTATGAATGCTGGCATATTTATATTTGTGTGTATTATGCATAACATTTTATTGTTTATGTTTTGTACATTTTTACGCATAAAGTTAATGGAAATGTTAGAAGGCATCAGTACCATGCACATGGGTGATATTTTATATGATAAATATTATACGATTGATGCAGCTAATACTCAGTTGAGCGGTGCTTTCAAAAAGTGTTTATGGATATGTTTATTAGAAGTAAGTGAGGCTGGCGGTTGTGTTTAGTTAAGTAATGCTCTCAGTTCCAACCATTTGGATTACGTATCGGATCGAATTTTACCTTTAATTTTTCAGGTCAAAATCGAATAAAATTATGTGTATTTTTTTTAGACCAAATTCGAATTTAATATTTTTGGATGGATTTTGATTAAGTATCGGATAAAGGTCAAAAACTTGAGGCATCTAATCGTAACCCGCTCAAATGAGGTTCAATATTTTGTCAATAAATTTTCAAAATCAATTCTTAGAGTCAAATGTTCGTTTTCCCCGAAGCAAAATTTTAGGCAATGAGAGCTCCAGGGCTATAATAATCATGGTTTTGAAAACCGGACCGGCCGGTTCAACCGTGAACCGGACCAAAAACCGGTCCGATCCAACATAAAAACCAGAAATGTCAAAAAACTGGATTGTACTGTTTAAGAACCGGGTTGAACCGGTCGAAATTAAATATATTATAAATTATATTTTTATATTTTTATAAAATTTATTTTTATAATTAGGGTTAATAGTTGTTCAATATTGTTCTATTAAAAATTTATATTTGATGATAAAATTAATTTATAATAATAATAATAAACTTGACAAAATTGAACATTTTCACTATATTTTTCTTTTATATTTTTTTAGATATTTAATAACTAAATAATTTAAATATAATGGAATATTAAAAAATAATTTAATATAAACATGATAATTATAAAAATAGTTAATAACGTCACAAAAATAAATTTACAATTGAAAATAAAATTAAAAAAATTATAAATTTAAAATTATATTTTTCTTATAAATTTAAATATTTAACAAAAAAATTCAATTGTGGTTAATTTTTTACTATTATTAATAAAAAATAGTAAAATAAATAAAAAATAGTTAATATATTGATATTTAATAATTAATATGTTGTTTAATTATATTTTTTATATACTATATTTTTAATTTTTCATTAATAATTATATTTAAAAAAAAAAGATAAAAACTCCGAGTCAACCCGATCGAACCAGTTGACTCCTGACCCAGTTGGCAGGCCGAGTCGATTTCCAGTCCGGTTTTAAAAACATTGATAATAATCCACACTGTATTAAAAGATAAATAACCAACAAAAACACGCCACGTTATCAACAGTTTTAAAGCATATGCCTTCAAATATCTACGAGTAGATACACACAAAGAATTCCTCTCTATCCCTTATATTCCGCGAGAACTAATTGTCTACAAACCAACATTCAGTAAGCACGTTCTAACACCTCTTCTGAGCATCAACCACATGGAAGATCAACATCCAACGGTTTAAAAGAATCGTATACTACGAACCTTGTCGCACCAAGTCGGTTCATTTATTATATAGCTAACGGTTGCTCTCCGTTTCTTGTTCATCCTACTCTTTGCTTAGCTTCAGATCATCAAAACCTCACTGTGCATCAATGGGTTTGAAGGTTTTTTTCTCTTTCTTATTTTATTTATATTAATTAAATTCGTATATTAGATTAAATCTGCAATGCATTTTACAATCCATCGTTTGTTATTGATAAAAACAGTTAGATGATCTCTGCTTGCTTATCAGTTATTGTTTAGATCTGACATTGGAATCATCGAAATTTGAATTTGATTCAATTTAATTTTCATGGTGTTATTCTTTATCTATAATTCTGAATTCTATTGAATTTCTTATCTTTTGATGTAGGATTGTATGTAGATCTGTTCAATCTGTATACTTATCTATGGAGAAAAATATCTGTAATTGTGCCTTTATATATTACACAGTTCAAGCTTAGAAGTGAATTTGTAAACATTTTCTTGTGTATAAGATCTGATTATGGGCTTAGGGGAACAGAAATCAAGACCTGACTAGAGACTTGTTTCTTTCTCAACTTGTTTTGGTCCTTAGGGTTTCATTATAATCTTTATTTTTAGGTTTAATACATATCCAGCTCCTTAGATCCCACCACAGACAGTTCCTATACTTGCCTTATTGCTACATTGAATCAGTTGTATTCAAGTTTTAAAAACCATTTAAAATAAGCGTGTAGTAGTAGGCTATATTTTTATAATGGCAAGAAAAGAAGAAAGAACTGTGCTAATACTTGACTTTGGTCATCTTCAGGAGGATTTTGAAGAGCATGCTGAGAAAGCTAAGACCCTTCCAGAAAATACTACAAATGAGAACAAACTTATATTATATGGGCTCTATAAGCAAGCCACAGTTGGACCAGTTAACACTTGTAAGTGTTTTTTGCTCAACATCTCAAGTTCGCTATTGTGAATCTTAGTATAGATCGACCAGCTCCCTTGTTGCTTGTTGGATTTGGCTTAATGGCTGAAACTCAATTTTTCAGCTTAGAGAGAATCTTAGTTGAAATTAGAATTCGAAGATTGGTTGTTGTCTTATTTTGTGTGTGTGTGTGTGTGTGATTTGCAGCTCGTCCTGGAATATTCAACATGAGAGACAGAGCAAAGTGGGATGCATGGAAGGCTGTTGAAGGTATCGATTCATGAATAAATCGTTTATTTTAGGGTCTATGGGACCTAACTGATTCACATAAATGTGCCATTGGCAGGCAAATCTAAGGAGGAAGCTATGAATGATTATATCACTAAGGTGCAGCAATTGCAGGAAGAAGCTGCTGCTGCTAATGCTTAGTGTCTTCTCCATGTGGCCATTCTGTTCCTTAGTGTTTGAAAAGTACAAAATCATTTTAATAATGTTCTGGATTTATTATCTGTTGTTTCTATATTTATCTTGAATCAGTTACATGCTTGTACTAGAATGGATGGTTATAAATTATGAAATTAATGGCAGGACAGTTCCTTCTGTGTCTGAAATATTCCCTGTTTTTGTGTAGCTAGACTGCCAAGATATGAAAATCTATGCATCTGTTAGGCTATGCATTCGATATATAACAAATATATTTCATGTAAAATTTATTTTAGGGCTAATCACCAACATTTTTCCATTGTTTTAGTCACTTTCCATTTGGAAAGACTCCTGATTAAAAGATCTTAACAATCAAATGTCCAAACGTGAACATCGCTTTCAACTGTGCCATTCCATCCATGTTGCCATCAGGCTAGTCGCTCTCCCTAATTACCAACTATTTTAGATGTTTGCATACTTTCATAAGTTTTTGGATTAAATCTTAAAAATGCAGTAGGACTATGAAAAAAATACTTTGTTATTAAATAAAAAAAGTAGTCAGATTTTTAACCATTTAAAATACTTATGATTGCCTTAAATGTGCTGATAAGATTCCCTTAAATGTGCTAATAAATAGACACGAGCATAACCATATAAGTAGTATTTTTGAGTAATATTCTATAATTATGGGGCATTTCCTTATCAATTTATGTTTGGACTAATAAGGGTATATTGAGGCGAATAAAAGTATATTTGAGCCAATTAAAACAGTTAAGTGGCGTATCTATATATTATACACACGAGTAATTTTGAATTATTTTCTCTGTTTCAGAAGCATTTTTAACCTAAATTTTGTAATACTTGGTCATTGCTTCTTGGATTAATTTGGATTATCTTGCACAGAGTAATATTACTATATTAGTATCACCGAGATCAGGAATGAAGCAGTTTGTTGTTTTCTTGATCTTCCAACGAGAGAGTGAGAGAGAGTAAATGCAAGTCAGAGAGGTTAGTGGGTTAGGCCATAAAAATTTATTGGTACCCATCTTATCTTATCAAATGTTACGTGCAAATGATCGATAAAAAATAATATTTTATTTTGGCAAAATGCATTTTTAATTTTTTTTTATATTGAATCCACAAACTTGAATTTCTGAATTAATCAATTTATATACATTGAATTCACCATTGATCCATCTTCTCCTCTCTCGGAGTTAATTACGTTTGTGGTTATCGAATTTTGGTATTTATAAACAAATGGTCATAATAAAATAATTTGTAATACAAAAATCATTAAACTTTTATTTTTTTCAATTAAGGTAAAAATGACCGAAAAATTAATTTTTTGTCACCGAAAGGTTACACAAATATGCCAATATGACTCACTTACATGGAGGAATTGACACATTAGTAAGTAAACGTCAGTAAGATTTTTTTTTTTTGTCTTTTTATACAGGTTGACATAACATATGTACTTGCCGACGTGTCAATTCTTTCATGTAAACGGGCCATATCGCATGCTGACTGGACGCGTTCTAGAAAATTACTGATGACGTGGCATATTTGCGTGGCCCTCCGGTAACGAAAAATTAATTTTTCTGTCATTTTTACCTTAATTGAAATAAAATAAAAGTTTGATGATTTTTATGTTATAAATTATTTTATTATGATCATTTGATTATAAGTCCTAAAATTCGATGACCACAGACATAATTAACCCCCTCTCTTGTCTGAATTATGATTTCGCTGCTCTTTGGCCGTCGGCTCCACTTTCCGCACCATTCATTATATCTATTGATTAGGGGTGTGCAAAACACGACCCGACCAGAACAACCCGACGAACCCGACCCGAAAAAGCAATTCGGGTAGAGTTGTTCGGAAAATACGGGTCGGGTGTAAGAAATCCCATGGGTTCGGGTCGGGTCGGGTTAAATAGCCAAAACCCGAACCCGACCAAACATGAATATATAAATTTTTTTTTCTTTTTTCATCCCAAGTCCCCACCCACCCCTCTCCTCCCCACCGTCCACTCCTTCCCCTTCCCTGCCCCTCTCTCTCTCTCTCTCTCTCTCTCTCTTCCCCCCCTCTCTCTCTTCCCCCCCCCCCCCCTCTCTCCATCTCCCTCTCCCTCTTCCTCCTCCTCCTCGCCACCGCCGTTCAGATCTGTTTTTTTCTTTTTCGCTCACCTCCCTCTCTCTCTCTCTCTCCTCCTTCTCCTCTTTGCCACCGACCCACCGCCGCTTAGATCTGGATATTTTTTCCTTTTTTTTCTTTGCCGGTCACCCCTCTCTCTCTCTCTCTCTTTCTCTCTCTCTCTTTCTTCCTCCTCCTCAGATCTGAACTTTTTTCTTTGTTTTCTTTACTACGATGAAGCTGGAAGCAGATCTAGGTTGTTTGCGATTTGGGATTGTTTGCTTTGATCTGTTAGTTTAATTTTATTGTTTTTGATTTTATTTTGCTTTTTGTTTTTGTTGGATTTTGATGAATTAATATATTTTGTGTTTGGATTTGTTGATTTAATGCATTTTCTTTGTTGGATTTGCATTTGATTTTGTTGGATTTTGATGAATTAATAATTTCTTTGTTGGATTTTGATGCATTTTCATTCTTCTGTGTTGGTTTAATTTTTTGAGTTCTTTCGTTCCTTTTTCTTTTATTTTTTTAATTTATTTCGGGTAAATTGGTTTTGTCAGGTCGGGACCCAAAAATATTCGGGTTTTCGGTTCGGGCCCCTAGTGGTAATATGGGTCGGTTCGGGGACCATTTAGCCAATTTTTTGGGTTTCGGGTTGATCGGGTTCGGGTCGGGTTGACCCGAACCCGACCGATGCACAGCCCTACTATTGATAATTGCTTGCCATCTTTTTATTTCTTGTTATTCTCTTACCTAGTAACATTTTTGCCCATGAAAGTCAAGATAGGAAATTTAGTGATAGTTGCTGATATTTTTTCTGGCTTTGTAAGCCCATTCAAAGGCATTTTAGTTCATGAATAAGATCAATTTGTTGGATCAATTCCAACATTTTTGAGTGTACATTACCTGTTTGTTAAAATTCCTCTAAGGCCTTGTTTGGTTTGTGGTAGGTATCGATTCATTAATGTACAGTATGGTATAATATGATTACAACAATACGATGTTTAAAAATACTGTATGATATTATACGATTTTATAATATTTTTTGTTTGATTTAACTATATGGTATTGTATAATTTTATTATAAAAATGACCTAACTGTCCTTCATTTTATAAAAATATTACTTATTTCTATAACTTTTAATATTTTAAGATGATATTAATATTTTAAAATAATTAAATAAATATTTATTTTAGCATAATATATTTTTAAAATACCCTTCAGTGGATAAATAATTAATGAATTGTAAAAAAATTATTTTGGTAGGTGATTAATTAATGTTGATTGTTAAAAAATTAAATAATGTGTTAAAAAGTAAAAGTTATAAGATTAAAACAGTAAAAATAGTTTCAGAGAATTATGGAGAATTAGCAAATCGGTAATTATCAAAATAAGTTATTTCCATAATTTAAGAATCATGTACAAAAATCATACACTACGATGCAAAAAACGAAATCGTCGAAACAAACATTATAATACAGAGAACAATACATTAATAAATCAAATCATACCACGTACCAAACAGGGCCTAAGACTTTTTTCTAGCTGAGGGACTTTTTCTAGCTTCCTCAGTTTTATACTTAAAATTGCAACAGTAGTCAACGCTTTTGAACTAAGGAATGAAGGTTATTTTGATAAAAATAGTTATGAGGATTAAACTGAAATTTGGCTATAAAAAAGTGAAGGAATAATAATATACCAACATGCCACATGCATATATGGAGGTAATATAAACGGGTTATATGTTACCTACTTCTTGTAGCGCAGATATTTTAGCGAAAGCGATTACAAGGATTCCTTCTAACGTCACTGGTCTGGCTGATATCCACAAGCGGGATGACAGCAGCTTGATCACAGTCTAAAAATCACTTGGAATACAAAAACCGGTGAGAAGTGAAACCGACAGAATTTCAGTATCTAGAAAATTTTTTCTCTCTTTCCTCAAATGAAAATGGCCTATTTATAGGCATTCATCTCCCAAGGGAGATGAATGCACCATGAATAGGCAATTAACTCCCATTAGGGGAGTTATCCCTTTTAATTACAATTTAAGGGAAAGTTATGGAGGAAAAGGAAAATCAATGGACATAAACCTTTGATTTTCTCTAATTATGGAACTCTTTCCATTTTAGTAGGATTCCCGGACTGATAAATATATTCCGGGTCCATCTGAAAAGTTATGGGCGCATCCTGACTCCAACAAAAAGAAATGAGGAAGAAGTATTTGCTGGGAACAAAGGCAACAACTAAAAAAATTGGAGCAATTTACCTAGAAAATTTAGGGTGTGTTCGGTAAAATTGTAAATTTTTAGTTTTTTATTTTTAAAACCTAAAAACTATTTTTAGTTTTTGTTATTTATTTTTTAGAAACTGTTTTATATATTTAAAAATCTTATCATATTTTTTAATTATTCATATATTTTTTAATTATTTATGTATATTATAATTATAATTTTGGAGGTGGCAGTGGCAGCAGAGGCAGTGTGGTGGTGGCGGTGGTGGTTGAGTTGATGGTGGTGTGGTAGCGGTCGAGGTGACGGTGGTGTGATTGTGGTGGTAGTGACGGCAGTGTGGTGGCGGTGGTTGTGGTGGCGGCATGGTGATGGTGGTGGAGACGGTAGCAGTGTGGCGGTGGCTGTATGGTGGTGGTGGAGACGGCAGCGGTGTGGTGGTAGCGGCGGTGTGGTGGTGTGGTTGTAGTGGTGGCGGTAGCAGTGTGATTGTGATGGTGGAGGCGGTGTGGATGTGGCGGCAGCGGCGGCAGTGGCGTGGTCGTGGCAGCGGCGATGGCGAAGGCGTGATGGTGGCGGCGGAGGCGTGGCGATGGCAGCGGAGGCTTGGTGGCAGCGGCGATGGCGTAGTGGTGGCAGCGGCGTGGTGGTGGAAGCGGCGATGGCAGAGGCGGAGGCGTGGTGGTGGCAGTAGCGGCGGCAACTATGGTAGCGTTGTGGTGATGGTGGTGGCGGTGGCGGCAGCGATAATAAGAATAAATTAGCAAAATTTTTAGTTTCTATTTTAAATATGAAAATCATTTTTTTAAATTTTTGTAAAAATCGAAATAAAAAAAGTTTGTCGAACGAGTTTTTATTTTATTTTAAAAAAAAAAATAAAAAATCGAAAACAAAAATCTCTCCGAATACGCTCTTAATTAACCTACCTATTCAAGTTTCTATTGGCATGTGCAAAATGTCACTCTTTTCAACGAGTAGCATATCCTGAATTGCTTATTAACTGCTCTTTTCAAGTCAAGATACCCTGTGGTTAAAATATTACTATCTCTATTCCTGTCCCATTTGAATTTTATTTTTATTCATAAATAAATATTCATTTAGAAAAACAAATTACAAATTATTTTTTTATAATAATCTTACTTTAAAAAATAATTATTGGTGCGTTAAATATGTATAATATTTTTATATGAGGCTAATTTACACAATTTTAAGAATCCAATTCAATTCTGATTTTTACACAATATTTACTTGTTTTAAATCCATTTACTATTACTTTGATAATATTCAAATCTAATTTAAAAACAATTAACATAATTATAATATTATTTTTCAATTAAATAATAATTAATTTTACAAATGGATTCAAATAGCCACTACAAAAAAACATAATTCAAATACAATACGCATAGTAAAATCAATATTCAAACCCGTATTAGATTCATTTAAATAATATCCAAATCCATCGTATTACGATCAGATTGGATGACTTAAACTGCAATCCCTACATTCATTGTAGCAAATCACTCTGTCATCAGTCGTACTACTGAATCCCTTCCCTAGTAAAAGGATTAAAGGCAAATTAACCTGCCAGAGTTCAACTTATTCATCCATAGGCTTTTACTTACTCATCATCCCCACTTAATTCATTCTTTCAACTACACATTTTTTTTTCCAATTACCCTAAAGAAAATGCAAATACTGTCTGGTGTCTTTATTGGATTCACTTGTCCTTTTATGTTTTGCTAGCTCAGTGTTTTGCATTATTTTCCTTTTTTTCCCAACATTTTTTAAACAAAAAGTCAAGTTCCTAACAAGTATATTAATTTTATCCATAATTACATAACTTATAACTTCATAGTCACGAAATTCCGATTTGTACCAATAAAATAAGACAACTATTATTTTATATTCAATAATATAAAGTTATAATAACCGAAATAATTGGATCGCCGGACTGGCATAATTATTTTAGAACAATATTGATGTGGCACTCACATCACAAAGTCCATGCCGTAACTAAGATTATTAAATTTCAATGTCATATAACTATATCCATTATGGCGATATATTTTTCATTCCCACTAAGTACGTACAGTTTTCATAGTAGTGGCATTGTAAATAGCATTGTCCAATGGCTTTGAGGTATCGAGTTTGAATCAAAATGGAATATAAAATACTTATATTCTTGTTACCTTAGACGTTAAATTTCGATACAGGAATGCCCAGCTACTGCTTTAGAGCTTAAAAAGATAGATCAGCCTGCCTATTTACTGAAAAAACTTTAAATACACTTGAGGTTAGATACTAAAGGAACTAGAAGTTTACTATTGAACAAAAGGATATCTAGAAACATAATACTCCCTTGCCCAGGAGCTTCCGTCCCTGGCCAGAATCCCTTCGAGGTCTCCGATAATTCTGGCCAGCCATATTTCCAAGTTTCTTTGAACTTCTTTTAAGTTATTTCTGATGGAATCGAACGAACGTCTCATGCTGAGTTTGGCTTGGCTGCCCAGGTCATCTCCATGATAATTCTTTCCAATTTCGGCTTGCAACGCTATCTGCTTTTGCCCAGTTTCAGATGCCCGCTGTTGAAGTCGAAATGCTTCTAGCAAAAACTCTGTTTGTCTTTGTGTACGGAACTCTGGACTAACGGTGGCCTCACAGGGATCACTAGCTTGCTGCATAATTATAAAGATGGTTTAGGAAAAGAACCAACGAACTTTCAAAAGCTCCCAAGGTTGTAACTCTTTAAGAATTTGCATGTGCAAATATCAGATAGAGAGTCAATTCACAATAATAGTGAGCCCAACTTTCACTTCAAAATTAAAAATTCAATATCAAAGGTCAGTACATCTATTGGGATCCAACTCATCAGATCAGAATTTCTCCAGGAAATGAGATGATGTAATTGTACAATTTTTAATGGCAATGTTAGCTGCTTTAACACTGTGCTCTGCATATGTTCAAAAGAAAATTGATAGTTCTATCATTTAAAATAAATTTAGCAGTACTCATTCTAAAGTCTAAGACCATTGATCTTCAAAATCTAGATTCTAGATATAAGTGGAACTTCATCTAAAGCATTTTCTGTATCCAAAAGATAAGCTTTGCTATGTAAAATGGAAGAAGCCTGAAGGTGAATAAATCTAGCAATTTTCTTGCATATTTGAGGAACCAAAATTTTCAATGGCAATATAAACAATACGGTATCACAAGCACTGGGGATGAAAGCGATACAAAAGACTTTCTAATTATTAGCAAAAAGAGGTAGAAACATTGAGAATCATGTATGCATTACCATTCTTCTGCAAAGATCATCAATCTTCCCGGCA
Source organism: Excoecaria cochinchinensis (assembly GCA_947683425.1). Taxonomy (NCBI): domain Eukaryota; kingdom Viridiplantae; phylum Streptophyta; class Magnoliopsida; order Malpighiales; family Euphorbiaceae; genus Excoecaria; species Excoecaria cochinchinensis. The sequence continues at coordinate 5,108,858 of CANTUQ010000150.1, read as the reverse complement.
AGAGCTTGATACCTCTTTGCTTGCTTCCTCATCAGCGATGGAACCTTGGATAGATCAGTTTTGCCAATATTTTCTAAGTTTAGGAGTTCCTCTTCAAGCAATTTTAATTTTGACGAGATTCCCGATGATTCGCCATCTACCTTCCAAGGAGACTCCCTTCTAAACAGGGAAGAGCATTAAGTATTCACCAGTTGCAGCACTACAGACATATATCACAAGTAGTATTATCAACTAGAACGTGGAATTTACCTTGGTACAAAGTGCTTCATATGATGGAGTGATTCAAGAGATTCATACTGCATATCCTGAAAAAAAATGAAATTTCAAGATTAAGAACATCAAGAACAAACACTTGGAATTATAAGACATAAGAGAACAACCCAAAACAAGATATTTGTCTCAAAAACAGAAGTTAAAAAATCAACAAAACCTAAACCTCAAAATAACCTATGCTTCTCCAAACTTAAACTAAGAAATGGAATCTGTAATTAGCACCTGGAAATTACAATGTTGGCAACAAAATAGAGGCCATATTTCAGAAATCCAATGACTTAACAATGGAAAAGACCTGGTGGTATCTGCTTTTAGTTAACAATGTTACAATATCGGTTACATCACATACAAATTACAATACAATTCTGAAGATAGCAATTTCCCTTTTTAGGGTTTTTTTTTTTTTGAAATATATCCCTTTTTAGGGTTAAATTGCCGTACAGTTTTCAAAACAACTACATACTAATGATGCAAGATAGCACACAAAACAGAAGCTAATTTTGAAGGGGAAAAAAGGTAATGAAAGAATACATACTTCAAAATATATAATTCAAGAATATATTCAATAAAAAGAAATAGCAAAGAAAAAAAATCAAACCTGCCATAGGTTAGCTTTCTCAGACCAAAATTTAGAAGCAGAAGAGGCCAATAAATCTGAACCGAAGCCCTCGTTAATGGGTCCTTGATTATAGAAGAAATTGACATTCTCATTCTCCTCTTGACCACCAAAATACTCACTGTTCCCACACCCACCAGATATAATCTCTTCCTCCTCAGCAGAAGCAGCATTTCTAGACATAAACCCTATCATCTCTTCTCTTTCCCCAACCTCTCTCTCCAAGTCTTGAATTTTAGCTCTCCACTCTTCTCTATCTGTTTCAAATTCTAGAATTTTAGCTTTAAGACAAGCCATGTCTTCACTAGCAGCATCGATCTGATGGAGAAGCCGCTTCTCTTCAGCTTGCCAAGCATTTCTATGGCTAGCAAAGATCTCAACAACTCTTGCATTAGCTTTAGAATCCTCTTTTCTCCTTGATTTCATTTGCTTTAGCTGCTCTTCAGCTTGAAACAGACAAAAGCTAAGATCTTTGATTTGGGTTTGGAGATTTTGTATCAAAGAAATGGATTTTGTGGGAATTGAAGCCAAGAAAAGACCAAAGCTAAGGCCTAAGTAGGAAGAGAAAGTTTGTATTTTTGCTTTTTCTTCTTCTTCTTCTTCTGCCATTTTTAATCAGATAAATGAAGAACAGCAGTAGAGATGGAGGTGGGTTTTAAAGGAGAAGTGATTTTTTTTAATCCTTTTTATTTTTTGAACGAGCTAAAGAGAAAATCAAATCCAAAAGATTCGTAAAAAGCCATATAATGTATTTGTCGCATTCTATTATTGCAAAGGAAAAAAGTGAAAACTGAAAAGTACGAGTAAAATAAAGTTGGAAACTACCATCGTCACATCCTTAGCTTTGTCCTTATTATGTATCAAACTCATGATTAAAAGAAAGTTTTTTAGATTAAGCCGGGGCTTTTATAATTTTGATGTATTTATTTCTCATGTAATTTTAAATCATTATTAAGGAAATGTAAATGATATGCGTTATCTTGGCATCCACTAGACTTTTAAGAGTCCTCACTTTTCAAGAGCAAAAGATGTGATCTAATCTGGCAAAATCTATAAATAGGAACCATTTTGGAAGGTCATTTCTCCTTCTACATTCTCTTTCATCATTCATTTCTACTATATTGGAAACTGAGTTATCCGAGTTCTTATTTCGGTAATTGTCAAAACTATTTTTTTTTTTTATTTTCAAGTATTCTTTGGAGCTTTTTGTCAATTTTCCCAATCGGTTAATTTGAGCCGATCGGCCGATAAGCTTTTACCCTTTTACCATTTCAGAACTCTTCAGTAAATATCTCATGCAATTTTAAATCATTATTAAGCAAATGTAAATGGCAATATTTATTTTTATATTTTGACATATTGATAATTGATAAGACTTAAGATGTTTTTATGTAGAAAAGAAAAAAAGCCGATTGGAAGTTTCAAGTGATATAAGGGAAGAGCCGATCAGATGACTGAGACCTGCAAGACAGAATACCTTGTCGGATCAGCTGTAAGCACTCCGAAACTTAAGTTAGTAGCTTTCTAGAGAGAGAATACTTAGAAAGAGAGTCTCAGAAATTAAATACCCGGTGCCACTGTTTGTTGGGTTATTTATAAGAGATAGGAGAGGTGCACTTGAGTGCCTGGGGAGTGATAACTGGCAGTCAGAGTAGGTGAGCGGTGAAGCGACAGGGAGCAGGTGAAGGTCATAGCGCTGCCTTGTGTCAATGGGCTGATTGGACGTATTGTCACATCAGTCCGATCGGATGTGGCGTTGCCTTCTTGTTCAGGCTTTGTGTTATTTGCTGATGGGCCTTGGGCCCTGTCAGGTGGATTGGGCCGACTGAATGGACCTCTTTGCAAATGTTATTTATGTAGTTATCACTTGTCCTCCCTCAAAAAGGTCTGATCGGGCATAGATTTGCCTCGAGTTGCTCTGCTCGGAGAGAGTTTACTTTGAGTTGTGCCGATCAGGAGACATCCGTTGGCGAAATTTTTGAATTTTGAAAGGCGCTCATCTGAAGAGACGCGTCTGTTTTGACAGTTGTCTCATTTAATGCTGCACGTGCACCGAGGGCGACGCTTCGTTCTTCGTACAACAATGATACTTTTAGGACACGTGGCGAGTGCCCTGTGGTGAGACGTTTGGCGTCTTCGAGAAGCTTTTGCCTATAAAAAGGTAACTTCTGGACATTTTTTTCCTCACTTTTCTGCAATCTTTAGAGAAACTCTGTTGAAATTTCTTCTCGTTTCCTTCATCTTTCGCGCTCTGGTGGTTTTTTGCTCTCTATTCCCTGAAATTTTCCAAAGTGGCTACAATCAAGTAAGTAATCCCTTCTCATCTACCTTTGATTTTTTCTCTCACTCTTTCTATTACACCTTTGTATTCAACTCACTTCACCCCATTAGAGACTAGGGTTACTATGTTGAAAATGGCTTCCAGCAGTGGTCGTCAATAGATAGGAGCTTCATAGAGGGCTACACGGATAAACCAGCGGTTGAGCATTGTTCCAGGTTGAACCCTAGAGAAGTGGTTAAAATTCCTTCTCGGTACGGCTTCCCTGAAGATGTGTTTATGTTGTCCTGCCCGGATTCCATGGTGATGACGGATGGGCCTTTCGGCCACCAGAAGAGCGAGTGATTTATTTGCCACTTTTGGAACTTGGATGCAGGAATGAGGCTCCCGTTTGGTGCCTTTGAGATGGCAGTATTGGAAGGTTATGGGATTGCTCCAAACCAACTGCATCCGAACGGGTGGAGGTCTGTGGCCTACTTCAAAATTCTCTGCAAGATAGAGAGAGTGGCTCCGACTCTAGATCTCTTCACCCATTTCTTCTATATTTCTGGTCGGAGTGATGGAACGAAGTACTTCTTCACCAGCCGACCGAAGAGAAAGCTCGTCCACATCCCCACCTCGATAAAAGGATACAAAGAGAGGTATTTTTTGGTGGGGATAGCCGGTGGGTTCGGCGTGCGGCTTACCCGATCGGAGGGAGCCACCATCTTGAAGGACTAAGCTGCCGGTCAGCCTTTGTATGAGGCAGACATCAAGAAGTTGATGGACGCCATGGCAAGGCAAGGAGAACCCTACAACTCTGATTTTCTCCTGCAGATGTTGTTCGGGTCTTCTAGCTCTGAATCTAGCACAAATACAGAACGTGAGCATTAGGATTGTAATAGAGGGAGCAGCATGAGTTGAAAATCATGCATTGCATGTGCATTGAGTATGTATTTTTTCGAAAAGAATACTTATCTTATTCCTCTTTGTGATGCAGTTGCGATGGCGGGAGGGGACGATATGACAAAGCAACTCGCTGCTCGGGCTAAGGCCAAAAGGGATGCCAACCAGATTGCGAGGGAGGAGAGGAAGACAAAGAATAGGAGGATCGTGCCTGACTCAGAAGTCCATGCTTCCCTTGGTCCGGCGGGTGCTCCTTCCATTGCTGCCCCAATTGCTGCTGTCCCCCCTCTCGTCCGGCCTTGGTTGTCTCGGGGCTTGCAATGCCTTAATCTGATGCTGAGGATCGACGTCCACACAGATGACTATTGTTGAGGGAAGAGTCTGATTCCGATGAAGCACAGCTAGCCGCCATTCCTTCCAACATCCAGCTTCTGAGGGAGGTCGCTCAGAAAAAAGCTGCGGAGCTGGTGGTTGCCTCAAACGCCCAAGTGGCAGCGAAGGTCAAGGCACCGATCCAAGGCAAGTCGCCCCTGTGAGCTGCAAGGGGAGCCCCTGAGAGGCGAACTGTGCCTTGAAGGATGTGCTGAGGGAGAACTTCGGCAATGACTGATCAGCGAGCAATAAAGTTGTCGCCAATTACCTTTGCCGGGGTATTCTTCAGGATGATGACTTCAAGGTCATGGGAGATTCCAGCTTGCTCGCCCGGCAGCTCAGCATGTTCAACTAGCAGAGCCTGGAGATGAGATTTGGCCACTTGAATTCTTGCTGTCTGGAAATTGGTGATGTCCTCCTTCGATGATATGTTGTTGTTTTTTTTTAGCTGATCAAGAGGGGCATGGCCAGCTTTTTGAAGGCAAGGTCAGAGGAGGATGCCAAGGCGAAGGGGGAGGCAGATGCTCAATGCGATGCTGTCCAGAAAGAGGACTTTGCCCTTCGTTCGGAGGTAGCAGACCTGCAGAAGGAGGCCTCTCGGCATGCCCAGGAGTTGAAGACTCGGCTAGGCGAGGTCGATCGCTTGAAATGAGAAGTCTCATGCCTGGCTGCTGATAGCACTCAGTGTAAGAGATTTGAAGAAGAGGCGAGCAGACTGAGCACTGAGTGTAAGCTTCTGGGCACTGAGAATGCCAAAGCCAAGGAATAGAGGGGTAAAGCCTTAGCAGAGTGCGACTAGCTTCGAGCCGAATGGGATTCACTAAAGGCTGCTTTGGAGGGCAAGGAGACGTCCTGGAGTAAGAAGCTTGAAGAGGAGCTTGCCTCTCAAAGGGAGCAGCTTCTTGATCAACTGGGAGAAGCTCAAGGAAAGTTGTTGTCTCGGCTAATCTATGAGGCTGGGAGTCGCTTCCCTGGGGTTGATCTCGACTGGATGGAGGATCCTAGTGTTCTACCCGATCCGCCATCTAGTGACGATGAAGAAGAGGCTCCCAAAGAGGAGGTAGCCGAGGGAGCATCCGGGGAGAATCCTTTGCCAACTGAAGCCCAGCCAGATGTGACCTCCGGGACTGAAGTTGGCGCTTCTTTGCCAGCTAAATCGATCTCTGAGGTGGCTATCGAGCCTTCTCAGCCTGTTGCTGAGCCGAGCGGAGAGCCTGCTGCCGATCTAGTCTCGGCTCTAGCTGATGTAGAAATTGTAAACATAGAAACTTAGATTAGATTTTCCATTGTATACTTTATTTTTTGTACTGATTCTTGTAAGCTGTACAGTATATTGTTTCTTTAATAAATTGCAACTTTTTATGTAAATTGCAAACTTTCAAAGTTATGAATTGCCATTTTTCAATAACTTGTAAAACTGCATATAATTTGCTAATGTGATAGACTGATTAATCATAGATACTTCCTAAATTGGAATCAATAACTTTCAAGTCAAGTACAGCGAATGACTTCTTAGTCTCGCATAGACTTAGGATTAGGTGAACAGTTTCGTTCATCAAGTTAGCGTTTTTAATTTGCATTTCAATCCGTGATTGCTGGGCAACACTTAACTTGGAAGAAACTTTTACCATATCTTAACCGTCGCGTCTTTGGTTCAGGATTGGCATCGAACCTAGCGAATGAGTCAGTGAAAATTAGCGATTTTCGTATCTTTGGATCGGGAATATCGTCGATCCTAACGGATGAGCCGATGTGTGATTCATGATTTTCGTATCTTCAGATCGAGAATATCATCGATCCTAACGGATGAGCTTGTCCTGCAAACAAATAGATTCTAACTTTCACATTTTCGGCTTGGAATGAGCATCAAGCCTAGCGTATAAATTGTACCATACATGCCTTTTACAAAGATGAAGAAGAACTTCTTTATTGATTGAATTCAATTCCCGATACATTATTACATGTGGTACTTATTGAGTACTTCAACATTCTAGCTCCTGGGGATGTTTTGCCCATCTATTGTTCGGAGCTTATATGTGCTCGGGTTTAAAACTTTGGAGACTTCATAGGGCCCTTCCCAATTTGGCATTAGCTTCCCGACTCCTGCATTTCTCGAGCCTATGTCGTCCTTTCTAAGTACTAGATCACCAACTTTGAAAGCTCTAGACTTCACCTTCGTATTATGGTATCTGGCGATCCTTTGCTTGTAAGCGGCGATTTTGGCGTAGGCGTCCTCTCTCCTTTCCTCTATCAAATCTAGGTCCTGGCATCTTTCCTGAATGTTTATCCATTTGGAATAAAATCTTGACCGATAGGATGGGAGGCCGACCTCTATGGGTATCATTGTTTCGGAGCCATAGACAAGAGAAAATGGCATTTGGTGAGTGCCTGTCCTTGGTGAAGTTCTGTAAGCGTTTGTTTTTATATGATTTATGTTTTCTATTATTATTATTTGACATGTGTGTCTTATTTGAGGATTATTTGATTTATTTATTGATTGAATGAATGAGTTTATTTCTAATGGTATTTAATTATTTTTTTTAATAAATGCGTTTATTTTAAAATATTAGTTGCCTTACAATATTTTATGAGTAAAATATTTGCATATTTATTAAGTAGAGATTTAATAAAAATAAAAACCAATAATATTCTTCTCATAAGTATAAGAACTTAATAATCCAATAATTCTGATTTACTATGCATGAAATCTTAACATATAAAGTTGGACATTAGAACTTAGAAGGTAATTGGTACTTTGAATAACTTTTTCGAATTTGAGTATAATAGAAAACTTTATTGGGTTATTATTTCAGGTGTATAGTAAATTGCATGTATTACATAATTTCCTATAATAATGTGCAACTTTGTTCCATTTGAATCAGAGGATTTAAATGGCTTCTGCTTCCAAATCAATTATCGCTGAATTAAATAAAGACTTGAAATTGAATGGCGACAATTATGAAATCTGGTGTATGAAGATCCAGTATGTGCTTGAGGAGCAAGAGGCTCTCGAAACCTTAAGTTCGGTTATAGCTGAACCTGAGGACGGCAATACGGCCCAGCATAGGCGGGACCAAGATATCTATTTGGCATGGAAGAAGAAGAATTTCACTGCTCGTATCATTCTACTGAGTGCTATGGAGGATGATATAACTAAGTAATTCCACAAGTATCAAAACGCAATGGATCTATGGATCGCTTTGCGGGAGAAGTTTGGAGGAGTGACTCTAACTAAACTCCGATCTCTGACGATAAAATTTGATACTTATCAGAAGAGACCTAATCATTCAATGCGAAAACATCTCAGAAAGATGGAAAACATGATGAGTGAGCTTAGTGTATATGGTCATAAGTTGACCGATGAGCAGCAGGTCCAAACTGTCATCTGTTCCTTACCCAAGAGTTGAGAGCATATGAAAATGCAACTGACTCATATGGACAGTGTTAAGACATTTGAAGATATCGCTCGTCATTTGGAGCTTGAAGAGGACAGATTGGCATCGATTAAGGTCAATGCCGAGGTACATGTGACACAGTCCCGTTCTGGTGGAACGAGTTCAAACTAGAAGAAAAGGAGGGGCTTCAAAGGTCGGGATAAGGAACCTACCAAAAGAAATAAAAGGTAGAAGAAAGAACAAAATTCTAAAAGGTTCAAAGGCAAGAAAAAGATAAACATCTCAAAAGTGAAATGTTTTAACTGCTAATAGAAAGGACACTATGCACTAGACTGTACTGTGCCCAATCAGGTACACTATTCTAACTCAAGAGTGAGTAAAATTTGTGTATCTAGTTCTGTATTACTAACTGAATTTCATCCTTTGTGGGTGGTTGATTCAGGAGTAACGGACCATATAGCAAAGGATCGAGATGCCTTTTATAGAATTCCAGCGAATACCATATAGAGCAAAATATATATATGTGGGAAACGACGCAAGAGTGCCAGTTTGAGTGATTGGCGCGTGTAGATTAGTTTTACGTAAAGGCCGAACCCTGCTCCTACATGATGTGCTTTATGCTCTAAATATTTGTAGGAATTTAGTTTCTGTTCTTGTGTTATTAAAACTTGGTTTTGATTTACACTTTAAAGATGACAGTATGCGCTTATGTTTGGATGATATTTATTATGGTTCTGGTGTTATTTCGAATAATTTTACTGTTTTGGATATTGATCCTAACTTTATGAATAAAAATAGTTTTTCTTTAATATCTTCTACTTCACATAATAATGAGAATTATGTGAAATTATGGCATGCTAGATTAAACCATATTGGGCAAGATCGAATGAGCCAGTTAGTCAACGCTGGTTTACTAGGTGATTTGATGAGGTCGAATTACCTACCTGTGAGCATTGTCTAAAAGGAAAACTGGTGAGAAAAGCGTTCGGAAAAGGAACTAGAGCTGAATTTTCATTGCAATTAATTCATTCTGACGTTTGTGGTCCAATAAATGTGAGGGCAAGGCATGGGGCCTACTATTTCATCACATTTATAGATGATTATACAAGGTATAGTCATGTACTTGATTTTTCACAAGTCAGAAACATTGAGTTGCTTCAAAACTTTTATGAATTTAGTTGAGAATCAATTAGATAAAAAGATCAAAGTTTTAAGAACTGATCGAGGTCGGGAATATCTTTCAGATGAATTTAAATCTTTATGTGATGAAAAAGGGATTGAACATCAGTTGTCCATTCCCAGAACTCCACAACAAAATGGTGTTGTGAAAAAGAGAAATAAAACTCTCCTTGATATGATTAGATCTATGATGGCAGAGGCAAATTTGCCTATCTCCTATTGGGGATATGCTTTATTAACTGCCACATATGTTCTAAACCGTGTGCCCTCAAAATCTGTCATATCCACACCTTATGAGTTGTGGACTGGTCGGCAGCCTGACCTAAGCCATCTACGACCTTGGGGTTGTGCTGCTTACGTCCATGATACCTCTAGAAAGTTTGGTAAATTGGGACCAAGAGGTAAGAAGAGTATTTTTATGAGATATTCTGAAGTATCAAAAGAATACGTATTCATGGGTGAGCAAGAGAATGGTTCTGTGACTGAATTTGAATCACGAGACGTCATATTCTTGGAAAATGAGTTTCCAAAGTTGGGCGAAGTGAATCAAGATTTCACTTTCTATGAAACTCAGGAAGATGAACCATCAGGATCACTCCATCCGAGTGGGAGGGAGTTAGAGGAAGAATGTTTTGACCTTCCTCCTCCACAAGATCCGTATGTTCGAGACCCTGATTTGAGTGTGAGCATTCCTGACTCTAGTGGGAGTATAGAACATGGTCCCAGGAGGAGCATTCCGAATTACGACGAATATATGAGACATGTTTATCAAAATTCGAAACTGCGTAAGTCTAAAAGGATAAGTGTTCCTCGCCGATGATTTGAGATCAAAAGCTTGAATGAAGCCCTTTTAGTCACGCCACAAGACGAGGAAGAGCTTAAAAATATAAAAGAGGCCTTCTCATGCCCAGCTAAAGAAAAATGGATCAATGCAATAGAAGAAAAAATGGCTTCTATGAGATCAAACCGTGTTTGGGAACTGGTTGATCTACCCGAAGGACGCAAACCAATTGGGAATAAATGGATTTTCAAGGTGAAGCGAAAAGCTGATGGCAGTATCGAAAGATATAAAACTCGGCTAGTCGCTAAGGGGTTTACACAATAGGAAGGGATTGACTATGAGGAGACTTTCTCCCCTGTTGTGAGATTTATGTCTATAAGGTTAATTCTTGCCATAGTGGCGAGTTTAGACCTATAACTATATCAAATGGATGTGAAGACTGCTTTTCTCAATGGAGAACTGAATGAAAAAATTTACATGTATCAACCTGTAGGTTTTATTTAAAAAGGAAGCGAACATAAGGTTTGCCTATTGAAAAGATCAATTTATGGCCTTAAACAGTTTTCGAGACAATGGTATTTGAGATTTCATGATACAATCATGTCGAATGGGTTCAACATGATTGATGAAGACTATTATGTATATAACAAAAGCTCTGAAAATAATTTTATCATTTTAACATTGTATGTAGATGACATACTAATAACTGAAAATGACAAAGTGTACGTAAACAAAATCAAAGATTAGTTATCGTCCAACTTTAAAATAAAAGATATGGGTAATGCAGACTACATTCTTGGAGTTAAGATTTCAAGAGATCGTTCTAGAAGGTTGTTATCCCTTTCTCATGAGGCATATATCAACAAAATCCTTGAATGATTCAATATGCAGAACTGCAAACCCGTAGATTGTCCTATTGCCAAGAATCAGTTTGTTAGCAAAGAAATGTGTCCGAAGATGCTAGAAGAAGTGGAACGTATGAGAAACGTTCCATATGCCAGTGTCGTGGGTAGTCTTATGTATGCAATATTATGTACGAGACTTGATATTTGCTATGTAGTGGGTATGGCAAGTAGATATCAATCTAACCCAGGCAAAGCACATTGGAAAGCAGTCAAGAGGATACTTAGATACCTCAAAAGTACAGCAGATTATTCTCTTTGTTATCAAGGCAAGGATCTGCATTTGAGAGAATACACTGATGCTGATTGGGCTGGAGATGTGGATGAGAGAAAATCCACTTCAGGTTTCATATTCTTGCTTGGCAAGGGTGCCATCTCATGGAGTAGCAAGAAACAAATCTGTGTAGCCTTATCAATAATAGAAGCTGAATTTGTAGCTTCCATGGCTGCAGTACAAGAGGCAGTTTGGCTAAAACGGTTAATGGACAATTTAAGAGTAACTACCTCAGAGGAATAAGTGACAGTTAATCGTCGATAGCTTACACAAAAGATCCAAAATTTCATAGTAGGACTAAGCATATCGACATTAAGTATCATTACATAAGAGATGTAGTTGCACGGAAAGATGTGAACTTATAGTACATATCTACGCATGATATGATAGCAGATCCATTGACTAAACCTGTAACGAAAGATGTGTTTGAGAGACACATTATATTTCAGAGTTTGCGTAGAATTTAATGTGTACTAACTTTATTTTTGTAATCCCTTAACGTTATTATTTATGAATAATAATAAAGTTCATTGATGGCAATACATGAGTGTAAATGTTTAATATGTGAACACATACTGTTATTTATTTGAGTTTGAACATGTCAGACAGAGAAGTAGCCCACTCACAAGGGTGTTTACTTTAATTTTGTCAATGACTTGGCAAAGACTAAGATGAGGTGATTTTTGAACAAATGAGTATGCTCTAGAGCCTGTTCAAAATAAAAGTGCCGTCTTGCAGAAATTACAAGATTAATCTTGTTAAGGCATGAGATAAAGTCATACATGAGGTTGTATGCTTTGGATTGAGATCCAAAATAAAGATCGTGTGGAATCCGATGGTCAGTTATATGTAACTACCATATTCTGCCTTAAAAACCAGAAGTAGTTATTAAGTAAACGAACTAAAGTTGGGTGTTTCGGTGCATCGCAACCTTATGCTTCTGTATGGTGTTTTATATTCACATTTTCAAAATGTAAGACACGCGCTCCTTTAAGGGAAGGAAATAATACCATAACATATGTTTTATACCGCGTGTGCTTAAGTGACCAAATGGATTGAAATTTAAATATTATTGATCTCAACTTTCCCTATTGTGAGACCCTATATATATATTTCGACCCTTAGAACCCTTAACTTATCCCTGAAATATGGTTCAATGTGGCTAGCTTGGTTAATTTTCAAGAGGTCCAGGAAAAATTTAGACCTGGTGAATCTTACTAGAAAAGCGAGTTGAATCACGATGGATGGCATATAGTAAGAGGGAAAGATAACCTTTTGATCACATTTATAAGAGTTCGTGGTTTACCGACATGTCTATTATCATTTCTATAAGTAGAAACATTATAGTGAACACGAAACGTGTTTTATGAGATCATGAGTTAAAACAATGATTGTGAGAAGGTCATCTAGGGTTAAGCATACGTGGAATAAAAGGATCATCTTTTTCGAGAAGCTATATATCCCTAACAGGTGTATAGCAATAGTGCTCTCGAGATATGCTGGTCACACAATCTATTAGCCTGTATAACTGAAGATTATAAATGGAATGTGTTCCGTTATGTGCGAGTGGGAGATGATAGAGTTGGGATACGCCCATAACTTTTTAATGGATTGAGTTCCAATCCAGATTGAATTGGGTATTTCAATCTGAATTAAAATTACCAAATGCTATCTCAGAAAGAAATTTGAGTTAGGCTAGGGATAAGTCTCTAACCTTTATGATCTCTATAAATAGAGGAGAGATCTCATTTTTTTAGTAACGAGAAAACGTATACACCGCAAAACTGTTCGTTCCCACTCACTACTTTTTGTATTAATTTTACAGGCGCTTTTAGATTGTGATCTAGTTTCTCATATCCCGAGTGGGTAAAAACCTGACCGGTGACCAAATAAAAAGGGATTCTTGTGTCGCTTTCGCAACGAGATTTACGCGCTATAAGAGGTATATATCAATTTCATTGCTACCTCGATTATTTTTTCTTCATTATTTATATATAATACTGATTAATTAATTAATTAATTAATTTAGTAGTGCATGAATTTTTATGGATGACTTAACAAAGAGACAACCATTGGAGTTGAAAATCTCTCTTTTAGTCTCCAATGCGTAGTGCCTATGTGACAAATATGGGCCCGTATTAAAAATTTGGGTGAGTTTCTCTTGTTGGAGATGGTCTTAGACCATCCTCAGTTGGAGAGACACAAATAAGTTTCTAATGTGAGCCCAAATCTACCACATAAGTATCACATCACTAGAGACTAAAAGAGAGACTTTTGACTCTAATAGTTGTCTCTCTCTTGATTTTCTCATGAATGGCCTATATGATATTAAAAATAACCAAATAAATATTAACTAAAATTGTATTTAAATAATATATATTAATCATAACTAATATTAATTAAATAAATCATAATTAATAAAATAAATTATAAAAATGAGAAAAATTATTTAAATTAATGATTAATTACTTTGAAAGAAAAAACATGACAATAGATAATAATAAAAATTATATAACTAATGACAATTTAGCCAATATGATGAAATTACCATATATGTTTAATCAAATCCGTATGTAGTTGTTGAAATTTTTTTTTTTTATCTCGAAATTGGATATTATTTCAGATATATTTTTCATTAGTGCGGTCAACATCTAAAAACAATTATCATTCAAGTCAATCTCATCTAGGTCTATACTGGGAGATTGAGTACATGATGAATTCAGAGTTATATGGAGATTGTTCGAATGATAAACTAGAAGCATTGCCGGATACTGAACGTGTGACTCCAATCAATTGGGATAGTATGTATCCATAAATGCATTTGCAAGTTGACATGGGATGAAAAATTGATATGAATTTTGAGTGAGTGGACAATAAATAAATGGAAAAGTTGAATGAAAATTAAAATTTGGTGTTTTGAAAATTTGGGATATTGGGGAAAATTCAAACTTTGCATATAAAACTAAAAATTGTTGGAGTTAAATTGATGGGACAAAGATTTGACTAGGGTTATTTAAAAAAATATTTACACAAATAGGGTTATTTGAAAAATAATTCCGGGAGTGGGGTTGCGTCAGAAGCCGCAGCTGACACCTGCGGCTTCTGACGTGGGTCCCTTTTTATTGAAGGATGCCGCAGCTCTTAGCTGCGGCATCCATAGGGGCAGCTTTGTGCTGCCCCTTAATTTGAGTAAAGGGGCAGCAGGCAAACCTGCCGCCTGCTGCCCCTTTATTATATATATATATATAATTTAATAATAAATAATATTAATATTATAATAAAATAGAATTATAATAGAGATAAAATAAATATAATTATAATAAAATAATATCGATTTTTTGAAATTCGAGTCCATTAACCAGTGCATTAATATCGATTTTTTAAAATTGCAGTCCATTAATCAGTGTATTACCATTGGTTAACCAGTCCATCGGTTTCAAATTTTCGGACCGGTTACCCAATATTTTTCGGTTAACCATTATAATTATAAATATATTTATAAATAAAATTAAAATGTTGAAGGTACTTAAAAATTAAAATTTTTCTCTATAATATAACATTATTGTTGTTAAAATAAAAAATTTTGGTGGATATAAGCAAATTTGTTTTTAAAAATTAATATTTAATAAGTAAATATATTAACTAGTTCATAATTACTTTTAATTAGATAAATTGTTATATCTACTAATATCCAATTAAAAAACTTTAAAAGTTTAAAATAATTAGTATAATAAAAAAAAAGTATACGATCACCTTTAATTAGGATAAATTGTTATATAAATTGCTATAAATTATTAATAAATTAACTAAAAATTCGGTTTCGATTCGGTTAACCAGTCACATGAGTCAAAAACCATTAACCAGTCCATTAATATCGATTTTTTCAAAATACTAACCATTAACCAGTCTATTACAATCGATTAACCAGTCTATCAGTTCGATTTTCGGATTTTTTTTCGGTTAACCAAGTCCATCGGTTTTTTTGCTCATCCCTACAAAATGAAACTTTATTTTTAAATTGTCTAATTATAAATTTTACAAAAATATTAAAATTTCATAAAGTTTTAACATTTTTCTTGTATTTTTATTTTTTTATGTGTAAGGTAGAAAATTTATAGATAGTATAATATAAAAATTTTATAAGTAACTAAAACAAACAATTTAGTGCAAAAAACTAATTAAAAAATATAAATTTTCATAAATACATGAAACAATTATCATATGCTATGTATATGTATTAATTAAAAAAAATAAAAATAAAAAATAATAATATATATTTTTAAAAAAGATACTAATAGTGATAAAAAAATTATGTAATAAATATTACATATTATTTTATTATAATTATATTTATTTTATCTCTATTATAATTCTATTTTATTATAATATTAATATTATTTATTATTAAATTATTATTTTAGAAAATATATATATATATATATATATATATATATATATATATATATATATATATATATATATATATATATATATAATAAAGGGGCAGCAGGCGCCTGCTGCCCCTTTACTCAAATTAAGGGGCAGCTATGGATGCCGCAGCTAAGAGCTGCGGCATCCTTCAATAAAAAGGGACCCAACGGTCCGCAGGTGTCAGCTGCGGCTTCTGACGCAACCCTACTCCCGAAATTATTTTCCAAACAATTCTATTTGTGTAAATATTTTTTTAAATAACTCTAGTCAAATCTTTGTACCTAAATGGATTGGGATTTTTTTTTTTTGAGTTGGATAATAATAAGATAGAGACTAATGATGTGATTTTTTTTATATAACAGATATGGGTACGCATCATAGGCTTGGGTGAGTCTCTTTTATTTGAGATGGTCTTATAATGCATTAAATGTTGAGAAACGAATTAGGTAGTTGTTTAGCTTAGGATTATTATTATTTTTATTTAAAATCTAATCCTATTTAAAGTAAAATTACTTCTTAGTTTAGGTTCTAAAATATAAATTATTATAAAAAAAATTATAGTGTAGAATTCATAAATTTTATATTTATAATAAATAACTATTTCTGAAATTCAATAAATTGCTAATGTATAACCTTATACGGAATCAATAATGGTTCAAATAGTTGATAATTTATTTATTTTTAATTAACTAGAACTCAAATTCCATCCATTTTCAGGAAATAATTAGATAAAAAAAAAGGATTAACATCGTAGCTGATGTAGTAGTTTATAAGATTCTAAAATTTAACCAAATCCTAAATAAGTTAAAAAAGTTATTTACTTTTTTTTGGAAAGAAAAGGAGTTGTTACTAATTTCTATAGTACGAGTATGATATAGACACCATATTATTATAGAATAAAAGAAAATTTTTTCGCTATATTAGTTGTTTTTCTTTTGAATTTCTCCTGAGAAATCCTTATACTATTAAAAATAATAAAATAAATATTAACTAAAATTATATATATTAATAATAATTAAAAAAATAAATTATAAAAGATTAATAATATATTTTTTTAAATGTGCCACATGTCATCCCATTTATTGAGCCTCTAACAACTATGAGATGCATTTTTCGTAGGGGCACCCATCTTTCATTTATTTGTTTTTGCCCTAAAATGAGAGCATTAAATTCATCTGGCCTACCATAAGAGACATAGAGGGGGAAGCGTAGCTGTTGGTCTTAGGAATATTTTATTATATTTAATACTCATTTTGTTTCATGATTTTTGTACAATTTAAAAGATTATAGTTATTATAGAAAAGGAATAAATTCTTTTCAATAACTTTCTTCCCGTATCCATTCTAAATATATATATATATTTTTTTATGATCAAGCAGTAATTTGGATTGATTCTAACTATGTGAAGCACTTTTCACGAAAAATTGAATTAGCGACCTTGATTAAACCAAAATAATCCTCCTGTTAACTCATCTGCATCCCATAATTACGCATTCTAAATATTTAATGGCTCGTTTTATTGAAAGAAATAATTATTATTAGCATGAGAAGAAAAATTTAAATTATAATTAATAAAATAAAATTAAATAAGCATAATACAATTTATAGATATTTTAGAATATATTAAATTCAAAATGAGTTGGAAAAATATTACGTGACCCACCGAGTAGGCAATTTGCTAGTTAAAATTCAAATCCCTACATCACAGCTGCCCAAGTTCCCAAATTCCGCCATTCCTATTTTACTATCCATTATCTATCGTCGGTCACCTGTTGAGAATTCTTTTTTTAATTGAAAATTGAAATTAAAAGGTCTCTTTTCTCGTTTCTCAATTCCCGTCTCCAAATTGAAATTTCAAATTTCAAGGTTCTTAAAGGAGGCGTTTCCCCCTCAGTCTACAGAACCACTACGCTTCCCCATTTGCTTGTCTGTTCTGGTTCGCTGCTTAATTTCTTCTGATCTCTTGCTTTTATCATTCATGGGTTTTGTTTGTTTGTTGTTTATTTTCATTTTTATACTGTTCAACAAACTCGGGCCTGTTTCAGTCAGTGTTTGGCAGCTAACAAAGTTCAATTATGAAGGAATTGAAAATCTTCATCAACTAATTCCCCTCTCACTAACGAAAATTCTCAGTTTTTTATTTTAGTTCCATGAGTTTTAAAGCTTCCAAATTGTTGTTTTTTGTTCAGGGAATCAGGTATATTGGAGAACATGTAAAATCCCTTTTCCCCAGAAATGTCCCTCCTCAGTAGATTTTTTTACAAAAGGCCTCCGGATGGATTGCTTGAATTTGTTGACAGAGTATATGGTAACAGCAACTTTCCTTTTTTCCTTTTCTTTTCTATCTGAGATTTTGTTGCTTCAAGCTTTTCAGTGTCTGATATGTCCTTTTTTGTTTTGGTTTCTTGTGAATGTATATGGGCAGTTTTTGATTCTTGTTTTTCCACTGAAGTTTTGCCTGATGGAATGTACCAAATATATCTACATGAAATTGTAGCTGAGTTGCATGAGGATTTTCCTGAATCTTCCTTTCTTGCTTTCAATTTTCGTGAGGGTGAGAAGAAGAGTCAGTTTGCAGAAATTCTATGCCAGTATGATGTCACCGTCATGGATTATCCGCGACAATATGAGGGTTGCCCTCTTCTGCCATTGTCTTTGATTCAGCATTTTCTTCGTGTTTGCGAGAGTTGGCTTTCACTTGGGAATCACCAGAATATCATCCTTATTCATTGTGAGAGAGGGGGTTGGCCACTTTTGGCTTTCCTTTTAGCCAGTTTCTTGATTTTTAATAAGTTGCATAGCGGCGAAAGAAGAACTCTTGAAATAGTGCACCGAGAGGCTCCTAAGGGGTTCCTGCAGCTGTTGTCACCTCTCAATCCTTTCCCTTCCCAGCTTCGCTACCTTCAATATGTAGCCAGAAGAAATATAGCACCTGAATGGCCTCCTCCGGAGCGAGTACTTTCATTAGATTGTATAATTCTTCGTGCCATTCCAAGCTTCGACTCTGAAAATGGATGCAGGCCAGTCATCCGTATTTTTGGCAGGAATCTCCATACAAAGGGCGGGCTTTCAACACAGATGCTATTCTCCATGTCAAAGAGAAAGAAGAGTGCCCTTCGGCATTACCGCCAGGTGAGAGGCTTCTTGCCTTATTCTTTGTGTATCGCCTTGTATTCATTTCTCCAGGCATATTTAAAAATGGTAATTCTCAATTTGCAGGCAGACTGTGATGTGATTAAGATTGACATTCAGTGTTTGGTGCAAGGTGATGTTGTAGTGGAGTGTGTGCATCAGGACTTGGATCCAGAAAGGGAGTTTATGATGTTTCGCTTGATGTTTAATACTGCATTTATTCGATCTAATATATTGATGCTCAACTCGGAAAACTTGGACATTCTTTGGGACTCAAAAGAACGCTATCCAAAAGGCTTCCGGGCAGAGGTGAGTCATGTTCTCATCTCCTCCTTTTGTTCATATATTTGTAATTCATCTAATTAAATTAAACTTTTAATTTCAGGTTTTGTTTGGGGAAATGGAGAGTATGTCCCCACCAAAAGCTCCAACAACAATTTTAAATGGTGAGGAGAAAGGAGGGCTGCCAATCGAAGCTTTTTCCAGAGTTCAAGAACTGTTTAATGGGGTTGAGTGGGTTGACCACAATGATGATGCTGCCTTATGGCTACTTAAACAGCTTTCTGTATTAAGTGATGCTAGAGATATGTCAAGATTCCAGAGTAAAGGCAGTTCATATGCTTCGCCGATTGACTCTGAGGAAGAATGTAATGCATCGAGCACTGCTGACAGTTCAGATGAAGCATTTGATCTTATCCCCAAAACTTCTGCTGATTCAGTCCTCTTGCCTATTGAAAACGATGGTTTTCATGATTCAAATAATGCTACAAAGCCTTCAGCTCAAGTTTCTATTGAAAATATTCCATCCTCGCTTCATCAACCAGTCCCAAGTGAAGGAAATCCACCTTCTTCAGCCCCTCAAAATTTGCTTCCTCCACCTATTGCCCCATCACCCCAACCCCCACCCCCACCTCCACCACTGCTTTCTGTCAGTCAAAGTTCTTCATTGACACCCACCCCACCACCACCTCCGCACCGGCTCCCACCTCCACCACCACCACCACCACCACCACCACCAACTTTTGGTCTCTCTAGTAACATTTCTAGACCACCTTCACCGCCTCCACTGCCTCCTCTCCTTAGTGGTTCAAACAGAGATTCTTCAACACTTTCAACTCTCACTGCTAACAAAGGACCCCCACCTCCTTCCCCACCCATGCCTTCTAACTTCAATAAACCTGCTTTTTCACCACCACCACCACCACCTCCCCCTCCTCCTCTCACTCCTCCAAACTTCTCTAATAAAGATTCTTATGCACAACCCCCTGCTATGGGTAAGGGACCACCATTGCCTCCACCACCTCCATCTTTCAGTTCCTCTAAAGGTCCCCCACCAGCTCCACCACCTCCTCCTCTATCTTCTACATCTAGGCAATCATCAATGCCACCACCGCCACCGCCACCACCGCCTTTGATCAGTTCAGTCAATAGCCTACAGCCTGCACCACTACGACCACCACCTCCTCCACCGCCAATGCCATCCAAGGCACCATCTCTAAATTCCAAATCTACAAATAATTGTCTTCATGGGGCACCGCCTCCTCCTCCTCCACCACCTCCTTTGGGCCATAATCCTAGTATTGCCCCAAGGCCACCTTCCCCTCCTCCTCCTCCACCTTCAGGACCTATTCGCCCTAGTTCAGTTCCACCACCTCCACCATCAGCACCCAATCCTCCTGCTGCTCCCCCTCCACCTGCAGGTCGTGGTGTAGTGCCTGGTCCACCTCCACCTCCTCCTGGAGCAAAGAGCTCCAATGTGCCTCCACCACCACTTCCATCAGTTGGAAGGGGAAAGCCAAGTATTCATGGTAGAGGTCGAAGTGCTCTTGGGACTGTTAGTGCTCCTAAGAAAACTTCATTAAAACCCTTGCACTGGGTGAAAGTTACTCGAGCAATGCAAGGGAGTTTATGGGCAGATTCGCAGAAGCAGGAAACTGAGTCTAGGTGTGTTTTACCAGTCATTTTATGTTGATCATATCTTCTAAATCTATTGTAAACTGCAATCTGATTATGTTTTGCTCTTTTTCTCCATGACTTCCCCTGTTGGCTGGGGAGAGAGGGAGGAGAGCTGCATTTTTGTTATGGCCTGACGAATGTTTCTTCCAGGGCCCCTGAAATTGACATTTCAGAACTTGAAAGTTTGTTCTCAGCTGCTTCTGCTTCAGATGGAAGTGCCATCAATAAAGCTGGGGGTCGACGTGGTTCTGTCATTAATAAACCTGAAAAAGTGCAACTGGTATGATTTTTTTCTCCATTCTATATGGTTTTGCACTTACGATGTTGTATGTGTTCAAGTGCTTAGAACTTTTAGTTAATGTTTAAGAACATATTATTTGTAACCTAGTCATTTGTCTAGAACTCTAGATAATTTATCTTTTTTTGACTAAAAATCTTGGTGTCGGGAGATTAGGGCCTTTCATAGAAGTGTAGGAAAAGTGAGAATTATATAAGAATCCTACTACACATCGAAGAAGAAAAGAAAGCATATAACTACGGTAGAACGAGAACCTTGAAACAAATATCCTATCCAAACACATTATCAAATTCTCAGTGATATAGGACTTTCTAGCAACTGGAAACTTAGGTTATTAATATTTGTAAGGGGGTACTATCTGAGTTCTCTTTCCCAAATTGGCTGCAAATGTGCCATTTCCAGTTTTTGGCATGAGCATCCAAGCCAAATTAGGATTATCTGGATTTTATTTGAGTTCTCCTTTCATTATGTCGTTTGGATGTATATTTCTTATTCCATTTTGTTTAGAATTCTTTTAATCTTATGTATGATTCTCGTTTAATAAGTATTATTTTAGTTACTTTTCAGTTAAGGATTATTATTCACCTGTAGTGTAAATAGGGCTGCTTGTACACAATATTCTGTATTATTTGAATCACAATTACCCTATTCTAGCCCTAACTGTTGAACTCCAATGTCTACATTTTTACAATAGGTGCATCATAGGAAATTGAACAAATCCTTAGCATTTACTATATTAGAAGCACTCCCTTTGTGGAGGCTTATGCTGGTGTCTTTCTTCTTGAATAAAACCGTAAAAATTTGGCTTGAATCAGTGGATTAGCATGCAATTTGCACCTCAGTTTTTCCTTCTTTGGTACAATGACAGATGATTATCTAGCTGAATTTGGTACAACTAATTCAAATTAATATTGCTATTGTGTGAAACTTCGAAATGACTACACTGGGAAGTCGGTTATGCAAGACAACAATGAGGGGAAAGACTAAGGGTTACTTGAATATTCATGTGAATTTGAGTGCTCTACAGTTATTAACTCACAAGACAACTACTAAGAGCTGAAACTCTTTTCAAAACTATCAATACTTTTTTTTTTCTGTTGTAGAATAGTTGGAAAGCAGTGGGAACTGTAAATTAGGGAATTTTTATTTAATTGTATCACACCAGAAGTGGATTTTGAAGATTATTATTCATAAGTAATTGTTATTTATTGTGACACAACTGGATTTACATGCTTTGATATTTTGATCTCTCACAAATATGGTTGCTTTCTCATGTGTGGACAACCATAAATCTGCCTTGCTTTAGAGTTGTTATCTCTGAAATTATGTGGTAAAACGGCATACTTTTTTCTGTCCCTCTTCATACTTTAAACTTTGCCCTCTTGTATTTGTAAGTATGTTCATTATGCTTAAATTGTCTCAAACTCTTGCTTGTGTTTCCTTTTGACAGGTTGATTTGCGGAGAGCATATAATTGTGAAATAATGCTCACAAAAATAAAAGTACCTTTGCCTGACATGATTGTAAGTTTCATCTTTACCTTAAGTGATATGACAAAAAATATTTAATCTTAGTCCCGGAGGATGCAAATTTCTTAAAAAGATCTCTTCATGCTGGGATGTTTTTTGAAAAGAGATTTTCAGTTATGTATTTGACATGCTACTTTTTTTTTTTTAATATCTTCATGTCTCATATTGAATCTCTTACCCTAGAGGTCTATTTTTCTTTATCCAATGTTGTTCTTAAGTGAATGGAGAGACCTGAAAGATGACTAAATGAAGTCTTCCTTAACCAAAGGGCTGATGGCCTTATCTAAATAATTAATTGCCTCGATAATCCTAAACTTCATGGGCTTTCTTAATTTATTCCTATCTTTAACTTCTGGCAGCTAAACACTAAAGTTATTGTTTGGGTTTCAATTAAATAATGGATGTTTAATGCCTGTGTGAAGAATGGCATGGCATGTTTACGTGGATGTTGCATGCTGTCTGGCTTTGTGTCCCACACTCAGCCATAGGTTAACATAAGCAACATTTTTTTGCCCCAACTTCTTAACTGTATTGTACCCAACTTCACCATTTTGCTAAACTAACAAAAACTACCTGCACAGTGATCTGATTACAAAGTACATCTTCTTATCATTGTTGAACTTCAAAGAAATTTCAATCATAGTGCTTTGGCATTCTTGAAATTATGGTTTAGTTTCCTTGCTTTTAAATTTTGTGTTTCAAAATTAAAGCACAAAAAAAAAGTGGTCGAACCTAGTTATGATATTGATCAAAAGGATTTGCAGTTGTTGCATTAGGGGATCTACAGAAAAGGTAATAAACATAATGAAGATGAAGCAACATGGAAGAGAAGAAGGCTGAGGACGGATTGGAGAGATAGTTGGTTTTGATGATGAACTCCATTGTAGCAGTGCCAAAGGAAGATGAGCAAAAGACAGTTTTTATTTCAATTAAACTTGAAGTTCGATAAAAGAAAGAGAAGATACTCATCTTGATAAAGGAAGGAGATGAAGGTTTCAATCAAAGAGGGGAAAAAGTGAAGAGTTTCCCAATAACTTAGGATTTTGTTGGTTAAATGGCTTGTGGCTGGTCCACATACTGACTAAGAAGTGCTGCCCCCATATTATCTTGCCACATCATGGCTAACACCCCAAAACATGCAGAATTCGGTGGAATAAAAATCACCGCTATGTGTTTAACTGCTGAAATTGTAGAATATGATTAAACCGGGAAAAGCAAAAAGTTTAGGACCCATTAGTCCACGTCATGGCTGACACAGCTTAAAACAAGCAGAATTCTGTCTCCATATTATCTTACTTTTGATCTTTATACCCATTAGTTCATGGCTAACGCTTTAGGTATCTGGAAACTCTATAATTTCTGTTATCAATTTTCATTTTGTTGTCATATTTTGAGTCAATAAACCAAAACTCAGTTGATTAATGTTAAAGGATGTTGTATTAATTGGACTTGTGAAACCATTTGAAGTTATTTTTTGGAACATGTTAATAGAATTATGCAGAGAGCATGTTAGAGTGGAAGTACATACTTCCATGCCTTTGAATGTGGTACAAGAAAAGCAGAGACTTTGATTTTGATTCCTAATTTTTATGCTTTTGTTTCACTTCTTCAGATAATAGAGAGTTTTTTTTGCTAACCTCATGGGATTACAAAAAGCTAGCCATTTGTTTTTAGTGTTAATGAGAAAAATCCTAAAATAGTATTTTGTTCCTCTGAATTTGAAATCAGCAGTTATTTTTAGTTCCCAAGGTCTATTGGCAACTAATAGTAATTCTTTTAGTGTAAAACTAAGAATTTTTAATTTACTTAGCCCTTAATACTTTAAATTGGATCATATATTGGGCCTTGAAATTTTAAATTTAATTGCATTTGGGTCTTTGATATCTTACTATAGAACACTTTAGTTCCTTAGAAATGTTATTACATTCACATGTAAGTACCGAAAAACAGTTGGGAGAAAACTGTATATTTGGGGAAACATTCGGGTTAACTTTTTGATTCATTTACAGTTTTAACTGTGATATGATCGTTCTAGTTATTTCATATATTTGTTTCCAGAGTGCAGTTCTTGCATTGGATTCTTCAGCTTTAGACATTGACCAGGTTGAGAATCTTATCAAATTTTGTCCCACAAAGGAAGAAATGGAGACACTGAAGGTAATCTATGTTTTGTATGCTTATATTAAGTTTAAAGTGCTTGCTGACTCTAGAGTATGCCGCAATATTTTGCTGCCCAGATGCTTTTGCTAAATAATTTTTTTGGAGTTGATTTCAGAAGTATTTGAAACACCTGTTCCATTTATGTTGTATTATTTCTTTTAGTGCTTTTGTATTCTTGCTATTCATTTTTTTAGTAATTGGCTCACATTTGTATACTTCAATTTTTCTGGAAACAAAATTTCTTTTCTCTCTCTCTCTCTCTCTATCTATCTGTTTTTTTTTTCCACAATATGAGTGTGAAATGTAAAGTAGATGGTTTGCTGTGTAGAGGTGTCTCTTAAATTGAACATTTTTCAAATCTCAATGAAAGCCTGAAATTTTTCTTTTTGGCACAAACCATCCGTTGGTCATGTAATTGTCATAAACAACAAAGAGTTAGCAGATTGAAATACCAAGTATGTTATTGATTTATGGAAGAAAAAGGGATAATGTTTATTTCTAGCTGCCTTCACACTACAAACAAATTGTATGCTGCTCATTGATGTTTCTTACTATTTTATGTTACTGTTTGCAGAACTATACAGGTGCCAAGGAAATGCTAGGAAAGTGTGAACAGGTTAAGTTGACTGCTCAAATCTTTAATTCGTGCAAAACAAAAAATTTGAGTGCTGACAGAATTCATTTGTTCAGTTTTTCCTGGAACTTATGAAAGTTCCTCGAGTAGAAGCCAAGCTTCGAGTATTTGCCTTTAGAATCACCTTTACTAGTCAGGTATATTTCTGTATAATAAATGTATCTGCTTCTTGATTTCATTGTGCAAGACACAAAATAACTTGTAAATATCACTTTTGTGATGACAGGTGGATGATTTAAAAAGTAACCTCAATACTATTAATCATGCTGCTGGAGAGGTACCGTACAAACTAAATGGGTTTTTAAACATTTTAACGTATTTTGTTCTGCATCTTTAATATCATGCCTATTCACAGGTAAAAGAATCAGCAAAATTACGTCAGATAATGCAAACGATTCTAACTTTAGGAAATGCTTTGAATCAGGGGACTGCAAGAGGTAACATGCTTTTAGTTCATGTTCTACGTCTTTTCATAAAGAATTCTTTCTTTTATGCTTCTTTCTATTCTTATTTTGATTTTCTACCTTCTGATTACAGGATCTGCTGTTGGATTCAAATTGGACAGCCTTCTTAAGTTATCTGACACTCGTGCAAGAAACAACAAAATGACTTTGATGCACTATTTATGCAAGGTGTACTTTGCTTGTACTCTACATTTTTTATTCTAAACTCGCATCATCAACAAGTAAGATGATTGTGACCAAGAGTTTTTTTGCCTATTGGGCCAGTGTGCATATAATAACCAGTATGCACTAGTATTTGAGTGTTACTTTCTTGCATTTTAGTTAATGGATCCTGTTTATTGTTTTTGATTCTCCCACTTTTGTAATTTGTAATATGTTTTTCTTTGTTAGTATCATGGGACTTCCATGTGAAATGTATCTGTTCTATTTGCCTTATTGTAGCTTCTTACTGAGAAAATGCCAGAGTTGCTAGATTTTGACAAGGACCTCGTTCACATAGAAGCTGCCTCAAAGGTATACTTCATTAACTGCATACGCTGACTTTTTCATGGGTAGTTGTTCAGTTTGCTGATTTCTAAGTGTGTCATTCCTTTTCTGTTTCTCTTTGTTTCAAAACTGTAGATTCAACTGAAGACATTGGCTGAAGAAATGCAAGCTGTGAGTAAAGGTCTTGAGAAGGTGGAGCAAGAACTTGCTGCTTCAGCTAATGATGGTGCTATATCTTCAGGTTTCCAAAAGGTGAGGAAGATTGAAGGTTCAAAGTTAGTTTGTTGAAATTGCTATTGTTCTTGAACTATCTTTTTTTTGCTTCTCTTCAGTTTCAAAATGTTGACTTGGAGATTCAACTTTTGGATTCATTTCACAATTTTGCTGATTGTTGGAAAGGCTATAGCATTAAAATTCTGGGATCCTTAGCTCTAATACTGCATTTAATAAGGTCAATCATAGGAGTTGAGTAAAAGATTTAAATTGATTTAGGAACCATCCTAAGAGAGCATGTCCATTAGAGAGTGTAGGCTTAAAGATCTAAGAGCTGCAAAAGAAAGAGCTGAGCGGGGTAATTCCTATTAGGCGTTAGGTATTACGAAGGATAGTGTTGGGAATCAAAGGAGTGATGAAAATTTAGAGGTAAGGCTGTTTGGGTGTTGCTGCTACTCACAATCCAGGAATAAATGATCTGTTTTGGAGGAGTGTGATATTGATATAGGGGTTGTTTAGGCATGTTTTATGTTTGGTTTGAAAGATTTAGAGGAATTCAATGAAAATCAAATATGAATTTGAATCATAGATTGAAGGTATAATGCTTTAAGCTTCATATCTACTATCCTTTGAGCATATTATTGGTCCTCATCATAAGGTTAAGCATACTGTGAGTAAAATTTTCGAATGGAATCAGTTCCCATGGTTCAACACCATCTCAATCACTAAAATTGAAAATAGACATATTTGACTATTCAAAACAATTAACTTGAGTCAGTTATCTGAATTACATATCAATTTGACGATCTAACGGAGTTGAGCAATTTCCACCACCATCATAAACAATTTAGATCGATCATATAATTTCATCTTCATGCTATTTCTGTTATAAACACAAATGCAGCCACCCTTGTAGCAATACAAAATTCACCAAAGGAAAGGAATAGAAATAACTTTATAATTTCACAGAAAAAAATATTTTGTGAATTGCTGGAAACAGAGAGATTGAGGGATGAGATAATATAAGTTTCATGATGTGAAGGGGTTGATTTCAGCTGTAATCTCTGAGCTGTCATGGTGCACATTAATATCTTTAAACTTCAACCTGTTTCTTAAAATTATTATTACTTTTATTTACATGTCAATAATATCTTTTGTAGAATTTGCTACTAGAAAAGTAAATTGGTTTTTCAGACATTTTTAAACATATTTGCCAACAGATTCTGCTCTACTTATACTGTAATAACGTTTGGTTTGATTTTATTCAGGCCTAATACATATGTTCCCTTTACTTGTCCATTTTAGCCACTTAACCCTTTGCACTCATATTTTTGTTTCTCAAGCTGCATCAGTTCCACATCAGCATTTGAGCTTCTATGTCAGCTCAAAGTGCCTAAATGAACCCGAACTTTAAAAGAGTTGCTTGTTTGTACAAGTATATATGCCAATTTGGAAAAAAAAGAAAGAGTACAAATGGCTAAATGACCAAACTGAGCAAGTAGAAGAGGCTTTGTATGTATTGAGCCTTTTATAAATATATACCAGTTGACCAATCCCCAAATGTAACTTATTAAAATCTGGGCCATAGTACATAGGCTTTAAAATCTAAGAACTCATTTGCAATTAATTATAAGCAGAGTATTTTTTATCTTTTTCCTAAGATAAATATTTGAACTAGTGAGTCCTTTTTGTAGGCATTGAACTGTTTTATACAACTGTTGACAATTGTACATAAGAATTCATTACATTGACATTAGGTCTGATTTTGCTATAGTTCTTCATTTACATTGTAATCTTTATAATATGCACAGGTTCATGAAAAGTAGCTGCCATTGATTGCCTTGTCTGTATTTCTCTTTGTTCTCTAAATCATCATCAATAGGCCCTTATTTTCCTAAGAAAAATTCCCAATAGAACTCCTAGACATTAAAGATTACACAAAAACCTAACTCAAAATTTAAAATCTACTAAAGGCCAAGAATAGTTGTCCTTATTATTTAACTTAAATTTCTGGAAGATTAAAGTCAACAAAATGACAAGCTGCACATTATTTGCACCCCTCCCTACATGTTAATGTTCATTATTGTCTAAATTTATTGATGATAACCTCATGATGAGTTCATAGAATGCATTATAGAAACCAAAAGCCTATTTGAAAATATAGAAAGCTGAACCTAATAGTAATAGTAAAAGTTGGATAACAAATAATAGTAAAAATCATCATTTTGTAAAATATAATGTTAAAATTGAGACTTCTGATGGTAAATTTTACTTGGAACGTTAATAATCTGAAGTAATAACTGAACAGAAATAGTTGCATTTCCTTTTTTTCTTCCTAATTGAGTAGCCATTCTTTTTCCTCAATAAAGACTTTAATATAGTTCTAAATTAAGGAAAGTCTTGATGCGCTCTTCTTTGCATCAATACCTGTATGGTACCATATTTAAACTAGTTTTTCTTGACAGAGTGGTGAAATTTTGGTTTATAAATTGTTCTATTAATAATTGGATTTATTTTTGATCTTATGTTGTCTTAAAATAGTCATATTTTAATTTATTCTAAAATGCCTCACTGTATTGTTATGGGTTGGAGAGATTTTACTGTTTTCAACATTTTTAATTCATTAATGAATAATTAAGCAATAGCCTGAAATGAAAGATGCATATCAACAAATTTAAGTGGAAAAGAATTATTCCTTGTTTAGACTGGATGGTAGTGAGATGATTGGCTTATTAGGGTAAAAACTAATTTAGGCATTAATTTGAACTAAATTATTTTTATTAGAAGAAAATATTTCCTTGTTTAAATTGGGTGGTAGTGTGATAATTGGCATAGGGTGACTAAACGATTTATGTTGTCTCATTAAACAAAGTAAAGTCTTTCAACTTAGTATTTAGTCTTTTATAAGATGAATGGCCGCTTTTGCAGGTTTTGAAGAATTTCCTTGATACTGCTGAAGCAGAAGTGAGGTCGCTCATCTCCTTGTATTCTGAAGTGGTTAGTTTGCTCTGTGCCTTTTAGTTTTTCTTATTTCTATCCCTGTGCTTTTCGATGCTGGTTCTAGTCTTAAAGTTTTGGTACTTGTTTTTCAGGGAAGAAATGCAGATTCATTATCCCAGTACTTTGGAGAGGATCCAGCACGCTGTCCTTTTGAACAAGGTCTCAAAATGAAATGATCTTTTCATTTTTGTGTGGCTAGATTTACCAGATTTTTGGTTTTTGAGTTCATTCTATTAAAATGGGATTATGATTTGATTTTCCATTTTGATAATTTCGTTGATGTGAGGTTCTGATTACTACATTAGGTTGTGATTTTTCTATTAAAAAAAAAAATCTATGCCAAAATCAAGTAATCAAATAATGCTTGAGAATTATCATATGGATTTTAGAGTCTGCTTTAGCTCTGGAACTCTGAATCCAAAGCTTTGTGAGTCATGGCTTCCTTGATAGATCCTAGATTAGAGTGGTCCTGGAACTCGATGCGAGTGTTGGAAATTTAAGAATGTTTGATGCTTCTTTTATTGTTAACACTAGCATTAGATTTGGTTGTAGGAAGGGATAGGATAGTATTTCCAAGTTCTTCTTACCTGAATATTTCAGTTGACTAATAATGTTGGCTTTATGCTTTCACTTTGCAGTGACACAAATCTTGGTCCTTTTTGTGAAGATGTTCAATAAGGCACGAGACGAGAATGAAAAGCAGGCTGAAGCTGAAAAAAAGAAATTGGAAAAGGATGCTTTGAAAGAACGGGCAGCAGCTAATTTATCTGCAAAGAAGGATGGTATTGATATTGAGAAGTTAAAACTCGGTTCTCAAATCCTGAAACATCGTTCATGATCTTAAGGTTTTTATATAATTGGAGATTCACGGATGTTAGTTGTGAACGTTAGTAATAGCGCCATAGTGATAATGAGGCTCGAGTTTATATTGAATTAGATGGAGAGCTGCAACCCAAGATATTCAGGTTTTTAGCTCACAAAGAAGCTGCATTGTCTGTGCAAGTTGCTTTCCTCCTGGTTCACTCCTTCAGTTACAAATGAGACTGGAAATTTCTTGTGGCACTTAAGCATCATTTGGCCTTCAGACGGTCGTAGACGGTGCGGGAAACAAATCTGAAAAGATTGTTTTATCAATATCATGTTGGTTACTCTCCAAATGATAGCATCTGATAATCAAGTTCGTCTTGGTTGCTCTCCAAATGATAGCATCTGATAATCAAGTTCATCGCAAGTCCTGGAAGCTAAAGTAGATTAGCTAGTCATTTTTGTTTTGAAGCAAGACTTGCACGAGGCATAATTTGTAAATTTGTCCACATATGTTTGTTGAAGATAGCAGAAAGATACGTATAGATTAAGATACACGCTGTAATCGGAGCTCTTCACAGGTAAGTTGGGTGAGTAGTCAGTGGGCAAAGCTTTAAAGTACATTGTTAGCTTGATTTCTCTTTGTTTTTATATAATTCTTTCAGCACATGTATTTATATATATTTTTTTTATTTTTGTATTTTTTATAAATGCAAATAATTTTGCTACATGAAATGAAGAAAATTAAGCCAGGTGCTGTGATGATGATGCATCTTCTTTTTTGGCGTTTTCTCTCTGTAGCAAGTTATTATTCTGAACTTCAGGCAAAGCCAAAATTATCGTATTTAGCTTTACATTGATCTCTTCAACTTTTGCCAGAAGCATATCATTTGTAAACATGCCCAGCAACACACTTCGAATGGTTTCCCAGCTCTCAATCACCGGTAGAGCTATAATTACTACTGATCCAATAGTGCCCCATGCTATTGCTATCACAGCCCACAATACAAAGTACCCCCTACTGAATTTACCTGCATTATTGTCATAATTAAGACAGTTATTCACTCCACTAATCAATTTCATTAGCCCAATTTTGAGAACACTACAAATAATTCTGTTACCTGCAGGAAGAGTGAGAAGAGGCCACAATATAACAATCACAATAGTGAAGCCAATGCCCCATTTGATTATCCAGACTTTTGCTCTGCTTAATCTCTCATCCTTGAACTCTTCTTCTGGCAACTCATCTTTCTCCTTTTCAACTACTGTGATCTGTCTGGTACTATCCCACTTATAGTTTTGGGGCCGAAAAAGGCTGCAGATGGCATGAATAGCTCCTCCAGTGAGTATAGAAACAAGGTTTCCAGCAAGCATTGGTGCATTCCGCCCAGTTGTGTCTAGATTTACATGGCCATACTCAATGGCTGTAACTGATAACCAAGTTATAATCCCAAGAATGCAACCGCTAATAGTTCCAAAGATTGCTCCTTCTGCATTTGCTTTGCTCCATAGAAGCATAAAAGCTATAGGAAGAACAGCAGAACCGACAAGAACGCCCATTGCAAGATACATCCAACCTAATGATACTCCAGCCTTATTTAGTATCACTGACAACAATCCCATGAAACATCCAAATCCTAACACAACAGCTCTTGAGACTTTGAGAATCTTTTTCCCACTTGCATTCGGGTTTATATATGTTCGGTAGATGTCATAAGTGCATAATGATGAAACAGCAATTAGCTCTGATGAACCAGCAGATGTCACTGCCCTGATTAGAGATACGTAGTTGTTATACTACAATGCCAACTCCATTGAATTGAAACATAACAAGATTGAAGCTTACATGAAAAGCATAGTGAGAAGAAGTACAGATCCTGGTTTTCCCATCAAAGCTATAGCAGTAGCAGGAGGAACAAGTCCATGGCTTGCTTCACTCTCGGTGATCGGTAGATCAAGAGCAAGTGCACCAAGACCTAAGGATGTTGCCAAAGAGAATGGCACAGCGAACCACACAAGCCCCCCCAACAAGTAACCTTTATGAGTCGACGAAGGCCTAGCAGCTATGGCACTCACCCAATATCCCTAGAAGTTTCAAACATCAACCGCCGTTCAAGGAAAACTAGAAGCTGCTAAAAACTATGAAAAACTTACATTGTCAACGAAAACTGTCCCGAAATTCCCAACGATGTTTATGATCCCAAAAATAAGTCCGCCTGAGCTCAACATTGTTAAGTAAGAGCCTTTGTAGTTCCCATTCACAGGGCCACAGGACTGTCCAGTATGTGAAATTGGTTCTTGACATGTTCGTGACTTGCTTGCAATCTCCACCAAATGATCATACACTACACTTGGACTTCCTAGCTTACTGCTGCTTGTGTAAACTAAGTACACAAAAATCACTAGAACCACATGAACTTTTGAAAAAACATTTAGATCAGTTAAGGAACGGTATTAATTAAGTGTAATTCAGATTCTGAGTTGAACAAATACCTACAACAGAATGTATATAACTGGCTAAGAAAGTAGCTTTTAGGCCTCCAGCTAAAGTATACACAATGACTCCAAGTGGAATTAGAAAGCTAGCAGCATAAATGTTAACTCCAGTGAGTGCATTTACAACAGCAGAACCGCCAAGAAGCAGCATAGCAGTTACTATTACATTGGTCAGCAAGCAAAAACCAAGGAACACAACATGTGCACCAATCCCCCACCTGAAGAGAATTATTATTATTATTATTTTGAAAGAATTCTATACATTATTATATAGATAATGATTTAAGCATACCTAGCTTTAACAATTTCACATATAGTATGTGCATAAGGAGCTTTTCTTTTGATCTCTATTGCCATTATACCAAACAGGATTACCTGTTCAAGAAAATTGCTCAACAATTACTTCCCAAGAACAAAAGGCAAAAAGCATTTTCGGGTCCTCGAACTATAACGTTCCCTTTTTTCTCTATCGAGTCTTTAACTTTTATTATGTTATATTGAGTTCTTAAACTTTTATTTTATCATACACCGGTCCAATTTCGATAAATTTTGTAAAATAATATTATTATTTAGAATATATTGATTTCTTAAACTATATTTTTTTTGGTTCTATTAAATCTACATTTAGACCCAATCTATATCAAAATATATATTTAATGACTTGATATAACATGATAAGAAGTGGAGGATTCAGTTTTTGAAAGAAAAAAAAAAGATTCATCAACTACTTAGAAGAAATGAATAAGAGAACATGCCTGGATAGTAGCCCCACTGGCATACCAAAAAGGTCCACTTACTCCATATTCCCAAGCAACATTGGAGCTTTGCAAAATTGTAGCAGCCCATGTCCACTGTTATATTTATATACAAAAATTACACATACATAAACTAACAAAATTTAATTTTTCATTTTCTGATTCAAAACTGAAAAAAAAAAATACCTGGGATACAATTGCACTAGCAATAAGTCCTGTTTTCACATTCCTGCCTGCTGTGTTAAACCATTCTGATGTATGCTTTGATCCAACATATCTTTTCTCCAACCATACCTTCACCCACAAATTCACATTTTTTTCTCTCTTTCTCGTGTCAAATAAAAAAGAATACGATTCGGTGAACAGGACACCCACCCATTCTGATCGGATGATCAAAACAAAACAATCAATATGATCATCCAATGAGAAGGTGCTTAATGCACGGCACATCAAATAGCCAAAACAATCAATATGCATTAATTGTTCGATCAGACATACATAGCGCGTATAATTAATATATATTTATTATTCGATAAGATGATGCGAGCAGATGACACCAAATTAACGCTCAATGACTAAGCAATTTCTTCAATAGATGTATATACATACACAAGTATTCCAAAAGCAATACCAAAATGGAAACGTTGAATCTAACTTTCATTTTTGTTCACCCGAAATCTAAATGGATTAACCGAACCTATAAACACTATTTTGTTTCAGAACTATTAAGAATCGAGTTTCAATAAAATTATTTATACAAAAGAAAAAAAAAAAGGAGAATTGAGGGATTACCAAGAAAGAAGTGAAGAAAGCAAAGAAGACACCAAAACCAAGAACAACAGAGTATCCAACACCTTGATTTAGAACAGGCTTTCCTTGAAAGAAACTTGACTGTCTAAAACACTTACTTCCATCTTCTGATAATTCATAATATTCACCTGAAAAGCCAAATGGTGGACATTTTACTTCTTCACTGCTACCCATTTTCTATTTTCTTCTTTTAGGGAGAAATTGCCTAAGATTCTCTTTAACTATTTTTTATGACAAGAAGATTCCCTTCCATATCAGCAATGCGCAAGCGATTGATCGTACAAATGCACGCACATCACATACACGAGCCCACCTTACTACACCCTTTTGACTATGATACTACCACACACTTACAAATTAGAATCTAATCATTTCTAATAAATTGCTTAAAGTGAAAGGAAAATAGGGAAATTTTTTTAATAATATTTTTTTCAAAAAAATTAGAAAAATAAGGCGTGTCAGAAAATATTTAAAATTTTGAGATTGTTTTAAAAAACGCAAAGATTCATTGCATTTTCAGAAGTGAGACCTATTGGACAGCGATTTAATTTTCACTGAAAACGCAACAGATTGTTGCGTTTTCAAAAATACGGATCCCACTAATAAAATATAATAAATATATTCAATATAAATTTTATATATTAACTTGTGTTATGATAATATAAATGTAATCTCGTTCTTTTTTCTTTTTCTTAAATTGCCGGTTCAAATATTGAAATAATTATTTTTCATTCAAATCCGGAATTCAATTCAATTTTAATAAGAACACTTTGTTAAAAAAATTAAGAGTTAAATATTTAAATGGACGGTGCATGCATATGCATATGTACAGGTGAATCAGACTTTCTCGCTCTTTCTTTTTTTTAAAAAAATTAAATATTTTTCAACAAAGAATCAATAATTGCTTTGAAATTTAAGCCGAATGTTTGAAAAAAGAATAGAAATTTAAGCCGAATGCCATCGTCTAAATTCAGAAGTATTCTAAAAGGACAAAAAAGTGGGGCAACCCTCTTAATTAATTGAAAATTGCATGGCCGATTTGTCATGATTCTGTTTTCATTTACAGTATATTTAGCAATAATTATACTATACAAAATTAGAAGAACTATACGTATTTGATGAAAATTTAATAATGGTTATTGTATATGTGCTAACTTATCAAAAGAGTGGGTATATTTATTATATATTTTTAATATATATTAAATAAATATTTTTAGTATGTGTATAACAGATGTTAGAATAATTAAGAAATACTTCAAAAAATACTTCTATATACGCACACATTTCTTATCATATAATAGTTAACATTGTACTTACCTTTGTTATATTAGTTATTAATTGTAATAATTTAATATCTATTATTATTTTCAATAAGAATAAAAAATTTATCAATATAAAAACAATTTGAATAAAGGTAATTTATGATCGACAAAACATATATCAGCTGATAGAAAAAACAAAAGCTTCAAATTGGAATTTTTGAAACAACAATTAATTAGAAATGAAATTGGTAATTAGTTACTAATTGAAAAAAAAATGTCAATAACACTTTTGTGGCAGCTAATAGACACGAAATGCCCATTAGCTATTCCAAATCTTTTAACCAAATACTCTCAAAAGTAGCCAAGGGTAAGATAACAGTGAGTGGTGTAATTTTGAAATGGCTAAATTTATTTTTAGATCTCTTAAATTTTTTAAATTTTTTACATAGGTTCTTTTGCAAAAAAAAAAAAAAAAATGATTGGGTCCCTATATTTTATATGAGATAAATTTCTTATAAACAGCACATTAACACGTATCTTTCAATCCTTGTTTGATGTGTATAGCACAACGATATAAACTATTATTTAGAGTAGTATTTATAGCTTGGTTTATAGTAGAAAAATTGCCAGAGCCATCCATAGCAACTGTGACTGTAAAATTAATGGCTTTTAGAAGATAAAAATATGAGAACATAACAAGAAAAAACATAAAAGTGATAAAAAGAATTGTGATATTGTAGAAAAAGATCATCTTTTTAGTTAAAGATATGAATATGAATTAATAGCACGCTATTTTCCTATCTCACATCGGTTTGATATGAGCTGAAAGTGAACCTTAAAAAAATCATGGACACTTTCTCCCTGCAGGAGGCCTTTTGGGGCTACACCCCATAAGCAAAACCGTGAGAGCCCAGGCCCAAAGCGGATAATATCGTGCAGCGCTCAACGTGGGCCGGTGTATCATTTGATACTTTCGTTGAGAGACGACGGCCAAAGCGCCCGTAGACCTCTACTCGGGAGAGGGAATAGTGATAGCACGCTATCCTCCTATCACACATCGGTTTGAAATGAGCTTAAAGTGGACCTTATAAAGGCCATGGACACCTTCTCCCTACACAAGGCCTTTTGGGGCTACACTCTAGAAGCAAAACCGTGAGGGCCCAGACCCAAAGCGGACAATATCGTGCAGCGCTCAACGCGGACCGGTGTATAATTTGGTGCTTTCATTGAGAGACGAGGGCCAAAGCACCCGTAGACCTCTCCTCGGGAGGGGGAATAGTGATAGCACGCTATCCTCCTATCCCACATCGGTTTGAGATGAGTTGAAAGTAGATCTTATAAAGGCCATGGACACCTTCTTCCTGCACGAGGCCTTTTGAGGCTACACCCCAGAAGCAAAACTGTGAGGGTCCAAGGCTCAAAGCGGACAATATCGTGCAGCGCTCAACGCAGGCCGGTGTATCTTTTGGTACTTTCGTTGAGAGACGACGACCAAAGTGCCCGTAGACCTCTCATCGGGAGGGGGAATAGTGATAGCACGCTATCTCCTATCCCACATCGGTTGGACGAGAGCTGAAAGTGGACCTTATAAAGGACATAGACACCTTCTCCCGGCACGAGGCCTTTTGGGGCTACACCCCAGAAGCAAAACCGTGAGGGCCCAAGGCCCAAAGCGGACAATATCGTGCAGCGCTCAACGCGGACCGGTGTATCATTTGGTGCTTTCGTTGAGAGACGAGGGCCAAAGCGCCCGTAGATCTCTCCTCGGGAGGGGGAATAGTGATAGCACACTATCCTCCTATCCCACATCGGTTTGAGATGAGCTGAAAGTGGACCTTATAAAGGCCATGGACACCTTCCCCCTACACGAGGCCTTTTGGGGCTACACCCCAGAAGAAAAATAATGAGGGCCCAGGCAAAGCGGACAATATCGTGCAGCGCTCAACGCAGGCCAGTGTATCATTTGGTACTTTCGTTGAGAGACGAGGGCCAAAGCGCCCGTAGACCTCTCCTCGGGGGGGGGGGGGGGAATAGTGATAGCACACTATCCTCCTATCACACATCGGTTTGAGATGAGCTTAAAGTGGACCTTATAAAGGCCATGAACACCTTCTCCTACACGAGGCCTTTTGGGGCTACACCCCAGAAGCAAAACCGTGAGGGCCTAGGCCCAAAGCGGATAATATTGTGCAGCGCTCAACGCGGACTGGTGTATCATTTGGTGCTTTCGTTGAGAGACGAGGGCCAAAGCACCCGTAGACCTCTCCTCGGGAGGGGGAATAGTGATAGCACGCTATCCTCCTATCCCACATCGGTTTGAGATGAGCTAAAAGTGGACCTTATAAAGGCCATGGACACCTTCTCCCTGCACGAGGCCTTTTAGGGCTACACTCCAGAAGCAAAACCGTGAGGGCTCAGGTCCAAAGTGGACAATATCGTGCAGCGCTCAACGCGGGCCGGTGTATCTTTTGGCACTTTCGTTGAGAGACGAGTGTCAAAGCGCCCGTATACCTCTCCTTGGGAGGGGGAATAGTGATAGCATCGCTATCTCCTATCCCACATCGGTTGGACGAGAGCTGAAAGTGAACCTTATAAAGGCCATGGACACCTTTTCCCTGCACGAGGCTTTTTGGGGCTACACCCCAGAAGCAAAACCGTGAGGGCCCAAGGCCCAAAGTGGACAATATCGTGCAGCGCTCAACTCTGGCCGGTGTATCATTTGGTGCTTTCGTTGAGAGACGAGGTCCAAAGTGCCCGTAGACCTCTCCTCGGGAGGGGGAATAGTGATAGCACGCTATCCTCCTATCACACATCGGTTTAAGATGAGCTTAAAGTGGACCTTATAAAGGCCATGGAAACCTTCTCCCTACACGAGGCCTTTTGGGGCTATACCCCAGAAGCAAAACTGTGAGGGCCCAGGCCCAAAGCGGACAATATCGTGCAGCGCTCAATGCGGAGCGGTGTATCATTTGGTGCTTTCGTTGAGAGACGAGGGACAAAGCACCCGTAGACCTCTCCTCGGGAGGGGGAATAGTGATAGCACGCTATCCTCCTATCCCACATCGGTTTGAGATGAGCTGAAAGTGGACCTTATAAAAGCCATGGACACCTTCTCCCTGCACGAGGCCTTTTGGGGGCTACACCCCAGAAGCAAAATCGTGAGGGCCCAAGGCCCAAAGCGGATAATATTGTGCAGCGCTCAATGCGGGCCGGTGTATTAATTGGTACTTTCGTTGAGAGACGAGGGCCAAAGCGCCCGTAGACCTCTCCCCGGGAGGGAGAATAGTGATAGCACGCTATCCTCCTATCCCACATCGGTTTGAGATGAGCTGAAAGTGGACCTTATAAAGGCTATGGACACCTTCTCTCTGCACGAGGCCTTATAGGGCTACACCCCAGAAGCAAAATCGTGATGGCCCAAGTCTAAAGCGGACAATATCGTGCAGCGCTCAATGTGGGCCGGTGTATCTTTTGATGCTTTCGTTGAGAGACGAGGGCCAAAGCGCCCGTAGACCTCTCCTCGGGAGGGAGAATAGTGATAGCATTGCTATCTCCTATCCCACATCGGTTGGATGAGAGCTGAAAGTGGATCTTATAAAGGCCATAAACACCTTCTCCCTGCATGAGGCCTTTTGGGGCTACACCCCAGAAGCAAAACCATGAGGGCCCAAGGCCCAAAGCGGACAATATTGTGCAGCGCTCAATATGGGCCGGTGTATTATTTGGTATTTTCGTTGAGGGACGAGGGCTAAAGCGCTCGTAGACCTCTTCTCGGGAGGGGGAATAGTGATAGCACGCTATCCTCCTATCCCACATCGATTTGAGATGAGCTGAAAGTGGATCTTATAAAGGCCATGGACACCTTCTCCCTACACGAAGCCTTTTGGGGCTACACTGCAGAAGCAAAACCGTAAGAGTCCAGGCCCAAAGTGGACAATATTGTGCAGCGCTCAGCGCGGGCCAGTGTATCATAAATTAAGGAAGATTTTGGTGTTATAATTAAAAGATAGTGGGGGGACTTGGTCTTGATATTTATAAGAATGAATATATAGTGCTTTTGCTCATATATTATTGTCTAAAAACAATTAAAATCTAATTGGTTATCAGCCGGTAAAAAAAACAAAAGCTTCACATTGGAATTTCTGAAACAACAATTACATGGAAATGAAGTTGGTAATTAGTTATTAATTGAAAAAAAATGTACATAACACTTTTGTGGCAGCTAATAGACACAAAATGCCCATTAGTTATTCCAAATCTTCTCTCAAAGTAGCCAAGGCTAAGATAATAGTAAGTGGGGTAATTTTGAAATGGCAAAATTTATTTTTAGGCTCTAAATTTTTAAAATTTTTTTACATTAGGTTCTTTTGCAAAAAAAATAAAATAAAATGTTTGATTAGGTCCCTATATTTTATATGTGATAAATCCCTTATAAGCGGCACGTTAGTATATATATTTCAATCATTGTTTGACGTGTATAGCATAATGATATAAACTATTATTTGAAACAGCATTTATAACTTGGTTTATAGCAGCTGTTATGACTTCTGAAGAGAGATTAAAACTTGAGAGAATAAAAAATAAATAAAATAAAAAGTTTTTGCTTGGACCTACGAAGACGTGTCAGAAGATGATCATGAAGCCACCGAGCATGCTATGCCAAACATACCCTAACCATGGATAGGTGACATAGAAGCTCAGAAGACTCAAGCTGAAGTGGGTAGAAATGGTCGAAAGGCGAGATCCATAAGCAGGGGCGGGACCAAAATTCTTACTGAGATGCAATGCCCGATTAGATTGAACAACAATGGTCACAATGGTTGAGAAGAAAAGTGCGCGTATGTGTAAACTTCAGGATTTGAGCGAAAAAAAATTGATTGAAAAAGAAAAAAAATAAATTTGAAAAAAAAAAGAAAGAAAAATAAAAAATTAAGGGGCAAGGGAATCCTATTTGGGGGCAAGTTTTATTCAAATCCCGTTGGTTTACACATGCCTGCATTTGGTTATTATTCTTAGATACTGAAAATGGCCTAAAGACTAATTCACAAGCTATCCACCCAGTTCATCAGTGTAAAAGGTGTGCAGTGCGAGGGACATACCTATATTTTGCCATTCTTCTTGGGCACTGAAGAAGACCTGAAGACTAATCCATGAGCCATCCACCCAGTCCATAAATATAAAGGGTGTGCTCTACGAGAGTTGAGCTGATGACATACAGCTGAGATGCCAAACGAGAGGAAGGCCAAGAAGGTTATGGAGTAGACCCATTCTGGGGTCTGCAATTGGAACCCCTACAGATATCACCCTTTATTCCTCAACACATAGGACAAAAGCACTACTGCCTGTTAAAGCACGCCGAATCTTTGAGGAGCAATCATGGAAGCAACGGCTACAGCAGTCAAGCACGTTAAACAAAAACGGGTCTTGGGAACCCATCACCTTAACCAGTCTGCACAAGGGACAAGAACAAGATTTCGATACGAAAAAGAACCACTCTCCGAAGGAGCAGCTTTCCTGGCTAACAAAGACGAAAGCAAATTCGATCAGCACCGACGAAATGGAGGAAGGTCCATGGCAGAGGCTAAAAAAAAGGGGGGGAGAAAATATTCAATCAAGAAAACCCGCGAGGGCTGATTGGAAGCAGGAGTCTGATGCTTACAAGATCCACTCCGAGATTAGATGTAATTTTGCATTCTGAATCCATGTTAAATGGTGATCATGTATGAAGAAATCATGCTGAAATGCACACAGTTTTTGCAAATACATAAAATAAAAACAGTTCAACTCATCATTTCCTAGTTCTTTTATACA
Source organism: Excoecaria cochinchinensis (assembly GCA_947683425.1). Taxonomy (NCBI): domain Eukaryota; kingdom Viridiplantae; phylum Streptophyta; class Magnoliopsida; order Malpighiales; family Euphorbiaceae; genus Excoecaria; species Excoecaria cochinchinensis. The sequence goes on along the minus strand of CANTUQ010000150.1, from coordinate 5,067,663 downwards.
AAGTAAAATCTAAATGGCTACTCTACTCCTGCTCTCACCAACCAGATGCCTAAGCTGAGGGGTCCTATTATCTACTGCAGGGCTAAGTACCCTCCCCTTACATGCACTTACGGAGGCAAGGGTGTAGTTTGTGATCAGGACAGTTCATTTTACACACTCAAAGTTGTCTGGTTCCAGCATAAAATCAGCACATTGGTATTATCGATCTTCTGCCGCTCTCGCCACTCAGGCACTTCAGTCAACTCATCTTGCTACCCACTGTAAAGCCAATCCTACGGCACCTCCCCGATAAAAAACCAAGTTCATACAACCATAATCTGAGACATAAGCACATGTCAATCATACTCGAAAGATCTTTCGCAACAACTCTAACTTCTCCAAAAAAAAATGGGGCCGTTAGAGATGAAAACAGTGACTGGCGCTCTAAGCAAAAGTTAGGCCAAAGGGCAGGGTGAAAACCTAGGAACAGCCGATCTGTCCTATAAAAAATAAAATGAATAACAGCCGTTGGATTGGGTTGGATCCATTCCAGGCAAAAAATAAGACACAGAGTTATGTAAAAATCCGACAAGGACGCATTTCCCGCTAAGAAAAGTTAGTGTGAAAATCCATGAGGGATGCACTACCTTTAATCAATGACTTTCGACACCTAGAGCGATAAGGCCGTGGTTTTTCAAATGACATCCTCTCGAGTAGATGCTATAATGCAGGACATGAGTCAGAATCTTGGGGGGCAAAGATGCCCACCTAATGGTTCCCCTTGAGGGGGGGGGTTACGGGTCAGAATGCCTGAGCAGCGAAGGCGCTTTTCTAGATTATTGGGGGCATCAGATAATGCCAAGTCGTACCCTGAACGGACCCTTCACCACCCAGGACGTGGTCTACCCATTTTGCATACATCTTATATCTGCATATGGCATTGTATACATGCATGCACCATCTCTTGTATATATTCCTGCGCACACAATTCTGCAGAAAAAGTCCAAACGAAGACCGCACGCACGAAAGCGGGGCCAGGACAATCTTAGCTCAATAGTAGCACTCACTTGTGCTGGACAAACAAGTCAAGATGACATCGGCACAAATCAAAATCTCAAAGTCCTCTGAGGAGGCAAAACTCCAAAGTCCTCTGAGAAGGCAAAATCTCCAAGTCCTCTAAAGAGGCAAAATCTTGAAGTCCTCTGAGAAGACAAAATCTCGAAGTCTTTTGAGGAGACAAAATCTCGAAGTCTTTTGAGGAGACAAAATCTCAAAATCCTCTGAGGAGGCAAAAGCTCGAAGTCCTCTGAGGAGGAAAAAATCCTAAAGTCCTCTGAGAAGGCAAAATCTCGAAGTCCTCTGAGGAGGCAAAAGCTCGAAGTCCTCTGAGCAGGCAAAAGCTCGAAATCCTCTAAGGAGGCAAAATCTCGAAGTCCTCTGAGGAGGCAAAATCTCAAAAGTCCTCTGAGTAGGCAAAACCCCGAAGTCCTCTGAGGAGGCAAAATCTCTCAGTCCTCTGAGGAGGCCAATTCCCCAACTTCTCTGAGGAGACAAATCTCACACACCTTCGCACTTTATAAGTCTAAAGCAGGCTCGGTACAGCTCAAGAGAGCAAACCTCGTGTTTTGTAAGTCTGGAGCAAACTCGACGCATCACTCAAAAGGATAAAAAAATTCATCCCTCAGTCTACGCGGCGACCGAAGGGGACGACTTCATTAGCATGACTGGGAAGACAACCGCCTCAGGTACACATTTCTTTCCTTTCTTTTCTGAATTTTGGCTCACTTAGGCACCTAGTTTCTAAGTTCTCCAAAATTGGGAGCAACTATAGACACCGTGTCCTGATGCGGTCCAAGATCAGAATTACCCGATGATGAAAGCGATACTTGCTAGTGAAGGTGTCAGAAAAACGCTCCCCTTGTCGAAAACTTCCTTTGTTTTATTTTTATTTTTAAGATCGTTTTTTTATTTATTCATTTACTTTTATTTGTTTATTTATTTTACTTTGTTTTTATTTTTGTCTTTTTTTTCGCATGCGGGCGGGTCCCGCTGGGTGCGCAGCTACGCGCGCGGCAAGTCGGTGCGCGCGCGGAGCTGCGCACTGCTGAGGGCAGCACGCGCGCATGGTGCCAGCCCACTGCGCGCGCGTTCCCCCTTCTCCACGCGACCACCTGTTCGCCCCGTCGTTTTCACTGCGTTTTTGATCAACTAAAAGAAATGTATTCTGTCTCTTACCATTTGGAGCCAAGGCACACAATCAAATGGGGACTTTGGGTCTTCATTTGAGGGACGAGCAATTTTATTCAATAAAAAGGGGAAGGGATTTTTTGACTTTTCTCTCTAATTTTCTTTCTCTTTTGCTCTCTAGGAAACATTTTCTTCTTCAAAATATTTTTAAGTGCTTTTTCTTTTTCTCAAGCTTTAATTTCTTATTTTTCTTCAAAAAATATATTTTATTCTTGGATCGATTTTGAGCAAAAAATATCAATTTTCTTTGTTCAATCATCCACCAAAAATATTCACATCAAAAATATTTTCTCAACTTTTTCATTTAGAACTTGGATTTCTTCTTGAATATTATTATCATCAAAAATCGACAAGGGGAACGGATTGAGACATCCTATTTTCGATCTATAAATTCTGAGGGTAAACACTTTGGAACCACCTTAATTTCTCATCTATTTATTAGTTGCTGGTTATTATTTTTGTTGATTTTACTACTTTGCCATGTTTATTAGCTCTCATGGTATCTTTGCTACTGTTGGCATTTTGTTTTTTTTAGTTTCATATCTTTGTGGTGATTTAATGTGAGCCTTGTGTTTTATCCTTTTTTGTGGTTGCCGTTGACCTCTATGTCCCCTCATTATTATTATTATTATTATTGTTCTATGGTATTGTTATTGCTAGTAGTATTATGTTATTATTATCATTATTATTATTATTATTTTATTGTTGTTAGTATGCCATGATTATTTATTGTTACCATCACTATAATTTTATTGTTGTCATTATCTCGTCTTTATTAGATTAATTTCTAGAATCATTACTAATGTTTTTGATATTATTTTCTGTCTGAGATTTAACTTGGATCGCGTCATGTGAGTGTCCCCACGACTCCCCGGATGGGTCGCAACACGTGGGCGAACATTTCAGCTTGGTGAGATCTTTTCAACCCCCTTTCATGTGTTTGTGTTTATTTGTAAATATTTATTTTATTTATGCACGCGTGGGATAAAAAATCACAAAAATATTTCTATAATTAAATTAAAATTTTTACTAATAAAATTGGGACCAATGTCCCTTGTTTTAGCCCAACAATAAAAACATTACAATTAAAACGAAGAGTCAATTTTCTCAAAAAATGGGATCACTCATCCCCGTTTTCATCAAACAACCAAAACGACTTTTCGAACCCTATTTAAATAAACGCGAAGGAACCAATGTTCCTGAACATTCAAATAAGCGTGTAGGAACCAATGTCCCTAAACCAAACGAATGCTCCGATTTATGTATGTTTTTCTCATACTTGATTTTGTTTGATTGTTTAAATTTATGTTCATTTCCTTTTGGGCCATTGTAATTAATTTTGGGGCAACATTATTTAATCTTGGGGATTGTATTCTGTCCCTATTTATATTTTTAATCTCCTTTTATTGGGGTTGTATTATGCCCCTATTTCCCTTGTAATTGCGTGCTTGGTGTGTTTATCGCTTTCTTTAGTTACTTCGTTTACCGCTTTTTTTATCGCTTTTTCTTTATTTTCGTTACGTGCTTCTTGTGCGCCTTTAATTTAAATGCATCGATCGTGTGAAAAGAGAAGTAGAATTTTAAGAAATTAAAGACTCATTTATAATTAACCAAAGCATGAATAAGAGGGGAGTTCCGAATACCAATCTCTGGTCTTCAACAATAAGGGGTTAGAGACCTTTCTCAATTCCTTGTGAATTAGGTGGCGACTTCATGATACCTCAAAGGTGCCTATAGGCATCGTGGGGCTAGATGTTTCTTTTCAATATTCTATTGGGAAGAGAGCATCCAAGATATCTCATGGTGCCCATGATCAAAAGACGCGAACCAGTCCCTCGAATCCTAAAGCGGATTCACCTCGAGGGCCCTTACTGGGTTCGGCAGGCGTCACAAACATTTATAGCTTGATTTATTGTAGAAAAATTGCCAGAACCATTCTTGGCAATTGTGACATTAAAATCAATGGCTTCTAAAAGAGAAATATAAAAGAACAAAACAAGAAAAAACATAAAAGTGATATAAAGCATTGTGATATTATAGAAAAGATTATCTTTTTGGTTGAAAATATGAATATGAATTAGAGAGAATTTTGGTGTTACAATTATAAGATGGAGGAGGGATTTAGTCTTGATATTTATAAAATGGAATATGTAGTGCTTTTGCCCATTTATTATTGTCTAAAAACAGTTAAAATTTAATCAGTTATCAGTCGATAGAAAAATAAAAGCTTCAAATTGGAATTTTTGAAACAACAATTGGAAATGAAATTGGTAATTAGTTACTAATTGAATAAAATGTACACAACCCTTTAGTGGCCGCTAATCGACACAAAATGGCCCTTAGTTATTCCAAATATTTAAACAAAATACTCTTAAAGTAGCCAAGGCTAAGATAATAGTGAGTGGGGTAATTTTGAAATGGCTAAATTTATTTTTAGGTCTCTGAATTTTTAAATTTTTTACATTAGGTTTTTTTGCAAAAAAATAAAAAATGTTTGATTGGGTCCCTATATTTTATATGATATAAATCCCTTTTAAATGATTTTAATACTTGTTTGATGTATATATCATAATGATATAAACTATTATTTGGGGCACTGTTGTGAAATATCCTATTTGGATGACTAATTGATTATTTCCTTTATTACTTGATATGTTTATCAAATTTGGTTATTTCCTTTATTACTTGGTTTGTTTCCTATATAAACTAACTCTTTGTGTCTATAAATACTTTCAAGTATTATTATTTCAAGTGAAGAAAAATAAGAATACAAGGGAATATATATTTTCATTCTTCTATTTCTATTTGATTTTACCTTTTATTTATAACACGTTATCAACACGATAGCCTCTATTGATTATTGGAAGTCTGTAGTTTATGATAACTCGACTCGAAAGAACCAAGAATTCTAATTTACAAGATTAAATGGTAAATCATCTCAAAATTAATTTATATTATTTTATAAATTTATAATGCCAATTATTATATAGTAAGAGGCTTATATATGTTGGTTAGTTGTATCTATGCATACATATACAATGTATGTTTTCATTCTTATATTTACATGAAATAGTACTGTAGGATGATAATTCCTTTACATGTTGCTAATAGTACTGTATAAAACTTAGTACAATGCCGATTTTATTCTTGTTACATGGCAAAATTAATATAATGTCGATTTTATATTTATATATAATAGTTAAAAATTGGCTGTTTTTATATTTACATGAAATATTTATATGATTACATGAAATAGTTGATAATTTTAATAATTATATTATTATTATTATTATTATTATTATTATTATTTTATTTTAATTTCATAAATTAAATGATTTATTTGTAGCCTAATTTTAAATTTCTCTCTTCAAGTGTTGTGTATTTACAATGTCAAACCTTTTCAAACTTGAATTTATTGGCCTTGATATTTCTGGAAGAAATTATCTATCATCAGTACTTGATACTAAAATTCATTTGAATGCAATGAATCTTAGAGATTCAATAAAAGAAGAAAATATGGCATCCTTGCAGGATAGTGCTAAGGTAATGATTTTTTTTCGACACCATTTACATGAGAAATTGAAAATGAAATATCTCATTATTAAAGACCTATTAGCCCTTTGGAACCATTTAAGGGAGAGATATGAACACCAAAAAACGGTAATTCTCCCTAAAGCTCGATATGAATGGATATACTTATGTTTGCAAGATTATAAAACTGTAACTGAATACAATTCAGCTTTATTTAAGATTAGCTCTCAATTAAAATTATGTGGAGAGAATACTACTGATGAGGATATGTTAGAAAAAATATATTCAACTTTTCATCCCTCAAATGTGCTCCTGTAACAGCAATATCGAGAGTGTAGATTCAAAAAAATATTCTGAGCTAATCTCTTGTTTACTAGTGGCTGAACAAAATAATGAGTTTTTGATGAACATAGCCAGGAGGTTGTAGCATATAGACATCTTCATGCAACGTACCATGCAAGAAAGCATTATTCACATCCAATTAGCGTAAAGGCCAGTTATGAGACAAAGCCAGGCATAAAACAATGCGGATTGTGACAGGCTTAGTGATAGGGCTGAAAGTCTCAAAATAATCTTTGCCTGGTTGCTGAAGAAAGCCTTTGGCCACAAGACGAGCTTTGTACTTGTCTATAGAACCATCGGCATGGCGTTTGACTCGAAAAACCCACTTACAACTGATCGGTTCATGAGAAGATTTTGGAACTAACTCCCAAGTTCCATTTTGTAGCAGAGCATTAAATTCAACATCCGGATCTTGAATGGCCTGTGTAACAGTGGAAGGTTTAAGTGTAGGTGGAAGCGGATATTTAGTAGTGAGATTGATATATTTATCACTGAAATATTTAGGATTTGGTTTTTTTTTGTGCGAGTTGGGCGATGAGAAGATAGTGAAGGAGATGGTGAGGTTTGAGGTGTAATTTGCGGAGAGGTAGTTGGCAAGTCAGATGTTTGTGAAGTGGAGTGTTGAGGTGAGGAAAGGTTAATAGGTGTGGGGGAAGTTTCAAGTAATGGAGCAGAAGATAAAGGAGAATGAGGTAGTGTGGCAGGTTGGAAGGTTGAAGCTGAAGGAGGATAAAGTAACGGACTATTAACTGGAGAAGAAGGATTGACAACCGGTAAGTACTCAGTCACATGTGAGGAATCTGTAGGAGAAACATCTCTAACAAGGTTAGTGAACACATGAGATCCATTACAAACTTGTTTGGGAAAGACGTTTTCGATAAATTTGACATGACAAGATAGATAGACACGATTAGTTATAGGATCGAGAAATTTATAGGCAGATTGGGATGTGGAATAACCAAGAAAGATGTAAGAAATAGACCGTGGTTGGAGTTTGGACGAGGTATATGGTTGTAACCAAGGGTAGCGTAAACAGTCAAAAGGTTTAAGACGCTGATAATTTGGAGACTGATGAAAAAACATTTCAAATGGAGACTTAAAGGACATCACAGAGGAAGGAAGACAATTAATTAAGTAAACAGCAGCCTGGAAAGCATGAGACCAAAAAAGTAATGGTAGAGATGCGAAATGAAGCAGTGAAAGACCAGTTTCGATAACATGTCGATGACTTCATTCTGCAGTACCATTATGTTCGAAAGTATGTGGAGGTGTTGTGAAGTGAGAGATCCCACATGAGTTGAAGATCGGAATAAATTTTTGATATTGACCTCTATTATCTGAGAAGACTGAAATGATTTTAGTTTGAAAGTAGTTCTCAACCAATCTTTTAAATTGAAGAAATAGAGTATACGTATCAGATTTCTTTTTCATGGGGTATAACCAAATATATTTGGCAAAATGATCAACAAATATGATATAATATTCATAACCATTAGTAGATTTTTTTGCTGGTCCCCAAACATCAGTATAGAGAAGTTGCAAAGGTTTACTGCTATTCAAAGAATTGCAAGAAAAAGGTAATTTGTGACTTTTGTTAATAGCACATAATGGACAATGAAAATCAAAATTAAACAATTTTTGAGAAAGAAAACCATTATTCTGAAGAACTAGACAAAGGACTTTGTTGGAAGGATGATCAAGTTTATGATGCCAGGTTGACAGAGAAACATTAGTTGTGATATTGATTTGAGGCTGTCTGGACAAAGTTGTGCAATAGATATCATCAATGTTCTCCCCCCGCATTAGAGACGCCCCCGTGCGAAGATCCTTCACAAGAAAATTAGAAGAAAAAAATTCAACAAAAACTCGGTTAGATTTACATAATTTTGCTATGGAAATCAGATTCTTTTGTAAACTTGGAACACATAGAACATTGGATAAAAACAGAGGTTTGTGAGGTGTACAAATTCGTGTCTAACCAATGTGAGAAATTTTAAGACTTTTGCCATCACCCAGAAATATTTCATCTGGACCTCCATAATCCGAACATGTTTGTAAGGCGGATAATTTAGACGTTGCATGATGGGAAGCTCCACTGTCAAATAACCAGGGTTATTGTGGTACCATTGGTGAGCAGACAAAATTAGTTACATTTGCAACCAGACTGAAAAATGCTGGAGATTGCTGAGAGTTAGCAACCATAATATTGTTCTCTTTCAAAAACTTAACAAGCTTTCAGCAGTCAAACATGGCATGACCTGCAATATCACAAAAATTGTAAAACAAATCTGTGTGATATGATCGATGTCCATTGTGATTTTGGTGAGAGTTTCCATTATGGCCACCACGAGATTTGCGAAAATTTGAATTAGAATTATAACCTGGAGCTGATTTGTTGAAGTGATGCGTCTTGGTATTTTGTCGCTAAGCAAAATTAGCTGTAGCAAGTGGAGAGATAGCAGCTAAATCTTTTTCTTTCATCATCCATTCAAAGTCAGTTAATTTGGCAAATAATTCTAAGTAGAGAATGGAAGAATCTCAAACTTTAATGGTTGCTACAATAGGACTATATTCATCTCCTAATTGAGTAATAATGTGAACAATGAGATCGTCTTCATCCACTGGATTTTGAGTAAGGGCCAATTCATCAGCGATAGATCGCATTTCATGAAGAAATTCAGCAATTGATATGGTTCCCCTTGGATTTTGAGCTAATTTGGCTTTGAGGGAGATGATTCGAGATTGTGAGGAGTTAGCATAGCTGTGAACCAGATGATCCCAAGCTTCTTTAGAAAAATCAGCTGAGGATATGATCGGTTGAATGGTGTCTGAACAACTGCCAAGAGTTCCACTGATGAGTATTTGGCCTTGGCGATACCAGAGAGTGTAAGCTGGATTGATTGTTTCCTCACTATCAAAGAATTGTTTTGGTACAGCTAGAGAACCATCAATGTACTCAAGTAAATTGAGACCAATGAGAGTGGATTGAATTTGTCTTCTCCAAACAGGAAAATTAGTGGCTGTAAGCTTAATAGGAAAATGAGTTGGTGCTTTTAATTGCACAACAAAAATTGCGTCTGAGTTGGTAGGAGCCATAACTTAAAAGAAAGGAGGATAAAAAAAGACTCGTTAGAGTGTTTGGAGCTCTGATACCATATAAAGAATTGAACCTTTATTTTTATTTAAGAGATGATTGCAGTATATACAGAGAGCTGCCAGAAATATATGAGATAAAATAGAATACAGTTACAACAACTTAGCTAAATGAATGAGCTAGAAAATCTTAACAGTTACAACTATACAAGTTGTTACTCCGTGGACTGAGTCTTTACAGGTATAAAACAAGATGAATTCACGTATACTCTTATTTAGACATGTCAAATATAGCTCAAGCCCAAAAACCCTGCCCAACCCGCCCAACAAAATAGATTCAAAACCCCGCCCAATTAAAAAGATGCTCATTTAAACCCGCCCAAATCGCACCCATTTAAAATTGAACCCGTTTGAGACATTTGGCAAAGCCCAATGGGCCTCAACTACATTATTTAACAAAAATATTTTTTTTCTTTCTCTTTTATTTTTCTGAGTTCTTTTTCTTTTTCACTCTTCCCCTAGGTGAATAGTGTACTCGGGGTAAAAATTACTCTCGGAAACGAAAAATATTTTATTTGACTATCGGAAAATACTAATTACGGTGAGTCCAGTGGTAAAATTTGGAGTGAAAATGAGTTTAAATAAATCTCTAAAAGTCAAAAATAAGAAAAAGTTCTGAGCTATATTAAGGGACGCTGGTTTGACTAAAATTTGACCGGGCCTCTAAAAATAGTAAGTGACCTCCAAAAATTATTTTAAGGGTATGGACAAGTTTAGAATAATATTTAGAAACTTTTGACAATGAAAAATTAAATTTACGGTAACAGTGAAAATTATCGAATCGGACCGGTTAGAATGAATCAGTCCTGGAAACGGATTTTGATTGAGCTGAAATTTTTTGTGGAATCTTAATTTATTATTTTGAGAATTATGAAATTGATTTTGAGCTCACATATAAACAAACATATCATCAAATGGGTGTCGACCTACATCTCGACCCATTTGGGTGTCTACTCTGCCAGTTTGGGTCATCCGACCCATTTAAGCCAATATTTTTTTATGGTAGTCGTTTTAACATCCCGTTATTATATTTAGAATTATTTTTTGTTGAAAAATGGATCAAATGGATCGATCCACATTTTAGCCCATTTGGGCCTCCATACGACCCGTTTGGGCCATCACTTGATTTGACCCATTTAAACCAATATTAGTAGTCTTTTTTACATCCCGTTATTATAACGATAATTATTTTCATTAAAAAAATTGGTTCAAATTTTTAGCTCATGGATCGATCCAACCCGCCCAACCCATTTGGACATTTGACCCATTTATGACCCATACTTTATTTAGGCCAACATTTTTAAGATAATTATTTTAGTATCCGTTATTATATTGAAAATTATTTTTCGTTAAAAAAATGTGTTAAATGGGCCGAGCCACATATCGGCCCATTTGAACCTCCATTCGACTCATTTGGGACACCCAATCCATTTTGGCGCATTTGTGTCATCACCTGACCCATTTAGGCCAATATTAGTAGTTTTTTTTTTATATCCCGTTATTATATCGAAAATTATTTTTATTAAAAAAATTGGTCAAATTTTTAATCCATTGGTCGACCCAACCCGTCCAACCCATTTGGACATTTGACCCATTTGTGACCCATACTTTTTGGCCCATTTGTGACCCGCCCATTTATAACCCGTCCATTAATGACCCAACCCAAACCCGCCCAACCCGCCCAATTTGCCACCTTTACTCTTATTAACTCTTCTCATTTAATGCATTCAAGCAAAAGGCTGAAAGATGATCCATATATTTTCTCATCACAAGTTGAGCAAGTATTTTATGTTAGTGATCCAAAAATTCTCAATTGGCTTGTAGTTAGAAGGGTTGCACATAGAGATGGATTGATATGTGTTATGAGAGAGATATTGATGATAGTATGTCGGCTTTTGCCGGATACTATTTGAATGATGATGAAGATTTTAGTTGGGTTCGTTCGCACTGATGCAATAGACTTTATTTCACTATTGAAAGTATTATTTCAATATGACAAAATATAAATAGTTGCATTTTGTATATGTTATTATGAATATTTTTTTGGGGTTCAAAATGTCTCGAAGGCTTAGATCTCTTAACAGGAGCAACCCTCTTAATTAATTGAAAATTGCATGGCCAATTTGTCATGCATGATTATGTTTTCTTTCATACTATATTTAGCAATAATAATACTATACAAATTTTTCTATAATGTGATAATGTATTTTGTGAGGCTAAAATAAATTTCGAAAAATTCTGTTTCAATATTAGAATATCATCCTACATGATATAGTTCACGATGTGGGAAAAACATATCTAAAATGATAATATTCCACTTGAGATTGTTGTCCAATATGATAATTAATTAGTCAGAGTAACATTAATCAGGCATATCTATAACCTACATCAGAGGAAAAAAGAGTGAATTACAATGGCAATTAAATAAACACCATATAATTATATAATAAGATAACGTGAAACACTTTTGTTCTATTAAAATTATAATTTTAATTTAGATAAACATGATCATATATATTATCTATTTTTTTTTAATAAATGAAATTATTGCTGGCAGAAGAAAAAGAAATTAGCATTAATTTTATTTGAATTAAGAAAAGCTTATCTAATAAAATAATAAAAAAGTTAGTTTAGTCTAATATTGAGATAATAGAAGGTTATTTCAAATATTTATAAAATAGTAATAATAGAATATTCTATTAGTTTATATTGTGAGAAAAATAAAAAAATAAAAAAAATGGAGTCAGTATGAAATACAAATTAGTCCATATGATTATATGAAATAGAAATAAAATAAAATAAAATTAAAATAGAGTCCACAAAAAAAAAAAAAGGTAATGCCGTGTGCCATTTTATAATAGGGTAATTATAGTTATTTGTTTACTATAATAAGTCCATATGAAATTGGTGGCCTATTTAGAGTGGAAAAATTAGGAAAAAAAAAATATAATAGGTAAACAAATTAAAAGATTCCAAAAAGAAATAAGTAATATAAAGTATAAACTCAAACAAACTATAATTATAATTTTTAATTGAGTCCAAGTATAGTAGAATATTCTATTAGTTTACAAAACTAAAAAAAAAAATTATAGTAGAGTTTATATGAAATAGAAATAAGTCCATACGAAATAATAATAATAATAATAATAATAATAATAATAATAATAATAATAATAATAATAATAATGTCGTGTACGGTTTTATAATAGACTAATAGAGTGATTATAATCATTTGTTTACCACGGTAAATCCATATCATATGAAATTGGTGAAAAAAAAAATTAAAACGGGTAAACAAATTAAAAGAGTCCATACAAAATAGAAATAATAATATAAAATTAAATTATGTTAATTTTCACATACTTATATATATATATATATATATATATATATATATATATATTGGTATTTTTAAATTTTTATTATATATATTGTTATATAAAATATATCTAAATATTATCAGATTTTATTTAATTTACAAGGAGATTGAATGGGAATATAACTCCGATGGGTCTAGTGGAACCTTCATTGGTAGGTAACCCTTTAATTCCCAAATCTCAATACAATTCAAACATGTCCAAAAGCAAACCACAGTCTGATTTCATATCCAACTAAATATGAAAATAACCAATTCCGATTCCAATTATGGAACCCCTCTTTTAAATTTTTAACAGCGAATAAGGAAAGAGAAAGGGCAATGCGTAACTTAAAAGGATAGGCTTTGTTACTCAGAATCAAAAAGGAGAGGAGCTATAAATAGCCAAACGCAGGCCCACCTTCCCATAAAGAAAATTAGGTATTTTCTTGGTACGCACGAGATATATATATATATATATATTATATATACGGAGAGAGAGAGAGAGAAAGGGATATTTGTATGCGGTGGTTTAGCTTTTGCTTTGCGATTTGGTGCATCTCCTCTTTGAGATAAACACAAATTACTAATTAGGTTGAGATAACTCGGAAACAACGAAGCTCTGGATTCCTCTTCCCGTCTTAACCGACGGTTCATATGCCGGTTGGCTTTCAGGTTCTTCTTTCTCTGATTCGTTCTCTTTTCATCGTTTCTTTAATTTCTGTTTTCGCAGATTTTGTTTTGGTTTCGATCAGATCCGATCACGCTATGTATTGAATTTTGTTTCCAGTCCGTTTTTTGTTAGGGTTAGATTGGATGATTTTCCGCAGCGTGAATAGGTTTTTTTAAGAGATTTTTTTTATTAGGTCAGAATGGATGGATTTTAACGTCCGAGGGCTTTGTTTGATTGGCAATTGATTTGTTTAGCTAATCCGGTTTATCGTTGGTGCACAATGGTGTTTGGATTTATAATCTATAGCATTTCGAGTTTTCCTCGTCATATATGTCCAAATTTTCTTAAAGGCTTGCTTTTGTTTGGTGCGATTGTTAATGCGTGTTTACTTGATGATGGTGATGATGATGGATTTGTATTATTTTTTTTTTCTTTTATCAGATCTATGGCATCAATTATAGGATTTTTTATCTTCTTTGTGAACTTGTTGCATTTTATTTGTCTTTTCTATTTTATTCTTATTGCATGTTCTGATGTTAGATTGATTTCTGATTTTTTTTATTAGCATTGATATTGATTAATACGGTATGTGCCTGCGTAATTCTGACCTTATTATGATGTGTTTTTTGGTGGAGTGGTGTAATGGATGGTGACAATGTAAATACGTGTTATATAATGTTTGCTGTTTGGTGCGGTTAACGTACTGTGTCATTTTTTCTTTTGAAAGTATCTTGTGCTGTTAAATTTTATTTTTTAATTTTCAAGTTTTCTGAAATGTTTTCTTGCAATTTTCTCGATTTGAACAGTGAGAACGTAATTATATGGTTCTTATTATTTCTTTTGAGCAATTCTACTGTTTGAAATTATTATATAATTTCTATGGGTTACTTTTTTTTTTGTTTTAAATTGAAAATTTCTGTTTTCATTTCAATGACAGGTTGTACCGGACTTGGATCTGAAAAGCTTCATTTCCTTTATTGAGATATGGAGAGAATGTGCTTTTGTCCAAATTGCTTCCAGTACCGAGTTTTTTCATTTCAAGAAGTGCTCGACTGGCGGTTTCTTGTCCTTGGAGACTTCCTTTTGGTTTCATTTGTTAATTGCACTTAGTGGTCAGTTTCTCTTTAATGAACAGAACAGGAGGCGTGATGCAAAATATTTCTGAGATAGGTGTTGGATCTTTAGTGCACTTATTCAAGTAAGCAGGTTTTTCTTTTCCTTTGAACAAAGTCTGAACTGGCTTTAATGCAAGCGATCCATTTACTTCTGAGCAAACTCTCTGTTAGGTATTCTCTAATGACTTGTCTTGTTTTTAGTGCATTGCTGATACAACATCCAGTCAAGCTTTTTGGAAACGCTTCTTCTGGGGTACATATATATTATGTTCAAGTTCTTCCTTGTTTGCTCTTTTATTTGAATTGTTTCAAACTTTACTCTAACCTCTTTGCTATTCTTGCAGGGTTAAAGTCTGCAAGAAATCAATTCAAAGGTGCATAGGTAGTTACTATTTAGATAAGCCATTCCTCAAGTCTGCAGACTGTAGTTCTTAGCTCTCATCTTGTTGTTGCTTCTGATGGGTTGTGGCTTTGAGTGTCAAGATAGCAGTTGACAAGAGAATTCCTACATAGTGTAGATGTGGTAGCTTTGTGTTTTTGAGCCATTGGGTGACTGTCTGGAGCTTAGGGATCTGTCCTTTCAGCTAGAACAATCATTCTGGTTGGTTCCTACTTTCCTTGTTTGTCGACAATATGTTCTGCAGTCCTTTCTTTGTCCTCCCTTCCATGTCTTCTTACTATTCTGAAGTTGTGGGACAACAAATTAATAAGGCAATCAAGCCCGTCCATAAAGAACACTCTGGTTTTCTGCTCTCAATTACCTCTGCAGAATACTAACTCAAGATTAGCTGGACCAAGGCAGCCTTTTGTACTTTCTACTAGGGTTCATCTGCCATAAATGTCATATAGTGTTTTTGGTGCTTGCTTTTGTTCGTGAATAAAGAAAAAGCTTCATTGTGTTCCAGTGGAAGAATGGAGAGGTTAGTATGATTTACTTTTAGGTTTCTTTGCTCCATTTTATACTCTGGACCTCTTTAAAACCATTTGTGACGTCTTATCTAGGTACAAGTTAATTAAGGAAATCGGTGATGGTACATTTGGGAGTGTTTGGCGAGCAATTAATAAGCAGTCTGGTGAAGTTGTAAGTGTTGTCTCTTTCTTTTTTTCTCCTTTTTGTTTCTTTGTTATACCTAGATAGGTAGTTTGCTCCAGATTTTCTTTTCCTAATCAAATACTTTCTTCATGATAAGCAGGTAGCCATAAAAAAAATGAAGAAAAAATATTATTCGTGGGAAGAGTGTGTTAATCTAAGAGAAGTTAAGGTAATATTATTTGCGCACGCTCACATATATAGATATTCTATCTTGATGAGTTTTTAAAACTGGCCTTTCTGTGGCAGTCACTGCGGAAAATGAGTCATCCGAACATTGTGAAACTCAAGGAAGTCATACGAGAAAATGATATTCTATATTTTGTTTTTGAGTACATGGTAATTGGTTTCTCTTTTTTTGCAATTTGAGTTAGTTTTTGCTCTGTAATTCTGCATTTTATTTTCTTATAATGTTTTTCCCCTTCAGGATTGCAGCCTTTATCAACTTATTAAAGACAGGGAAAAGCTATTCTCGGAAACTGAAATCAGGAATTGGTGTTTTCAAGTATTTCAAGGTCTGGCTTACATGCACCAGCGAGGGTATTTTCACCGTGACTTGAAGCCAGGTAATTTTAGGTCTATACATTGGTTATTTGGAAAGAATACAAGTTCTTGAACCATTTGTCCACATGTTTTCCTTTTCTGGGAGTTGTTGGCGTGTGGGTTAACATCTCAATTGGTGTCAGCAAGAGTGATTGCTTTTTTTTTTTTCTAAAATAAGATTAAATGTTAATCTCACTTCTGATCATGTTTTTCTCATTCTCTGCAAATATTTTTTTCTGGTAGCAATTTGTTGATTAAAATACACTATTAAGCATTACTCATCAGTATCCATTTGGATTTATTTTTATAATATCATCTTCTCCTAGTGAATATACTTAATAGTTTATTATCTGGACATATCTGAACAGAAAACTTGTTGGTTTCAAAAGATACCATAAAAATTGCTGATTTTGGACTTGCACGAGAAATCAATTCACAACCACCCTATACGGAGTATGTCTCGACGCGGTGGTATGTTAAGCGTTTTGTTTTATCTTCTTTTGAAATCCGTGCTTCTGTGGGATGAGAAACACTCATATTTGGCCAACGGCTTGTTATTTTCTTTTATGATGGTAGGTATCGAGCTCCAGAGGTGCTGCTTCAGTCATATTGTTATAGTTCTAAAGTTGGTCAGTTTCTAATCCTGTGATGAGTATTCTGAAAATATAATTGTTGGAAGTTAAGAGATGTATACAGGGCTAACTCCTTGTGCGTTTCTTACTCCGCAGATATGTGGGCAATGGGTGCTATGATGGCTGAGTTATTCACTCTTCGTCCACTTTTTCCTGGTACCAGGTGAAGATCCTGGTTTAAGCTTTTGCCAAGGGTTTGAGAATTGCTAATTGCTGAAAAGGATACTGATGTTTGGTTTGGTCTTGTTTGTCATGCATGCAGTGAAGCCGATGAGATCTATAAAATATGCAATATAATAGGGAGTCCAACGCTGGACACATGGACTGATGGGCTTAATCTTGCAAGAGCTATTAACTATCAATTTCCACAGGTTAGATTTGCCTGTTGCTGTCGATATTCGGCTGTCTGGAATTTTTTTTTCTGGTTCATGATGCTTCATGAGGCACAAACTTAGAATTGTTAAGTCTTCGTTTGCAGTCTATTAGTTATTTCTATCCAATTGTAGGAGTTTAAAATATCATATGATTTGATGTTTCAGTTTGTTGGAGTAAACCTTTCTGCACTCGTACCATCAGCTAGTGAAGATGCAGTCAACCTTATCAAGGTCGGTAGCTGATATACTTTTTTTCCTTCTGCTTATGCTTCAGAATCTCACATAGTGATGAGTATTACGCCCTCCGTAAAAATAGGATTTAAAAATAGGCTTGGTTTTCATTTTTGTTTGTCCAATATATAGTCCTCTCTTCCCCTTTTTAAACTATGGCTAACATAGGAATTCTCCACCATAAATGTGCCTTCTAATCAACAATTTACCTAATTCTTGCATTGTAATGTGACAAGTTCTTTTATATTAAATAAGGGTATATTAGGAAAAACATAGGTATAATTTTGTTGTCAAACTATATTAATTAAATTCTTATGTGTGGAAAAGAAACAAGCCTATGTTTTTGAGATGAAGGGAGTAATATTCTAGGTAGGAAAACATACTTTGTGGTTTGTTCCCTCCCTTGTCTGGAAAATTACTTTCTCATTTTCAACATGTAGTTGCTTTGTTCTTGGGATCCATGCAAGAGGCCTACAGCTTCCGAAGCGCTTCAACATCCCTTCTTCCAGGTATTGTTTTTCTGGATCATAGATTATGATGAAGTTCCGCAAAGTTTCATAGGTAATAACTTAATTTCATTTATTTAATTTGACAGAGTTGCTTTTATGTGCCACCGACTCTTCGTTCAAGAGCACTTGTTGCTAGAACACCGCCATCTGGTTTGTCCTACCTGAATTTATTTATTTTCTTTTGGAATCAATATTTTATGCATTTATTTATTTATTTTTGTAAACATAATATCTTAATTTTTTTGATGTGCTAATGCTGCAGCTGGGACAAAGAGTGCTTTGGAGCTGCAATATGGTAGGAGGCATCCAGGGTCATTGTCTAATTCAAAGGTCACTCACAGTTTCCCAGCTCCAAAGTTGAACAATTCCTTCAGCGTAGGTTCGTATAATTTCCTTTTCTTTCAAACTTTGAGCTGTCTACTTTTATGAATATGATCATCTTTCAGCTAAATGAATTACGTTTGAAACCAAAAGAAAAAAAAAAGGCAAAATATTTAACAATTATACAAAGTCTTGCATAGTACTGTTGTGTTTTGCCCTGTTGATAAAGAAACTTTGGATATTTTGTGTTCACATACTGGCGTGAGACATGAAGGGGACTATTTTGATGTTACAAGAATAAGGAAAATTGATTTTGAAAAGCTTTGTTACTGAACTCATTCTTGAGTGCATGCTTAGAGATTGCTTGCAATGTAATCTGTTTATCCTGATACTATGCTTGTATTACAGGTGTACAACGCAAGCTGGACCTTGTTGACCAGGTAAGGACTATTAATTTTATATTAAATACTTGCTTGCACTGAATTATTGTATTTTATATTTATTTGGATGTGGGAGTCGAGAATTTGGGACACCTAAATGTTTGTTTGAATTGTGGGCCATTTCAGTGTCATGTTAGTGTTGGTCAATATATTGAGCTCATTGGAGGATTGGGTTTGCATAGGTCATCTGAGCAGTTTAGCTGTCACATGTCTCCTTGAAACAATTGTTCACCTGCAAAAGTTTCTGTATCAATATATAACAATGGCACTGTTTTTTCCTACTCTGTTCCATTTTCTTTCTTCTCTTGCATTTGTTTTCTCATGAGAGTCAGGTGATTCTTTTTATTTTTTTTTTTTTGACACTTGCATTTAGGACACACCAGAGCTGTTGTTTGCTGCACTCAGCTGCAGAAATTCGCTAGATATAGATATTAAAATTCATTGAGTTGGTTTTCTTGGATAATGTTAGAGTAGCTTGCATTAATGTCAATTTATTTATGGATGAAGGATGCAAGTCGGAATGACAAATCCCTAAAAAGTGCTGCTAAACAACAGAAGTATCGACCCCCAGGAAGGAAGAGCCCAAGTAAGTTTCTGAGCTTCTACCATGAGATGTTAAGGTTTAATTATTTCTTAAGCTTGTTTAATTTATTAATTTTTTGGATCTCTTTTTAAGATAATTTACCAACTTTGCTTTCCATGGTTAGAGGTGTAAATGTCCGTGTTAACCTGCTCATTAACTCTCCTATAGTAGCGATTTTGAACTATAAACTGCCTTGAAATTTTGTATATGATAATATGACAAGTTAAATGGTAAATTGGCAGCAAGCATGAACAAGGTTAGAGGTTCACGTGGAGCGTCCAATACAGCCGATACAGCTGATAGGTTGGCAAGCATGAGAATTGGTTCCCAAAGGCAAACTGTGGTGCAGCCGAGGCCACCTCCTATGAAAGCCGGAGTGCAGTGGAATTCAGGATCTGGAGACATGTTTCTCAGACCCACTCATCAGTTCCAGCATGGCAGAGCTTATACTAGGAAGGTTGCCGGATAATGCAACATCAACTCTTATTACCTTACAAGTTTTAGGATGTTTCACTATATGAATGCTTGTGGCGGTTTTACTATATGAATATGAATAAAGGAGAATAATAAATTAAGATATGGTTTGTGGGATTTTAAGTATAGTGTGGTGTTTCATCTCTTGTTTGAGATGGTGATGTTTTTATATGCGGTGTGTAGTTGAATGCTGCTTTGCGATATTTGTAAAAGTTGAAATAAATGTTAAATGTGATTGCCCCTATTCGTCACTCTTTTTGGTCGGTAATTGTTATTCTTTGGTGGAGAATCAACCTCTCCACTGCAACAAGCGTCCTTCGCCACCAATGCAAACTCGGTTCCATTGAGTCCTGTAATCTCTTCTTTTCAATATTTTGGTGCTACTGTGTTGGCTATACAGATCCTTTGAAGTTCTTGTGGTTATTTTAGTTGTGTCAACGTTGTATGTTCAGTTGAGCTCATTTTGCTATAGAATTCCCGATAGAAGGTTAAAGAATTTTTTTAAGATAGTGCTTAAAATAAATGAATTATATAAAATTTTATAAAATTTATTTATAATTTTTATTTTTTATGCTTGAAATGTAATAAAAAAAAAAAGAGAAATTGATCATGTTTTTTACAAAATTTTATTAAAATAAATTAAATTTGTAAATAAATTTTATATTTTTAAAAGTTAAATTTAAAAGGATTATAATATTCTCTTAATTATTTGTTAAAAATAAATTATTTTTGTGTAATTAACGTAATCTATTTTTTTTTCATCCACTATTGTTATTCTACATTTTCTACTGTTATTATTTTCTCATTCAAAACCAACATTATCGGATTTTGATTTGTATCCGTTAAAATTTTACTAACCGGTTTCATTAGTTGTCAATATGTATAGTTTTTTTTTCTTTTTTTTTTCAATTTTTTTAAATTATAATTGAAGAATGAGTCATATTAGTTTTTATAAAATACAGTTAATTATTCAATTTAAATTTTAATAGTAAATTTTTAGAGACAGATTAATCATCAATATTACTTGTAATTAAAGATCAAATTATTAATTTTAAAAAGTAAGATGAAATAATGATATTGTTTTTTTCTTTTAGATGTTATTCAAAAGTTATTCAATTTAATTGTTTCAATGAATATTGAATATAAATATATTACATATATATATGACTTTTTTTTTAAAAATTATTTGTCGAAAATTTTAAAATGATAATTAATAGTTATTAATTTTTTTTACCGTGAGTAATTGGAAGAATATATTAAAATTGGCACAAAAGATATTTTAGAAAATAAAATAGAAATGAATTTATTTATTTATTTATTTATTCCAAACGTAAAAATAAAAAAATTATTTTTAATTTTATATTTTAGAAATTTAATTTCAAGTATAAAAATTTATTTATAAATAAATTTTATAATTTAAATTTATTTATTTCAATCGTAAGTTAAATCATGGCAAAATATCTACTTTAAACGTGAAGAAAAAAAATTAATTTATTTTTTCTATTTTATTATTGTTTTGTATTCTAAGTGCATTCACATATTTTATTATTATTATTTTTATATTAATTAATGAAACGACAGTTTAGTTATTTAATAATATTTTTGAAAAGATTGAAGTACTTTTGCGAAGAATCAAAAGGTACAGTTAAAAGTAAAAATGAAGTAGTAGTTAGCTCTTTAAGCTATAATGAGTATAGACTTGACCTTCAATACCACTGGTATTGTACAGTGTTCTACTGATCATATATGTTTCCCATTTTTCAATTTCTCCACTAGGAGATTATTTATACTTTTTTTTCATTTTTTTTAGTTTCTTAAAATAGTTTGATCCGAAATTAATTTGAAATATTTGTGCCATTTGTATGAATTTCTTGCTTTTCACTTAATGATGCAAAAGCATGATAATCAAAGAGAAATGGCTTCTTATGTATGGAATAATCAAAGAATGACAATTTAAAAAAATATATATTCTACACCCATGAACGTGTTATTTCTTTATACTGACCTATTCGACTAATTTAGTATGCGTTTGAAATTTGCTATTTGAAAATATAGATTCGGATGAGTCTTTTAGTGTGTGCATGCTAGTGGCTCTATATTGTAAAAATACATATTAGTGTTTTTCACTTTTTCATGGTTAGATTATGATTTAAATAATATTGTCAGCTGATTTGACGGTTAAATCTCTTATTGCTCTTCTCTCTATAGTGTAATATCTAGTCCTCTAATATTTCATTTTACAATTTTTTTTTTAAGTTAATGTCTTACCTTAATATCATGGGATGTGTGTCAAGTACAACCGTAGCGCTAAAACAATAAATCACTGGGGATTTTTACTATTTTTACTATTTTTGGTAGCAGCAAGCAAGTAGTTAGTTATCGGTATATTTGGCAGTATTGTAGTAATCCCTAGGTTTATTTTGTACATTCCTTTTGGCAGCTAGTATTGCTAGGCTAAGGAATCATTCCTTTATGTACCTGTCCTTTTTCTTAGAGGAGACCATGATGATGAATTAATAAAATTCTCTTTCTCTCTCATTTCATTATTATCTCTTCTATCTTCTAATCTGTCTCCTTCTTATTATTGTTCTTTTTCTCTCAGTCCTTTCTCCTCTATTCTCTTTCATTTTCATTTTCTGATCTAAAATTAAAAATATTCCTAACAAACTGGTATCAGAGCAGAAAGATTCTGCAGGAGTTAAATCGTAGGTAAAAACAATACTGCTTAGAAGACTAAGGAAAGTTCTAAATCTTCTATATCAATGGGAGATCTTAAAGAGCAACTACAATCTCTCAGCCCTGGATTGGAGAAGTAGAGAGGTGTTTACGTTCAATAATGGTATCCAATTAAAGGAATGCTACAAGAACATATCCAACTAAGAGCAGAGTAGCAAAAGTCTTAAGCAAACTATAAGGAACCTAAGCAGGAGAACCAGAAATCAGTAGCTTACCTGGCCCAACTTATATAAGGGTTACAACCAACTTCACCTTCTTCCTCTAACAAGATGAATACCACAGCCCTTCAGTCAAACATCCACATAGGTAAGGAAACTTTAGTCCTCAATATAGAGTCTCCTAGGATTAAGAAAGGACTTTTGCCTACTCTTGTAGAAAGGACTGAATTTGATGTTTACAGTCCTAGGAAGGGAATTATACGTAGGTTGTTACCCAAATGTGATTTGCCTGTATTTGAAAAGGGTAATAGTAAGTCATGGGTTATCAAATGTAAGTATTTCTAGATTTATAAAGTTACAGTAGACAAGCAAGTAGATCTGGCAAGTCTATTCCTGCAAAGGAAGGCATAAGCCTGATACATGAACTAGAGTAAAGGAAAAATAACTATTGAATGGGAATATTTCTCTAATGCTCTTTGTAATAGATCCAGGGAAGGTGGAGAGGAGAATGTAGAGAAAGTATGCAGAGGCTTAAGCAAACTTCCACTGTAGATGAGTATTTAGATAGGTTTGTAGCTCTAAAACTCAAAATGCAAAGGATCTAGATTAACCAACTAGAAACTTACTATGTTTGTTGTTTTATTGGAGGCCTTAAAGATGATATAAGATCAATTATCATTTAAACCACCCGACCTGTACACTGCCATAAACCATGCCAAGTTATAAAAACAACACCTAAAGGCACTCAAATCTAAAACTTTCTACAAAAACAGTAACAAACCTTGGGGAAATAACTAAAATACTTTCACTAAGGGCATTAATACGTATGGAACCAACCAAAAACCCTCCACCACACAACCAACCAATAACTAGAATTCTAATGGAAAGACCAAAACCCTTCTAGTTCCTACCAAACAAACTTATCCATACCAACCAAGAGCGCCTAAAACCTATTATAAGTGTAGAGATAAATATAGACCAAGACATCAATGCAACTCAAATAAATTATGGCAATTCAGGCCCTAGAGGAATGTATACTAAAGGAAGAAGACTGACAGAAGATTGAGGAAGGAGTTGCTCTAAAAATAGAGAGGGTAATAGAGCATATCCAACTATCCTTAAATGCTATTGAGGGTAGCCTAAGTGACAATACTATTAAACTCAAGGACCAACTTGGAGATAAGGCAATTATGATCCTCATTTATAGTGGTAGCACCTGCAGTTTCTTAGATTCCTCCCACAACAAAAAAAAAGGCCAATTAGCGACGGAAAATTCCGTCGCTAATTTTGATATTTTAGTCGCTAATTAAATATAGCGACGGGGCGACGGAATGTCGCAAATACGGCCGTTGCTAAAATTTAGCCATTAAAACATAAACAGTTGCTAAAAATAGCGACAGAAAATTTCGTTGCTAAAAACAAAAAATTCCGTCGCTAAATAACACATAAATTAGTCGTGGGAATATTAAAGAAATATTAGCGACAAAATATTTCGTCGCTATTCCGTCGCAAAATTATTAATTTTTTCTTATTAATTTCTTTATTATTAATATTAATATTAATATTATTATTATTATTATTATTATTATTATTATTACATCAAAAATTTAATTTATATAATTAATAATTATCCAATATTATTAACAATATTATTAATTTAAAAATATAATATTATAAAAATATATTAAATTGTACAATTAAGTGGATACAAATAATCAATTCGATTTGATTTTAAATGTAACTGAATAGATCAAAAATCGAACTTATATTAAACAAAATAAAACCATTTAAATAAAATAAAAAAATAACATACATCAATTTTCATATTATGTTCCTAATAAATATTAAGTAAAATTAAATTAAAATAAATATACATAAATTACAATATATGTTGCCTATAATTTCATACTTTATTGGTCAGACTGATATTGAGTCTAGACTTGAATAAAGGCATAAAATCAAATAACATTATGCTCATTTGAGAATGATCTGGCAAGTCCAAAATGTGCAAGCTTTAAATTATCCTCATTATCTATGAGAAGATTAGAACCTGCCCACCAAAAACAAGAAAAAAAAAAGGAAAAGAAAATCAGCAGTCCAGACAAAAATATTTTCTACTTTTTAATGATGGAATTTTAAACAATATAAACTAGAATATCACAAACTATATACATGAATTCAATTCTAGACAATAACATTTCACTAATGCAGAAAATAACTAATGTCTAGCTATTCAAAACACTTGGTTATTAAATTATTGAGCAAAAGTATAGGGAGCTGATGGTTTACTAACTTGTCAATGGCAACATGCAATAAAATTGCAAAAAAGTGATTGCACAAAGTAACAAAATGAATGGAGGCTCAAAAATATAAATTGATGCTTAGACTCACCAGACCCATCAGATTGGCCCCCTAACATTTGTGCTCTCTCTGTTCTCTTTCTTCATGTATATTATACTTTCTATCTAATGTTTAAAGCACCTTGCAGAGTAAACGATCCTATTCATGGAAGTACAATTGAGCACCAGATCAATAAGTGGAGAAAAGGAAATATTTTGTATGCCATAAACAACATAATATGCACTACTTTTTCAGCAAAAACTACAAGAAACAGATAAAGAAAAGAAAAAAGTGGGAAAAAGAACCGTTATTTCATTCAAAAGTAGGCATTTGAAAATTCAATACTCGATCTGCCTACCCAAAGAATTATCTGAATTTCACAAGAAATGGTTGCCTCCATCTGAATGTTGTTTCAAAATATAAAAAATCCAAATTTAGATCTGAATCAACTAGAAAGCAAAAATTTGAATCCTCACACAACATAAGAATAGACAATACGAATCATAGAAATTCTGAAAGGTACTATTGACATTCACAAAATAAAATTACATGTAGAAAAGCAAAATACAAATGAAACTGATATATACAAGCAATGAGTTAATCGAGATAACAAAAACGTATATTTCATCTGTTTGGCAGAACAGAAAAAGAAAGAGAGAAGACTCACCGATCAAAACGCAGCTGAGGTTGGGCAAAAAAGTGATTGCACAAAGCCATCTGTTATATATACTTCCATAACAACTATAGTATCAATATATTAAAACTTCTCCAACTTGAGTTGTAGCACAGGCAATCAAAATCTCAAGAAGATACATAGTAACACAACATATTTTTCATTCTTCCTCTTATAAAAGTTTCAACAAACACCAAATTTTAACACTATAACTACAACAAGAGAGTTCATTTTATGGCATAAATAAAGTGAAAGAGGTGAAAAGGTTTATTCCTACCTTAGTAATAGAATTCTGAGCATTTAATCCAGCCATCGTATCGCTAACCCCTGAATAAAATTACATACATAAAAACTTTGGAAAGTCAATCATAAATCTGATTAAACAGCATGTATATACTTAGCATCCATATGATCACATACTTGAATAATCAACAGTTAATAAACTATAAACTTAGAAATTCAACCACTCAACAATTAATGAAGGATAAATACTGAAAGTCACTGAATACAAGAAAGAAAAGAACACTCACTAGCATAAAACTGCAGCTCCTTCTCAAATTTACGTTCTGATTTACTTATAGCATCTTGCCTACACTCAAAAGAAAGAAAGAAAAATAAAGTTAAACATAAAAGAGCATTTGGAAAAAAATTAAACAAAATAATGAAATTAAGAGGAATTAGTAAGAATTATAGTACCCCGACTTCCCAATCCTTAAAGATCTGTAGATCTGCAGATCTGGGGGCCTCCGATCTCCTCGTCGTTGTCGGCGAACGGCGGGATCTAAGCAACGGCAGAGGCGCGACCAAGAGAGATAGCGCGCGAGGAAGAGGTGGAGAGCAGAGCGCGGGGAAGAGAGAGAGAGCAGCGCGGGGGCGGCAAGGGAGCGAGAGTCGGCGACGGGAGCATCCGATCCGGGTGGTCGGCATGGAGGCGGTGCAAATCTATGCGGAGCCAAATGACCGAGAGAGATAGAGGGTGGGTGAAGGGAGGGAGAGGAAAAGAGAGACAGAAAGGGTTTTATATATATATATATATATACACATATACATGATATATATAGCGACTGCATGTTCGGTCACTATTTGGTCGCAAAATTTTTATTTCTGTTTAGCGATTAAAATTTAGTCGTTAATATTTAGCGACTAAAATTTTGTCGCTAATATCTGTCGCTAAATTAGTTGCAAAAAAAGCGCCAAGTTTTAGCGACTAAATTTCATATTCAGTCGCTAAATTGCCATTCATATCAAAAAAATATGATTTTGCGACTGAATTATAATTCAGTCGCAAATTAGCGATTACATTTAATTAGTCGCTAAATTTAGTCGCTAAATCGCTGTTTTTTTGTAGTGTTCATAGCTAACGCCTTAAGCTACCATTGACTAAAGTAACTCCTGTGACTGTTTTTATAGCTGATGGGAGGAAGATTACAATCCAAGATAAATACAATAAATGTGTCTAGAGCATGCCGGGCTGTAAATTTAAATTTGGCTTAAGGTATTAGAGTTGGGAGACTATGATTTGATATTAGGGGTTGATTAGATGAAGTGTCATACCCCAATGACTTTTGATTTTGATACAAATAAGCTGCCTATACTTAAAAATGGGAAAAAGATGGAGTTACAATGCCTCACAGAGCAAACAACTCTTAAGCTGATAACCACCAAATCGTTCAACAAGGTAGTTCAAAATGGTTAGAAGAGAATAACTGCCATGTTCTTTTTAATAACACTCCAGCAACCTATACCTACAAAACTTGAGGACTTTAAACAAAAAATACCTTAACCCATCCAAAACCTCTTACAGTAGTATCCTGAAGTATTCCAAACACCCATTACATTACCCCCTATGAGGTCTCATGACCATTGTATTCCTCTCAAACCTAACTTTGAACCAATGAATACCAGGCCCTATAGATACCTACACCACCAGAAGAATGAGATAGAGACTCATAAGGGAAATGTTGGACAATTCAATCATTTAGCCCAGTCATAGTCTATATGCTTCTCTAGATAGTAGGTGAAGAAGAAGGATGGCACATAGAGATTTTGTGTTGACTACAGGGGGCTTAATCATCAAACAGTGAAGGACAAATTTCCTATTCCTATGATTGAGGATTTATTAGATGAGTTGCATGGGGCAGTTATCTTGATCAAAATTGATTTAAAGGCTGGATACCATTAGATAAGAACAAGGGATGCAGATGTATACAAAACAGCCTTTAGATAACATGTAGGCCACTATGAGTTTCTAGTTATGACATTTGGCTTAACAAATGCCCCTACCACCTTTCAAGCATTAATGAACTAGGTTTTTCAGTCATACTTAAGGAGATTTGTGCTAGTATTTTTTTGATGACATACTAGTGTATAACACTTCATTAGAAAAGCATGTCCATCACCTACAAATTGTGTTAGAAACCCTGAAGTAAAGAATCTAAGCGTGATTTTGGCCAGTACCATATTACCTATTTGGGGCATATCATTTTAGCTTTAGGAGTGTCAACAAATCCGGCCAAGATTGAGGCTATGCTCATATGGCCCCAACCCGAGTCCTTAAAAGGGTTAAGAGGATTCTTAGGGCTCACAGGTTACTACATGAGGTTTATTCAGGGTTATGGCTTAATCAGTAAACCTTTTACTGGCAATTCCTTTGGTCTGAAAATGCCCTGCAAGCCGTTGATAATGTAATAACCCGATTTGGACCCTAGTAGAATTGCAGAGTTTTTGTTTGGTAATTTAGGAGTTTGTGAGTATGAGAGAATGTATTCAAATGAGTTCTCATATTGACTTAAGGCTAAAGTTTTGTTAGAGAAGATTGTTTTGAGAAGATGAAGTGAGTGGCTTAGTGTGGGTTCTGTCGCGAGCGCAACAGAATGCTTCACGGGAAGCCTATTTGAGTTAGTTATTTTTGGTTTATTTGATGGGTTATTGACATGTGGCGGCTTAGAATGGTGACACCTGGCTTTTTCATGAGTTAGTAGAGAGAATGAAATGGATTGAGATGTATTAATTGAGATAATTGGCATTAAGTGAGAATGGTTGGCATTTAATTTGGTTGGTTGGCTTTGGATGAGGGTTGACCGGCTGCCCTTTTGTTCCTTTTCATTTTGTTTTACTTGTAGCTTTTGTTCTTTTTTTGTTCTTTCTTATTCCTTTTTGCCGTGCTCCCTTTTGCTCTTCCAATTGTTTTCTTTTCTTCTTTTCTTTGCTCTTGGTTCTACTGTGTTCTTTTTCTTTTTTCTTTTCTTCTTCTTTTGGTTGCTCCTTAAAAGAGTTACTTGGATTGGTTTGAAGGGAGTGAGATGAGGGTTTGAGTTTGTAACGGCTAGTGGGGTACCGACCGAGGGCTATCGCCGGAACATATCCCGTAGGGCCTTCCCTGCGCGTCGCTCAATAGCCACCGCGCCGTACTCACGATCTTTACACTTCCCCTTGTGCATTTTTGCCTTTCTTGGGATTCGAACCAAGGAACTGGGGATAAGTCCTTAATTCATAGAATACCACTACCATTAGGCTATCTAACCTAATGGTAGTGGTATTCTATGAATTAAGGACTTATCCCCAGGTCCTTGGTTCGAATCCCACGAAAGGCAAAAATGCACAAGGGGAAGTGTAAAGACCGTGAGTACGGTGCGGTGGCTATTGAGCGACGCGCAGGGAAGGCCCGATGGGATATGTTCCGAGGATAGCCCTCGGTCGGTACCCCACCAGCCGTTACAGAGTTGGTTCTTGAGAAGGTAAACTTGATTAGCTCTCCGATCTGACCTCCTTTTTCTTTTCATATTTCTGTTTTTGGTTTAAAGTTAAGAGCTTGGTTTAAGTGTCCTCTTAGTTGATTTGTGCATGAAAGATGTGGATAAGAAGAGGGACAAGGGAAAAGAGAAGATTGAAACCGATTAGAAAGACGTGGTCAAGCTATATAAAGGTTGGGATTGTGTGTAATTTTGTGTTAGATGCATGTTTTAGTTGCTTTTGCACTTAAGTGAATGTTATATGCATGATAGAAGGTTAGAAGGTCTTAACCTAGTTCTAGAATAAGATATATGACTTTGTTCATTTTGATTGCTTGCGATGTTCCTATGATATATGTTTATGATTATATAATTTGATCATTTTCATATGTGTTGATGATGTTAGATGATTGCCATATAGTTTTTGAGTGTAAGATATGATTTTGGGGAAACTCTGTTCATTTTTTTCATCAGACCTCCGTGTAATATTTTTATCATAAGTGAATTTTTAGATCTCTAAATTGAGTGATTGTTGATCCGTTTGAATCATGACGTCAATACCTAAAAACTTCTCAGAAATGACCTTGAGCAAATTCTTGCTCTAAAACCCTACAAATTGGCCAAAACAGATGTGTCTCTACTTTGGCCGGTTCATTTGAGCAGTTCAGATTGTTTAGATCATATCTGACGTTATATATGTCCATTTGACCTGAAATTTGTTCCATTTGAATCTTAACATCCTAGGGAACAATTGTTAAGAGGACATTTTGCCTAAAAATGACGTTTAGATATTGGTTTGGGCAATGCAAGTTTGAGGTGAAAAGCAGTCTCGTGAAATTCTTGTTGGAGCCTACTATCGCGAGCGCGACAGAACAGGTCATAAGAATGTTTTTCTTCTTGATTTGGAGCCCAGAGTTGGCATGAATCAATTCCCCACTTTTACCCTCAACTAATATGTATATTTTTATGTGTTTTTCTTCTCAAATTGAACCCGTATTACACCGAAACATTCCGGGGTCTATCCAATGCATGTTTAGGATTATCAAATAATTATAAGATTAGTTATTTGGGTAAATAATGCTACGGCATAAGAGTATAAGAACAGAACTAAGTGTATACATACTTTTTAAGTGTTGAACACGACATGCCATGTGATATTGATCATATATGATTGAATCATGATATAATGCATGAGTGATTGTAATGCATATAACATAATATATAGAGTCATTATGTTAAGCCTGAATGGTCATAGTAGTGGATAGATAAGCATGCTTATAAAGGGATAGAGTGTGGCTGCTACGTTGACCTTAATTGTGTCTACCGGCGAATAACTAGTGTATTCAATTTTGAGTTAGGTCCCTACCGTTTGATGCTGTTTATTAGTATTTAAGATACAGTACCCGTATCCACAATTGTTGAGAATTCAGGCTACTGTATGCTTTGTAGTTTACAAGAGTTGTAGAAGAAAGTTTTAACATGCATATGAACATGGTACGACATGATATCGATATTGATTGCCATATTTGGATTTTTGCACATGGAACAGGTTAAAGTGTGACTGTAGACACCAGATCCTGAATCAGCCTAAATCGAAGTTATCCGATGATGATAATTGCCTAAACAGGCTAAAAAGGTTAAAAGTGATGATTTCCTCGTTAAATTTGTATTTTAGAGTGAAAAATTAGAAAATAATAAAAAATATTTAAAAAAATTAATTTTGAAAAATGGGGGCTTAAAATTATAGTGTTTTTAGTCAATTTAAAATTAAAAAAAAAATCGGATCGCGAGTGGCGGGCGCGGCGGCGCGCGGGCGCCCAGGCAACGCGCAGCGTTGTGCGCCGCACCGCGCGCTGGAGCGCGCAGCATAGCTGTGGGAAGCCCGTCCCCCTATAGCGACGAGCTTCCCTCCCGTCATGCCCGTCGCTATAGGGTCTGATACCCTCTTTTCCAATTTTTTTACCCTCTTTTCCGATTTTTTCACCCAAAAATCCTTTTTTTATCCCATTTTTTAAGGATTTTTGAGTCCAAATTAAATTCTAAAATATTTTCTTAGATAATTAATTAATAAAACTTGATTTTATTTGTTAAAATAAATTTGTTTTCCTTAATTAAATTAGGGCAACTTTTTTTATCTTATAAATACTTTATGATGAAAAATCAAAGAGGGGGCCTCCACATTTTTTTAGACCTGAAATTTCCAGAATTCTTTTTCTTCTATTTTCTCTTCAAAAAATTTCAGATTTCTCTTTTAATTAATAAGGTTTAATTGAAATTGAAAAATCAATTTTCAATTCTTAATTATTCCAATTAATTTCTTTATTTTTCTTCCACAAACACAAAAAATTAATCATCACTTTGAAATCAATTTCTTTTCAATTTTAAGCATACAAATTAATTTGTTTGTTTTCTCCATAAACAAAGAGAATTAATTTTATTGCTACATTATTTTTTCAATCAAGTTTCCAAGAAAATCATCACTTTTCCTTTATCGAATCTGACTCTAAGGGTAAATATTTTAGGCTCAATTTCTATTTTATTTTTTATTTTTATTTAATTTATTCATGTATATTTTATTATTTTTATTGATTTATTTATTGTTTTCATTTATTCATTTGTTTTGTTGATTTTATACTTGTTCTATTTAATTGTTTATATATGGTTTGATTTTTATTCATGTGAATATTGTTTTCTTTTAATTCCTAACATGTAAATGATTTTATTTTGATTCCTCGTTATTTTTAACGTGTAAATAATTAATTAACTTAAATTAATCTTTTTGCCATGTAAATAGTTTGTTTTAATTATGAACACATCAATTAATCATGTTATTGTTTTAATTATTTTTATCATTCTTTTGTTTACTAATTTTTATTATTCTTTTTATCATTGTTACATGATTTATTTATTATTATTTATTTATTTATTCATTTATTATTTTTCACTTTTCATTATTATTTTCATCATGTGTATATTTTCATGTATTAATTAATTAACATGTTTTATTTTATTTTCATCACATCATTTAATCATTTATCATATATAATGCATGTTTCTCATTTATTTTGGTTTGTTAACATTTTGATTCAATTATCATTCTTTTCATGCCATCTTATTTTATTTTAATTTGTTATTCATTATTTTGTATGTTTAATATTTGTTATTTATTATTTTGTATGTTTAATTGATTTAATTACTAACATTATTTTATTTGTATTTTGTTTTTTTTAATGTCTAAACTCATTTTTTGATTGGGCGTTTTTGCGAGTCCTACGGGGAAGTCCTATGGGGAGGTCCAAAAGGCTCTCTCGGAATATTTATTTTTCTTTATTTGTAATTTTTTGTTTATTTGGCTTTTTTTTTATTTTTGCCATATAATTTTCTTGTAAAATTGTTTATTTAGTCTCGCTAGAAAGAAAGTCACTAAACCATTTTTATTAATTAACTTGGTATTTTTCCTAAATAAAAATGGGACCAATGTCTCAATTTTCTCCATCCAAAATCATCACATAAAAATTATTTCATAATAATATGCATGCGAGGACCAATGTCCTCACCATTAATGAATATCTCGATTTATGCATGATCTGTATTTTATTTACAATGGGGGTTGTATTACGCCCCTAGTTTTATTGTAATATTTTTACATGTGCTTTATTTTACTTATGCTTTTACCGCTTTTCTTAAATGTATGTTGTGCGCTTTAATTAATTGCATTAAATGTATGTGAAATGGGATGAATTAATAAATTCAAAACTCGATTATAAACTTAACCAATGTATGAATAAATGAGAAGTTCCGAACTCACTCTGGTCTTTGGGGCTCAATGAGGCGAGAGGTCTAGGACTTCCAAGACACCTTTTGAGTTTCACCAAAAGACTTAAATTTACAATCCTAGGCTCCAGGGGGTAGAGGCTGAGGCCTCCAAGATCTCTCTGGCTAGCCCAAGATGGATATGTATGCGCCGTCTTAGACTCGCTGAGGCTAGACGACCCTTCCTAATGTTCTATTGGGTGGCGACTCCAAGAAATCTCATTGTTGCCCAAAATAGACGCACTTGTAAATACCTTACAAGTTTTATGAACCTTTTCTAATCGCCCTAAAACGGGCTTTCGGGAGGCCACGAGGTTCGGCGCGCGTCACAGTGACTTTATTTATTTATAAGGCATGTATATATGGTTGTTGTAAATGACATGACTGTTAATATGCATGTGATATATTTGTGACTTCGTTCGAAGTCTTTTGCTCCTGTTTATCCCCACTAAGTGTTATCGCTTAGCACGGGCATTTTTCCCGTGTAGGTTTGCAGTTTTGGATTAGTGTGTGCGCATTTGCAGGTCATGGCCACTAGGAGCTTGTATATGATCTTTTTGTATAAGATAGAGTTTCTGATGTTTTGAGTAACATCATTATGTATATAGACAAGTATAGTAATGAAGTGTAAATGTTAACTGTAATATGTTTATGTACAGAAGATGATCATGTAATATGAGTGACAATATTTTTGTAATATGTACAGTTTATATATATTATATGAGTAGTATGTTTGGCCCTATAGTTATTCTTAATGTTATTTTCGTTATTGCTTCCGCTTTTGAATATGTGTTTTGTGTGTGTATGTGTGGCGCCCCGATATTCCTTCCCAGGGGTATGGGGTGTTACAGATAATTTGAAAACAATTACGATTTAAGCCCCAATCCTAGCCCTACCTAATTTCAATCAACCATTTGTGCTAGAATGTGATGCCAACAATAATGTATAATAGCAGACCTCTCTTACATTTCTAAACCATTAAGCCCTAGAAATAAAAAATTATGAGCTTATAAAAGGGAATTACTAGCCATTATGCTAGCAGTAACTGACGAGACCTCAGCAAGTGTACTGAATCGGCAAGTAATATAGTGATGTATAATTAAGACCACAAGTTATCGAACCCAAGGGACTGTGTTGTGTAAAATTTTAACAATTAAATGTATGCTAAAGAATTCCCAATTGTTTGATGTGATTAATTATTTAAGGTGAAAATTAAATACTGTAATTGATAAAATAACTAATTAAAGAATATTAAACAGACTCAATACCAATACAGATTTGATGAAATAACAAAAAAAAATCTTGTCAAGGAATACCCATCCTCCCCAATAACGCCATGTAAATGCTTCAACTTATCAATAACATATGCAAATCAGTGAACAACCTAGCCTATACCATAGCCTGCCTTTCGGATCAAGCTTTTCTAAGATATGCACCTACCACCCTGGATTCAGCACATATTTTAGCATCGAAACAGGTCTTAAGTCCTAAGCTTAGATGATCCTACCTTCCCGGATTAAGATATCAAAGCTCAATTATCTTCTACAATTCTGAACCTATTAAAATAGAGATCCATAGATTTAACTACCATCTCGGATTAATCAAACCAGTGAAAATCGATAGAAATAGAACAGAGTATGTGTAAGTTCATGAAATGAATATAATCAAAGATTATCACAGTAGATCAATCTTAAACTGGCATTAATTTCAATGACAAACAGATTTATTCAGAGAAGATAAAACTGAAGCATATGCATAAATCAATCCACACAAAGCATTCACATGATTATTGGGGATTCAAAGCATCCCTTAACAAGAAAAGAAACTACTCACTCATAATTGAAATTAAAACTGAATTAAATAAAGAGAAGTTGATATTACCCATTGAAGATCTGAAAATGAAATTCTTACAATAATAAAATTTATGTTCTTCCCGTTCAATCTGTTCTCAAAACTTCAAACATAAATAATAACCTCTCTGATTATTCCCCTCAGAATTAAATTAACAACAGCTTAAATTAAATTATAAAACTCCCTCAAAAATCTAAATCTTAAGTTGCAGAAAATAAATCTTCCTTTTTCGTTCCAGAAAACTCCCTTTTTCTTTTTTTTATCTGGTATTCTTTCTGACTTTTTATTGCCAAAATTCTTTCGGTCGGTAAATGGGAAAAGGATTCTCTCTTTTCTTCGGAAATTTGGGAGATTTTGAATTTATGAAAACGCTGGCAGTTGATGAAAAAGTCATCCAAATGCACTGTCGTGTTGAATTTTCTAATTGTAAATGCACGGCCATGTGAAATTTTGCACTTCCGTGCATTAAGCAAATAACACTCACTTGGCCATGTGAGAATTTGCACTCCCGTGCATTATGCAAATGCACTTTGTTCCATTCTTTGACTTCCACAAATCTGAGAATTACCAAATTGATCCAAAACTTAGCATTCTTTTCAATTAAATCCTTTTTCCTTTATTTTAATCCTGAAAAATACCAAAATCAACAATTAAACTCTAAAATATAAAATTAACTAATTCAACTATAATTCAACCAAATAAATACTCAATTAACTTAAATAAATAAATAAAAACACACTAAAAATATCATTAATTTAATAATTATCAAATACCCCACACTTAGACTTTGCTCGCCCCGAGCAAATTAGAAAAATTTAACTCCTCAGAAAAATTAAACTGAGATAAAGAATCATGCAATTCAGAATCATGCAATTCATAATTCAGAATCATGCTTAGCAATTTAATAAGGGCACTTAACAAAAATTCAACTAGAATAAATTCAAATAAGGCAAAATAAGTTAGTTTCTTTGTGTGTGTGCAAGACCAAAATATTTTATTTTATTTTATTTTATTTTATTTTTATATTTAAAACAAATCAAAACACCAATGCAAACTCATAGCCAAGCTTAGAAAGAATGTACACTTAAATGTACAAATGGTTTCGCACTTAAAACTCTAGAAACACCATAAGCCTCTCCTTTAGCACCGAAACCCGAAGGTCATCTCCGCTGAACAACTTCAAGACAAAACTTAGAATCACTTAGGTCTTTTAAAGGTTGTAATGGGGTTAAGGTATTAGTTATCAAAGAATGGATAAAAGATCAAACAATAAAATAGCCACTCTAAGATAAAATAGACTAACAATTCTAAAGTGTCTCCCATTAACTTAATCAATAAGAAACTTAACTTGCTTAACCTTTGATAATTCACAGCTCTTATGAGAGAAAACTAATTAAAATCTCTCACTTCCAAAATTTATACCCCTTCTAAAAAGAAGTCATAATTATTTTCCCTTGTAAGTACCCCACACTTAAGATTTTGCCATGCATATTATTTGTAATTTCAAATTTTTTTTTTTTAAATATGCTTACAGCAATACAACGATACTCTGGATAGTTACAAGATATAATTTCCACTATTATTTGACTTCAGCCATAATCCTTGAAAATGAAATTGTCTTACTATACCCATCAATCCATTCCTGTTAATCTACACGATCCTAGAGTGGCAACTCTATAAAAGGTAGGCAAAAGGCTTTTTAGGCTATATGGTAATTTGAACAAGTATATCAAAAAAAATAAAAATTGACACGCTTTTAGCATATCTCATTAAGCTCAACTTGGCCAACAAGGATCAATGTATAAAAAGGGTAGGAAAATAGGTCAAAATATGGTTAAACAAGAAAATATTGCCTAGATCACTTTCTAAGTTGAATTGAGTTGTTTGTATGCTTTGAAGGGTGATGAGGAAGGTTCTAGTGCTCTAAAATTCCTTGCTCAACTATTTTATGCATTGTTTTTTTTTTTTTTATATAAATATTTTTTAATTTAAAGAAATTAAAAACGGTTCTTATGTGCTCAAAAAGTAGAAACTAACAAATTTAAGTCAAATTGAATGTTAATCTAGCTAAAAATTCATCAAACAACATGTTTGTTCTCGTGCTAAGCAAAAGTCCTTAATTGCACATTCTAAATTTTAAGTTCAATATGTTCAATATTTGAGGAATAACAGGGGCAAACTAAGTTTTAGTGTAAACTAAATGGTAATAAAAAACTAATGTTATTTCTAAGCAAAACCAGAAAATTCTAAAGCAACTATCATTCATAACGCTAAGGGTAAAAGTTATTACAAAACTTATAAAACATCAAATTAAAAATAAAAATAAAAATAAAAACATCAAAATAAATAACCAGAATATAGATTCATGAACAATAAAGGGGTAAGATGTGTCTATTTCCTGAACCAAAATTGAGCTTAACTGAACAAGCTCTACCCCCTGTCAAAAAATTTTGCTGTCCACAGCAAATGAGTCATCTAAGGTGGTGGAAGTGGTGGTGGAGGAAAACGTGTCCAGAAATCATGCACGAACTTCTCCATGGTCTGCTTAACCTCAACAATAGTATCCTGCATGGTATCCATCCTCCCCTGCATCCTATCCAAGCGGATCTGCTGGTGGTCCATCCTGCTGCTAAGACGGTTAAGGTGATCTTCTAAATCAGATGGCATGGCTGTCTCAGCTGGTGGAACCGCTGCTGGCTCATCATCACCTCTGTTCTCATTTGGTGCTCCCTGAATCTCATCAATATGTATGCCATTTTCTCTCAGATATTCCTCTCGAGTTGTCCAGTGACATCTTGGCTTTGTTTTCCAAATCTTCATGCGTTTAAGCATGACATTATCAATATAAGCTATGTCACCATCAAGTGGATCGCCAAAAGAACGATTATAATTAACAGCTTCAGCTAAAACGGTTGCTATCCAACCGATGGAAACAGCAGGAATATTTGAAGAACACTTTTGTAAATCCTGAATCCGCTGTGCTATAAGCAAAGAGCCATTAATAGGAATACCATCAACCATACACCTAAGTAACATAATATGTGAAGCATTAAGTGAACTTAGGCTTTGAAGATTATTATATATACTTCGGGATAGAAATCTGTGAATAATTCTCAAAGCATGATCCCGAAGTGCATGAACTTTAAGCTTACCACCTCTCCACGGCTCAGCATTTAATGGATCACGAATTTTTTCTCAATTTTCTTCAGTAGAGGCATTAGGTAGTTCCACCAATGCATCAGGTGAGAATCCTAAATGCTGTGAGAATTTCTTAAAGGACATTGAATAACCCTTCTTACCCAACCGAAACTTAATAGTGCCAGAAGCATTTCTATCTCCATCAAAATGACACTCAAACGAGTATAATAAATCCCTAGCAAGATCTGGAAATACCTGCACCTTATGCTCCATAAACTGTTCCCAGCCGATGCCCTGAATCAATGGTAATATCTCTGTCCAAAGGTCTCCAACAGGAACATGCAGATAAAAACGACTGAGAAATGCTAGTTGGACATATTGGCATGTGCTAAAGTACTCATACATGTCAGATTTTTCTGGATTGACATAAGAAGGTAGATGAGTGCCATAAGAGCTTGAAGCTTCAGTATTCTTTGCCTTTTTAGGTGCCACTGTGAAAATAATAATAAAAAAAATTATGAGCATGCAAAATGGCAACATAAAATTTAACCAAAATAATAGCAAGCAACTACCAGATGCAATATTGAAATAGAAGAATGGGAATGCAGACAATTGGGCAAAAAATTGTAAATGAGAAAACACAAGCAGAAGTAAATTTTATTTTATTATTATTTATTTTTAAAATTTTTTTTAAATTTTATTATTATTATTTTTTTTTATGTCATTTGATGGCCAATCCGTGAATGAAAATTGATCAATAGCAAATTAAAATCACAAGGCAGAAAGAAGGCACGAAGTGAGAAACAAAATTGATGAAACAATTGATTGGGTCATTTCATCGAGCAGGTGGTGTGCACATGTTTCACAGGGAATTTAGAAGCCAAGATAAGGTGTGTTAGCCACCAAAATTCAAACTAAGCAACATGTACATGCACATTAGGCACACAACAACTAAACTTGCCAAAAGAATTTAAAATGAGATTTAAATGGCATGTTGAAATTAACCCAAATCATGTACATTAAAAACAAAGAATAAAGTAAAAATGAAAATAATTAATCAAATTAAGGAGCAATCTTTAGAAAAACACTTACTTGAACTGAAATGCAGTTGAATGATGCAAGAAATTTTAGTAATAGAGGCTTATGTGTGTGAGTGTGCGTGAAGGAGATGCACTGCCGCGGGTGATATGGAGAGATGCAGAATGGCCTGGCTTTGGAAATGGAAGAGGAACACATAAATAAGAGGGGCCAAGGGGGCAGCACCTCACGCGCGGCTGCGTGGGGCTGGAAAAGGGGAGTTGCGCGGCTGCGCATAGGCAATTTGCTTTGCCTTGCGCGGCCGCTCCTATCACATGCGCGGCTGCGCAAGGAACATGCGCGGCTGCGCATGTCACATACGCGGCTGCGCAAGGCAATTGCGTGGCTGCGCAATTGCCATGCGCAGCTGCGCATGGCCTTCCTCAGCTGCGCATTCCCTTGCGCGGCTGGGTGATTCCTGTGCGCGGCTGGGCAATCTCCCACTCGGCCAGGCAAGTTTCTACGCGGCTGGGCATTTTTTTACTCGGCGGGGCAATTGCTCACGCGGCTGAGTAATTTACCTCTGTGACTTCAAAAAAATTCTAATGCTAAAAATTCAACAAATGCAAAATAAATTTGTAAATTAACCTGCTTCTGTTTTTTATTTTTTATTTTTTATTTTTTTTATTTTTTTTATTTTTTTTTTATTTTAAACTCCTTAATTTAATTGAAGCATACATCCATCTATTAATGCATTATAAAAAAAAACTCAAACTAGTGCCCTGCTTTAAAAACTTTTATCATGCATATGTCCAGACTCTGCAATCCAATTTGCTTCAACTTTGTATCTTTGTAGTTCATGAATCTATTGACAAAAATTTAAACTAACTAAAAACAGACAAGAAATAAAAATGACTAAAATTTAAAATTAAAACAAATAGAGTAGAGAATGTAGTTCTGAGTTTAAGAGTCCTCAGCTAGACTTTGAATTTACCTCACTCAGCTTCGAAAATAATGATTACCGCTGCCAATTCAGCGCGGTTCTCAAAATATGGTTTTAATCGATGGCCATTTACCTTGAATTCCTCACTCCCAGGTTGTTTTCTGATCGTGATAGCTCCGAAGTCAGTCACACTTACCACTTCAAATGGTCCCGTCCACCGCGACTTCAATTTTCCAGGAAACAACCTTAATCGACTATTGTACAATAGGACTTTCATACCTGGAGTGAATTCCTTTCTGATCAGTTTCTTGTCCTGCCATCTCTTCGTCTTTTCCTTATACTTCTCCGCTTATTGGTATGACCAATAGCGTATTTCTTCCAACTCATTCATCTGGAGAAGTCTCTTCTCACCTGAGTCAAGGAGTTTCAATACCTCCTTCTTTACCACTTCTTGCATTGCCCGATTAAGTCTCCTTTGAGGTTGAGCAACCGGCTTACATTCTTCTTCCATCGGAATTCGGTGTGTGCAGTAACTTGGGTCAATTCCCTTCAAATCTGAGGTTTCCCATCCAATGGCTCCCTTGTGCTTTTTCAGCACCTCAAGCAGCATTTTCTCCTCGATATCTGTCAACAAAGAAGAAATAATCACTGGCTTTTTCTCCTCTTCTAAAAATACATATTTTAAATGAGAAGGAATGGGTTTAAGTTCAGAATTTGAATCCCCCTCTTTTGGCTTAAACTCTTCTTGCTGTACTTCCTCTTTTCCATCTTCTTTTTCTACAGCTGCTATTACTTCTCCTTCTATTTTTTCTTTCAATTTTTCATCCTCTAATGAATGTATTAAACTCACATCCACTGGATCAGCTCCCAAAACTTTTTCTTGTACTTCCTCTATACACTCATCTACTGCATCCATAAAATAAACAGACTCCTCTACATCACCCAATAGATACTTTTGAGCCTTGTTCATATCCACCACTAATTTCTCATCATTGAATCTCAAGGTGACCGTCTGACCATGTACATCAATCAGCGCCTTTGCTGTATTTAAAAATGGTCTTCCCACAATCAATGGTATCTTCCGATCCTCTTCCATTTCCATTACTACAAAATCTACTGGAAAAATAAATTTCCCCACTTTCACCAATAAATCCTCGATCACTCCTTTGGGTCTCTTTACCGACCTATCTGCAAGTTGGAGTCTCATTCCAGTCTCCTTGAGTTCTCCAAGATTCAGCTTCCTGCAAATAGAATAAGGCATCAAATTTATGCTCGCCCCCAAATCACATAAAGCATTTCCATTAAAATCTTCACCAATTGCACAGGGTAGAGTGAAACTACCTGGATCCTCCAATTTTTCAGGAATTTTGTTCATTATCAATGCACTGCAATTTTCTGTAAGCTGCACAGTTCTATGCCCTTCTAATTTCTTTTTATTGGAACATAATTCTTTCATGAATTTAACATAGTTAGGCATGTGAGCTAAAGCTTCAGCAAATGGTAGATTAATATGTAGTTTCTTAAACATTTCTAAAAATCTAGCCAATTGCTCATTTTTCTTTTCTTTTTTAGCTACAGCAGGAAATGGCAATCTATTGATATCAAGATCCTCTACTCTAGGATTCACTAAACTTTTACCCTTATCATTTTTAGGAGTCTTTTCATTAACCTCTACCTTAGAGTTAGGATTACTTACCTCCCGCGTTGGCTCCTCCTTACTTGTGGATGGTGAAGAATTTTTACCTTGGTCCTCTCTTGGTGCCATCTCTCTGCCACTTCTCAAAGTGATTGCTTTCGCCTCTTCCTTAGGATTCCGGTCCACATTTGATGGAAATGTTCCTGGTTGTCTTTGAGATACAGAATTTGCAAGTTGTCCCAATTGAGTTTGTAAATTTCTCATTGATGCGTCTTGATTCCGATTCCATTGTTCTTGGGATTTCCACCTTGCTTCTTGACTGGCCATAAATTGTTGTTGGCTGTTCACAAACCGTTGCTGACTATTCATGAAGCTAGCCAACATATCCTCCAAATTTGGCTTCTTTTCTTGTACAGGTGGCCTTGGTTGATAACCCGGTGGGTGATAAGCTTGAGAATGGGATTGGTTTGAGCCCTGCCCTTGGTTATAGTTCGGTGGATATGGTGCTTGGTATTGAGTGGACGATTGATGTTGGTATGACTGATTGTGGCTGTTATGCATGTTTTAATTGAAAGGGGCTCTCCCTTGTGGTTGAGAAGATGACGCATTCTGATTTCCATCCTTCCAAGAGAAGTTAGGATGGCTCCTCCAACCTGGGTTATAAGTGTTGCTGTAAGGGTCATTCCTGCGGTAGTCTCCTACAGCATTTACATCTCCCATGGTTCCACCTTCTTGATTATATTGACCACTTTCATACTGCCCACTCTCTTGAGAGACTGAGGACACATTTCGAACCTTCAATCCACTCATCTCCTTCTGCATTGATTCTATCTGTGCTTTCAGCATTGATACTTCATCCACATTGTGTATTCCTTGCCTTTTTGGAATTGATCTTGGAGCAGCCCATTGAGCATCATTTGCTGCCATCTCATCCAACATAAGAAAAGCTTCTTCTGGCAACCTATTCAAAAAGGAACCTCCTGATGATGCATCCAAAAGTGACCTTGTCTGTGGGGTAACTCCAGCATAGAATAAAGTCATCAGTTGATGTACAGCTATCTCATGGTGTGGGCAACTTCTCAATAGTCTCCTAAATCTCTCCCAAGCCTCATGAAAAGGCTCTTCATTCATTTGAGCAAAATCCATAATGCTGTTACGAATTCTTGCGGTCTTTGTGGGAGGGAAAAATCTCATTAGGAATTTTTCTTGTAATTGCTCCCATGATCGAATTGATTGACTTGGTAACATCTGCAACCAATCCCTTGCTTTTCCAATCAGGATAAATGGGAACAATTTCAACCTTACTGCGTCAGAAGTGACACCCGGTATCTGAACTGTGTCACTGACCTCCAAAAATATATCTAAATGTTGTGCAGGATCCTCCAATTCTGATCCTGAAAACTGATTTCTTTGTACCATAGTAATGGTTGCTGGTTTAAGTTCAAATTGCATTCCCCTAGGCAACACAATTGTCCTGTGATCCTCATTCCATCTTAGTACAGCATAGTCTCTTATTGTCCTCTGCCTTGGGACTTCTTCTCCATAATTACCCAGCATCTCTTCTTGTGCTCGTGGTACTTGTTCGTTCTCGGGAGGAAATTCATCAATAGGGAGAGGATCGTTTTCCATGTTGTTGTCTCTGTTGGCTCTCCTGCATTGATGCAAAGTCCTCTCGATTTCAGGGTCGTAAGGTGCTACTTCTTCTTGCCTCAATCTGCTCATACACCACAACTACCTGAAAAGAATAAAAAATTAACAAAATCAGAAAAATAAAAACACATACAAATAAGAATCAAAACTTACTAACAACGCCAGTCCCCGGCAACGGCGCCAAAAACTTGACGAGACCTCAGCAAGTGTACTGAATCGGCAAGTAATATAGTGATGTATAATTAAGACCACAAGTTATCGAACCCAAGGGACTGTGTTGTGTAAAATTTTAACAATTAAATGTATGCTAAAGAATTCCCAATTGTTTGATGTGATTAATTATTTAAGGTGAAAATTAAATACTGTAATTGATAAAATAACTAATTAGAGAATATTAAACAGACTCAATACCAATACAAATTTGATGAAATAACAAAAAAAAATCTTGTCAAGGAATACCCATCCTCCCCAATAACGCCATGTAAATGCTTCAACTTATCAATAACATATGCAAATCAGTGAACAACCTAGCCTATACCATAGCCTGCCTTTCGGATCAAGCTTTTCTAAGATATGCACCTACCACCCTGGATTCAGCACATATTTTAGCATCGAAACAGGTCTTAAGTCCTAAGCTTAGATGATCCTACCTTCCCGGATTAAGATATCAAAGCTCAATTATCTTCTACAATTCTGAACCTATTAAAATAGAGATCTACAGATTTAACTACCATCTCGGATTAATCAAACCAGTGAAAATCGATAGAAATAGAACAGAGTATGTGTAAGTTCATGAAATGAATATAATCAAAGATTATCACAGTAGATCAATCTTAAACTGGCATTAATTTCAATGACAAACAGATTTATTCAGAGAAGATAAAACTGAAGCATATGCATAAATCAATCCACACAAAGCATTCACATGATTATTGGGGATTCAAAGCATCCCTTAACAAGAAAAGAAACTACTCACTCATAATTGAAATTAAAACTGAATTAAATAAAGAGAAGTTGATATTACCCATTGAAGATCTGAAAATGAAATTCTTACAATAATAAAATTTATGTTCTTAACGTTCAATCTGTTCTCAAAACTTCAAACATAAATAATAACCTCTCTGATTATTCCCCTCAGAATTAAATTAACAACAGCTTAAATTAAATTCTAAAACTCCCTCAAAAATCTAAATCTTAAGTTGCAGAAAATAAATCTTCCTTTTTCGTTCCAGAAAACTCCCTTTTTCTTTTTTTGATCTGGTATTCTTTCTGACTTTTTATTGCCAAAATT
Source organism: Excoecaria cochinchinensis (assembly GCA_947683425.1). Taxonomy (NCBI): domain Eukaryota; kingdom Viridiplantae; phylum Streptophyta; class Magnoliopsida; order Malpighiales; family Euphorbiaceae; genus Excoecaria; species Excoecaria cochinchinensis. The sequence goes on along the minus strand of CANTUQ010000150.1, from coordinate 5,023,094 downwards.
CTTTCGGTCGGTAAATGGGAAAAGGATTCTCTCTTTTCTTCGGAAATTTGGGAGATTTTGAATTTATGAAAACGCTGGCAGTTGATGAAAAAGTCATCCAAATGCACTGTCGTATTGAATTTTCTAATTGTAAATACACGGCCATGTGAAATTTTGCACTCCCGTGCATTAAGCAAATAACACTCACTTGGCCATGTGAGAATTTGCACTCCCGTGCATTATGCAAATGCACTTTGTTCCATTCTTTGACTTCCACAAATCTGAGAATTACCAAATTGATCCAAAACTTAGCATTCTTTTCAATTAAATCCTTTTTCCTTTATTTTAATCCTGAAAAATACCAAAATCAACAATTAAACTCTAAAATATAAAATTAACTAATTCAACTATAATTCAACCAAATAAATACTCAATTAACTTAAATAAATAAATAAAAACACACTAAAAATATCATTAATTTCATAATTATCAGTAACTAAATGGAGACATTATTTTAAGGATAATCAATTCATAATCTAGACTGACCAAGAAAGTATCAAGCATTTCCTAGATGTCACGGGGCTATTACTCTCTCTCTAAAAGACGCCTTATTGGGGTGTACAACACCCATGCTTATACGCCCGGGACCCCCCCCCCCCCCCCTCCTTTGCCTATTCGATGTGGAATTTTTAGTCCATGACATATTCCCCTACCTAATCTTATGATGCCCTCATCATAGGTGGGGCCCCCCTTGCCTACCCCATTCCCCCGAGGAGCTTGGCTCGAACATCAAATCAGGTCCAGGTTGGCTCTAATACCACTTGTCACGGGGTCATTACTCTCTCCTCAAAAGACGCCTTATTGGGGTGTGCAGTGGCCACGCTTATAAGCCTAGGACCCTCCCCCACACCGAGACAGCAACTGCTGTCTATTTGTTATGAATCACCCCTACGTGAACATTCTGGAATCAGCTCTATATTACAATAGTCTTTTTATTAGCCTAGGATACAGAAACAAGTCATTGATTTGGTGGCTAATTGTGATGTTTGTTATAGGTGCAAGCCTATGTCTGTGGCTTATCCAATATTGTTACAGCCATTGCCTATTCCTACACAGGCTTACAATAACATAACCATGGATTTTATAGAAACGTTCCCTAAATCTGAAGGGTATGGCACTATTCTGGTGGTGGTAGATAAATTCTCCAAAATGGCACATTTTTTGCCCATGTCTCTTCCCTTTAATGCTATTAATATGGTAAAGGCCTTCTTAGACTAGGTATTCAAGCTCTATAGTATGCCTACCACAACCATTTCAATAGGGATAAGTTATTTACTAGTGGGTTCTGAAAGGACTTAATGAAGTCCCTAGGTACTCAATTGCAATTCAGCTCTGTATACCACCCCTAATAAATTGATGACTAATATGAGAGGCTAAATTAATGCATAGAAACATACCTCCGACATATGTGCTTCCACAAGCCTAAACAGTAGGCATCCTGGCTCAGTTTGGCAAAATACTAGTATAACATCGGTTATCACATTGCTATAAAGATGACACCCTACCAAGCAGTTTATGGAGTGGCTCCTACCATTCTCGCCTTACACATAAATCATGTTTCAGTGGTAACAGTAGAGGATTATCTTAAAACACGAGAAGCTATGGACTTTTATCTCCAAGAACAATTGGCAGCATCTAAAAACTACATGAAGCAGTTTGCCGACCAGAATAGAACTCCTAGAGAATTTTCAATTGGAGACTGGGTTTATCTCAAAATTTAGCCCTACAGACTGCTCACTCTTGCAAACAAAAAGCCCCTAAAGCTAACAATAAGGTACTATGGTCCATTCCTAATTTTAGAGAAGATTGATCCAGTTGCTTATAAGCTGCAATTACCGGAAGGATGTAGAGTTCATCATGTTTTTCATGTTTCCTTACTTAAAGAGGAAGATTGGGGACAATGTCTACCCTTCTCTTACACTCCACCCTTGATTGATGGAGAATTCACAATCACTCCATAAAAGATCCTCAATACAAGGACCATTCTGCTGGGGGATACTTATGTTTAGCAACTGTTGGTTAAATGGACTGAGCTTCCAACTATTAAAGCAACTTGGGAGGACAATATCTACATTCAGCAATAGTTTTCAAAAATTTTCCATTCTTGGGGATACACCTATTTGATATCAATTGGCCCCTATTAGTCAAGCTTTGATTTGAAAATTGATCCCCGATGCAATGTGATGATGTCAAGAAAGGGCCATATCATTTAGAAGTCTATCTACTTGATTTGATGAGTGAGGAAAAAAAAAACTTAAGGGAGGGTATTGTCAAGTACAAGCGTAGGGCTAAAACAGTAAATCGCTAGGTATTTTTACTATTTTTGGTAGTAGAACCCCAATAATTAGTTATTGATGTATTTGGCAATAATGTACTAATTTCTAGGTTTATTTTATACATTCCTTTTGGCAACTAGTACAGCTAGGCCAAGGAATCTTTCCTTTATGTACCCATCCTTTTTCTTAGAGGGGACCATGATGATAAATTAATGAAATTCTCTTTCTCTTTCATTTCTTTTTTCTCTCTCCTATCTTCTTCTTCGTATTGTTCATCTTCTTCTCCCAGTCTTTTCTCCTCTAGTCTCTTTTGTTTCCCTTTTTTGATCTACAGTTAGAAATAGGGGTGAGCAAACTTTGCGTAAAATCGAAAAACCAAACCAAACAGATTGATTCTTTTAATTTGGTTCGGTTTTTCAGTTCGGTTTTAGTTTTAAAATTCTAGCAAGTTCGGTTAGTTTGGTTCTATTTTGAAAGGCAAAAAAAAAAATCGAACCGGCCGATTTACCCCTAAAATTATTATTTTACTTATTTTATCTTTAAAATTTGAAATGGTAATTTTTTTTTTAAGTTATACTGTGTATTTTGGAATTGTATCTTTATTTTAGACTTGTATTTTTTTGAATTTGGATGTTTTTATTTTAGTTTTATAATTTGTAATTTTGTAAAATTTTTAGACAATTTTTTTTAATTATAATTTTGAAATTTCGGTTATATGGTTAACCGAACCGACCGAATATTTCGGTTCAATTTGAGTTCGATTATCATATAACTTCGGTTCGGTTTAGTTTGCTCAAATCATAAATTTTCGATTTCATCAATTCAATTCGGTTATTGAACTGAACCGACCGTTGCTCACCGCTAGTTAGAAATATTCCTAACAATGTGATAACGTGCGCGCGCTTTTGGACCCTCCAATCATGTGCTCCACTGACTGCATAATTTAAATGCACATGTATCGGATTACTATTCTAATATCATAACATACATGCAAAACTTTTTTGAGTTTTTAAAATTTTCCACAATTATTTTAATTATGGCAATGTTATGTGTTAAGTTATCTCATATTAATAAAGAAAAAGGTAGTTAACCAGAATTCACGAAATTAAAAATTAAAATTAAAATCTGTACCTAAACTATCAAGTTGGTTCTTATTTGATTTGAATGCAATTTTTTTTTTTTTTTTTTTTGCTTTTCTTGTTAAACTCAGCACGCTAAATCATTCTTAAGGAGGAAGCTCTGTGGATCCAGTTGTTGAGGAATAAATATAAATGGAATGGTATCTAGTAGTTTACTTGATGGTCAACACTAAATAAAAAATACATAAAGTTTTGAGCTCGATTCCTTTTAGTAATAATTCAACCAACGCCCAATAAAAATGTAAAAAGTTTCAAGTTCGATTTCTCCTAATAATATTTTTATAATTAGACATTATGTTATATATATATATATATATATATATATATATAAGTGGAATGGTGATAATGGGAATTGGAAGTGGCAATCTTTCAGCCACACCCATGATGAGAACTCTGTTTGTATTGCAGGAACTATGCCACCTCAGGAAGCTAATTAATGGCACTGATAGAATGATTTAGAATGGGACTACTAATGGCTGTTGTTCAGTTAAATCTGCTTATGAGCAAATTGAAGGGGATAATTGGGATGCTATGAACTGGAGATGGAAGCTTGCGTGCACGTGGAAATGACCGGAGAGAATTCGTTATTATAGAGGCTTGTATAATGCTCCAGTGTGCGAAGTTTGTGGCACTATGGTTGAGGATATTAATTATTGGTTTCGTACTTGCCTGAGTCTTCCTTGTCCAATTTCATTTATCAAGCCAAAAATACATAGCTACATATGCAAAATTGGTTGAAAAATGAGTAGATTGGTAGTTTAGGCAAGAATTTTCCTACGTACTTGCCATAGTGTGAGCGCCATTTGGCTGAACATGGTCTCTCAAACTGCTAGTGATTGTTTTTGGGATGTTGACTTTGATGTATGGATCTGCAGAAATTTAAAAGGGAAGATGGGCAGTGACAATGATAATTGGCCATTCTTGTTTGGGCTGTTATTGCGGTATATCTGGAAAAGGCGCAATGCTTTTGTGTTTGATGGGGATCGGATTTCTACTAACCAGGTCATTTCGAGAAGCAAGATGGTAATGGGGTTATATTCTTTGCAGCCGATACTTTCATGGGGAAAGAGACTATCAGTCGAGAGATGCAACTTGTCGAGGTGGCATGGTTTGTGATTGCTCCCTGAAAACTAATCCTACTAGAGCTGGCTCTGGATATTAGGAACTTGTATAGGGGTTGGACTGTTGGTTTTGCTCGTAATATTAGCGGAGCTTTGGGGCGCTTATGAGGTGCTGATGCTAGCTTGGAACTAAGGTTTTAGGAGAGTGGTTTTGAAGTTGGATAGTCAAGCTGCCATTTCTCATTCATGGGGGAGGGAATGCTGGTTATCTCTCTCCTTGGATTAGCGCTATTAGCTGGCTGCTTCAACGCGACTTGGAAGTTCAGGTGTTGCAGTCATATAGGGAAGGGAATCAATGCTAATATGGCCTCTTCCATGCATTTGGGACTCAATGTGTTAATGCTCCAGGAGAGTGAACCAGCTGCAGCTTGCTGATGTTCTGGGGGTTCTCTGTTGAGATTGTGCCCTTCTAGCTCTTAGGCTGTTGCCTATGTTTTCTACCACAAAAAAACAAAAAAAAAAAAGTAGCCTAGACAAGAATCAATAGCGAGCAAAATCTCTAAAAATTATAGCTTAAATAGCAAAAATCTCTTCTTTAATTAAAGATGATTTAGAAATCAATTCAAATAATAAAAACTTCAATCTGCAAACACAGCCAATAATAAATTCATAGAAATTGATAAATATAAATTCCTTTTATCTATAAAGTTGGCGTTACAGAGAACAAACTCTGAATATGTAAAGCTAAGAACCAACAAATCAATGAATCCAAAAACAAAAATAAAAGCCACTAAGAACTGCTCTAAGATTATAACTTACAAAAATGGAGGCATTTGGACATCCCATAGACATTTTAATATTAAATAATTTAATATTCAGTATAACCATATGTATAGATCATGTTAATATTGACTCTTACCATATGTATAGATCATGTTATGGAACAAAACTGAATAAATTTCTCTTCTTTTAGGTGGATTTGGAAAGATGGGGAATATCCAATTGCATCCTCAAATCATTCACTAGCTGTTTAAATAATAAAAAAAAATGTTTGATTTATAGGTATTGAGACTGTATTCTGTCTCTGTTCTCTTCCCACCAATGCTTGGCATGCACTTCCCCAAATCTTTCCCGGCTGTTGAACAAACAATAGAGAAATAATGTAAAATTTACGAGTCGAATCAAATTAAGTCAAGCCAATGATAGAATGTCACGTACCTGAATCTCACACGACGAAGTTCCCGAGTTCCATCAGCTAATTGTCTAATGGTAATGTAAACACCAGGCTCATCTTGCTCAACCCATTCAGATTCCATATCACTAGCATTGCTAATAGAAATAGAAGGAGGTTCATCTCTTGATGATGTAGTTGTTCTTGATGCTTCCAAAGAAGATCCTTGATCCCCTTTTGCTCCACTTGAACCACCATGCATCTGCATATTACCATAATAGTTTCTTGGTGTATATGATGGAGCCATCATGGGGCTCTCTCTTGCTGATCCCATCCTTGAATAACATGATTCTCTATGCTACAAATTCATATTTGTTTTTATGTGTATGTTGTTAGAAATGGGTACTCATCAAAATTTCATTTTATGTTTTCTAACATTTGGAAACAAAAATTTACCTCATCCTCAGACCTTGGAGGAGTATTAAGAGCTTGGCGATTAAATCTTTGAACGTTGTACAATTCCATGATTCTGTCATAATTTTCACCCCACCATCTCTGTGCTTGGTATTTGTTAAACATCTCTCGGCTTCAAATAACAAACGAATGAATTATAATATTGCAAAAGAAGTAACTCGAGACCTCATAATTCTAGCATGAAAAAATTGTTACTAACTAAAATTTATTGGTATTATCAGAACTATAACTTGTTGAAAAAGTGCGACTGATATATTATATATATACATACCTGAAACGAATACGCTTAAGATCATTGCCACCATTAGGGAGAGAAACAAAAGTGATATGAACACCAGGCTCAACTTGAGCCATCCATTCCTTAGGTTCATCATCATCATGAAGAAGAACATCACAAGTATCAGTCTGATCACTGACTCTACTAAATCTTGAATCACCTAACCTTGTGGGTCTATGGTGGGCAGAAGAAGAAGTTGTAAAATCCCAAGCAGGTGTTGAGCTTGAACTTCCAGCTCCACCTCCTATATAAGGGTCATCGAAATCAGGGTACCCTCTCTCCCCTTTCTTATAACTGCTCGACCCTGTGCATGGCTTGCACTGCTTCCCGGACAACTTCAATGCCATATCCTTTATCTGCACATTTTCAATTAACATCCGTTACTTGTCCCTTTTTCTTTTTTCCACTATCATAGGCAGTCAAATTTTATTCTATTTCACAATTTTAAAACCAGATATAGAATTTAAAAATTGCATAAACATAGATATTTCTTGATCTTATGTCTCAATCAAAATCAGTCTTTAACTGCATTAATGCTATATATAATACAGCCTTCTAGCCTTGTAGAGACTAGTTTATGCTATAATCTATGCAGCTTTCTTGACCTTTACACCCTAAAACAAATATTTTTTATATCTATAAATCAATAATTTGAGGAATCACTATTCACTACACTTGTTTTTAATTTCTTTCCAAGTACCTAGAAAACTCTTTTTTCCAGCAAAAATTATATGCATGCATGTTTATAGTGTTACATAGTTGACATTCATTTAATCAAACGATTTAGATGCGTGTATATCTGGTTACACTAATATATATATATTATATATTATACATATAAACGTGAAACTGAAAGATCCCAAAACACTAACTGGACGGTCCATGCTGTGGACCCCACCATCTCGATTCTAGGAATGAGTTTGTTTGTTTGTTTGTGTGACTGTTTTAATTTTCACAAACAAGAAATTTAAAAGAAAAAAGAAAATAATAGAAGAATAAAAGAAAAAAATAGGAAGAGGGGGATGATATGGACCTGAGTAGTCAGGCTTTTGACGGCTTCTTTAGTACTTGGAGTTCCACTGCCACGCGCTCCTTCTTCTCCATCCTCTGCTACTGGCTTTGTGCACGCTATACACGTAAACATTTTTCTCTTTTCTTTCCCCTGTCTACCCCTGCTTATCACATCATATTTACACTTATTTTTTTTTCTATTTTCTTAATATAACAATAATAAATAAATACTAACAAGACAAAAGAAATTTCAAGCGAAAATGACGTTCCCAACATGTTTGGCCAATGACCAACAATTACCCCAAAATCCATTTTACTCATTGTTTGTGAATTTTTCATCTTATAACCAAAGAGCTTGAGATGCAATGGACGTAAATCATATTTGAACAGTCCAATCAATGGATGCACATAATTTTATAGTATAAATGCGCGCATACTATAAGCATATTAAATTAATATTTACTAATTTATAATTTAAAAAATAATTTAAATTTGAAATGTTTTATTATTATTTAAAAAATTGTAACACTTTTCAATATAAATGTTGTAGAAAAAGAACTCAAAATTTTCACCATTAAATTAAATTTAGATGGATTAAATAAATCTACCACCAAGTTTAATTAATAATCAAATACTTTTCTTTTTTTGGCCAAAATAAATAAAAACTAGATGAATCAATCCATAATTTAATTATAAAACACAAAACTTCACAAATATATTATGGACATATCACTATCAAATTTAAGGGCAATATTCATAAAATGAGATTAACACTTCCATAAAAAGAAAACATATATATATATATATATGGAATGTTGAGTTGATTATGTAATGTCTAAAATAACACTAAATGCATGAAATAGTAGATAACATGTGGAAAGGCATTATATGGTCAAACTGATGATACAGAGACATAAAAACATTCTTTATAATATCAACATATCCTTCATTGGAGCAGACAACCTTTGTATGTCTCCTTATACTATTCTATCAAATTCAATATATTCATAGTAAAAATAATAAAAGTTTCCTCTTTTGTATGTTCTTACACCACAAAACCCAAAAATTTCCAATACCCACATCCCCATTTCTTCATTTTTGCTTATTTTAATCTCAAAATAATTAAAAAAAAATCCACTAATTACCAATATTTAAGCAATATTAAGCAGATTGTCATAATAATATTTGCTATTAAAATTCAAGAATCTCCAATACCCACATTCCTATTTCTTCATGTTTGTATATTTTATCCTAAAATTATTAAAAAAAAAATAGAAAAATCCACCAATAACCAATATTTAAATATCAATTTGGTGATTAATAATAATATTCTTTGGCAAGTACAAAGAAACTCATCTTACATTTATATTTATGATTGTGATTAGACATCTTAACTAGCTACTATCACTGAATTAAAAGTGAAAAAAGAATCCATCCTTGAGCTTTTTTATTAAAAAAAGATACACTCAAATCCTAAAGAATCCAAATAAAACTTGAAGAATCAAAGATTTGATTTAATTTTCTTTTAAGAAAGACAAAGGAAAAGATAAAAAGAGAAGCTAAACTCGGGATCGGAGAAGTGAGCATGAAAATAATTGTTGAATAATAAAAGAAAATGAGTCAATTGTTTAAAAGAGAAAGTGGGTCTATCAACACACTCAATGCTTGTGCTTTTATCTACAGAAAAACCCAATAAAGAATCAAATATTTTGTGAGAGCCGAAGTTTCTGACAAATCCAAATTAAAATTAATGAATAAAACATTTATTTACTTTTTTTTTTTTGTATAAAAAAATAAACTCAAAAATCGAAAAAGAAAACTGATGGACCAATGAGGCCCATGCTAGTAAACAAAGAAATGCTGAATAAAGATAAAGAAAGAACAATGGAAGCTGTAAAAAGATGAAAGCTGTGTATGAATCGACAAGGAGACAGTAGTAGGGAATAATTTTATTTATTATTAATAAAATTATATGATTTTATTTTTATTTTTTGGATTTTGAAAGGAACTATTGCATCATTATTACTCTGAAAACGACTTACCCAAATCACTCGTTTGTTTCTTCTTCTGCTTCTTTCCTTCTTCTTGCTCTTCACCAAATCAGCTGCAGATTTAAATTTGTTGGATCAGTATCAGAAACCAGATTCTGAAATGAGGTTTTAGGTAAATCATTGAAAAACGCGAGAATTTTGAGATGTAAAGGATAAGAAATACAGAGATTAAAGTGATAGTCTGTTTGGTTGCAGAGAAAGTTGAGAGAGAGAGAGAGAAAATAAAGTTTCAAATAAGAGAGAAAGAGAGAGATTGAAACTCTTTATCTTTTGTTAACTCTTGACTAAAAAGTAGCATGCGAAACAAAGTGACAAAGAAGAAAAAAGAAAATAAAGGAAAGAAATGCCGTGTTTGGAGGGTGAGAAAGTGAAGGAAAATAAATAGAAAATCCCACCTTGATGATATTTCTCTGTAAAATCTTCATGGAAATCAAATTTCTCTTCGATGGAAACTAATATTAGGATCAAATGAATCCCTTTAATCGCGGAAATTAGCAAATTAACAACCCAAATTTGCAAATTTGAAAAGAAACAGAATGAAATTGGGATTTGAAGAGTAGTGTTGTGTTTGGAGCTTTAAATGGATGAAGAAACTTACAGACAAGGAAAAGGAATAAGTTCAGATACTCTTATTTATATAGCAAAAACAAAGAGACAGACTTGACGGCTAACTAGCTTTGCCGTTAATTAACGGTGATTCTGTGTAGAATAAATATTATAATTATAATTATAATTATAATTATATTTTTTTTTTCTAAATTTCAAAAAAAAAGATTGAAATGATGGAGAAATAATTATTTGAAAAATCCAAGTTTTTCTTCCTTTTATTCAAATTTTTTATGGTTATAATGTTAATGTTTAAATTCATAAATCATTTTATACTCTACATGTTACAATTAATTAAGACTCAAATATTTTAATAATTTCTATAATTAAAAATTTGAACATTTTAATAAGTATGAATATTAAAATGTTAGATTTTACATGTCATTATATTAATATAAGTAGGAAAAAAAAAAGAAATACGGTTAGCAACAAATATATATTATAAATAATAATAATATAAAAACAGTGCAATGTTAAATTTTATTTTTTATTAAAATTGAAATAATTAATATATGAACTTTTGATTCTTAATGATTATTTTATAATAATAATAATAATAATAACGATAATGATATTCTAATTTAATTTAATTGTCGAATCGAAAACTCTTAAATAATAATGACAATTATCATTATTATTATTATTATTATTATTATTATTATATAAAGCTCTCCTCAAATTATCAATATCAAATAGTTTGCACATATGAAATAATTAAATATTATATTATCCTTAAATTTATTAAAATTATCTATGAAAACTCATATACAGCGAGTAAATAGTTTAAAATTATTTTTATCTTTTTAAGAGGTATTTTTTATATAATTTTTATTATTGTAGAGATATTTCAAAATTTTTTTATTAATATAGAAAATAATGATATTCTCAATTAGTTAAGGTATACCATGTTTTTCAATTGATAGTTTGAAGTTGTTTTTAAATATTATTATAATTATTATTCGTAGGAAAATATAAAAGAAGAAAATGAGAAAAAAGAAAATGGTATATATAGGTGAGGACATAGGGAGCCCACATGTCTAGGGGTGTAAGAGAAGGATCTCTTACGTGTATGAAAAGTAGACTTAATGTTGCATTGTCTGATTCGAAGGTTAATCAAAGGCTGGGATTTTAACATGTTCTGTTTTTCTTGAACTGGAGATTTTAACATTGTTAGATCTTTTCAAATGGGATTAATACCATCCCATCAAATGTTGTTTCGTTTCTTTGTTTTTTTCTATAAGAACTTGAAAATGGAGATGCGAGCCGGCGTTGTATGCAGTGTGCGTTAATCCGACGGTCCACACGAATACACTGAATAGCTCTTGAAAGTTGACACTATTTCTTGTGAAATTAACTTTCTTTTTTGCTCCAGTAAATTGCTCAAAACTTACCGGGAGATAATTTGTAGTCACAGCCGCTTCAAACTTGTGAGATGCCTTAAATAAGAAAAAATAATTAGCCATTTAAAAAAAAAATAAAAATTTATTATGCCAAAAAAAATAGATTTTTTTTTCTTTCTAACCGATAATACAGCAAATATCATTTGCTTTAAAACCCATCGAGTCGGCCCACTTAACTGGCAAGTCCCAAATCCCATCAACTAAGAGCAGCAGGCACGAGCTCCTATGCAGTGCACGCACCTGATCGGCTGATGTGACCGCCAGTCCCATCAGCCGCCTGACACAAGGCAGCGCCCATACCTATCACCTGCTCCCTGTCATGCCGCTGAATACCTACTCTGACAGCCAGTAATCACTCCCCAGGCACTCAAGTGCCACTCAACCATCTCATATAAATAGCCCAGCCAACGATGGCACCAGTTATTGAATCTCCAGCATTCTCTCTCTAAAAGCACTTTCTCTCTCTAAGCTACTAACTTAAGCTTCACAGTGCTTATGCCTGGTCCGACCGGGCACTTCTTACTGTAGGGTTTTCTCATCCGATCGGCTCGTTCTCTCCTCTTCAGATAAAGACTTTTCTAGCTTTATCATTTTAAGTGATAACACAGTAAATATCATTTGCTCTAAGGTCCATCCAGTCGGCCCACTTAACTGGCAAGGCCTAAGGCCCATCAACTAAAAGCAGCAGGCACGAGCTCTAGAGCAGCGCACGCACCCGATCGGCTGATGTGACCGCCAGTCTCATCAGCCGCCTGACACAAGACAGCGCCCATGCCTATCACCTGCTCCCTGTCATGCCGCCGAATACCTGCTCTGACAACCAGTAATCACTTCCCAGGCACTCAAGTGCCCCTCAACCATCTCATATAAATAGCCCAGTCAATGATGGCACCAGGTATTGAATCTCCAGCATTCTCTCTCTAAAAGCAATTTCTCTCTCTAAGCTACTAACTTAAGCTTCAGAGTGCTTACGCCTGATCCGACCGGGCACTTCTTACTGCAGGGTTTTCTCATCCGATCGGCTCGTCCTCTCCTCTTCAGATAAAGACTTTTCTAGCTTTATCATTTGGTGCTTTTGTTGAGAGCATGGCGAACTCATGATCCAACGAGAATGCGACCCCCAAAGTTCCTGATCATGAAGGTGATACTTGTGCCAGTTTAGGCACCTCGCAAGGAGGGTCAAGGCCCATCAGGTCCTCAACAAAGACCACTCTCCTCCCTAAGTTTTGCGACGCCATTTTAGGACAATCAGAGGATACTCCCATCACCGTCAGGGACATGCGTGCCATCCTCGGTGATTTTGCTAAGAGTATAGCTCAAACAATCTAGAAAGGAAAAATGCCAGCTATTCTTGAAAGAAATCGTGAAAGGGATTTTGTGGATGAGGGTTTGGAGAAAAGGAGAAACAAGGGAGTCTCCATTAACGAGCCACGAGCTCACGACACGGGGAGACGTCGCGTCGAGACCCCCAAAAGTAATAACAAGGGTAAGGGGATAATGTTATCTGGTAGAGACTCTGACTGCCTCTCCACTGAATCTCCCGTTTCACTTAGCGAGGATGACTTGTCCTAATCATGCACACCTAGTCGTGGTGATTCCAGAAGGTCACGACCGGAGCCTGTCACCATCGCCAGGAGCAAAGGGGACATGTGGTTAAAGCAAAAGCTGAAGCAGTTCAGCTTGACAAGCTCCAAGAAGGACACGCCCAAGGAAAACATCTACGAGAGCGTAGCGTCCCCATTTTGCAGAGAAATCATGGAGTCCAAGTTGCCCCCCTAGGTGGAAGGATGTCAGGATGGACAAATACACGGGTAAGACCAATCCCACTGCTCATTTAGCTAAATTCCTGACAAAAGTGCAGGCATACACTCGTAATGAGAGGGTCGCCTGTCGAACTTTCCCCACCACCCTTGGCGGAGATGCCTTAAGATGGTTTCGTGAGCTACCTAAGGAATCAATCATTTCCTTTTGGCAACTTAAGGAGCTTTTTACTTTCACGATTTGTGGTGAGGACGAGCGCACCAAGATTAGTAAGTAGCCTGGGCGATCCCTATCAGCGGGCCGATGGAAATCTTAGAGATTACGTCAATAGGTTCCAGGTCGCTATGTCCAAAGCGAAGAGCCTAAGCATCGAAATGGCAGCAACCGCCTTAGCTGGGCGCACTGTTGATCGCCCCCCGCTCGAATCTACAGCATCAACAATTCCTGTAGATTTTTACGACCTAATGGAATGGGCCAAGCAACACGTTCAGCTGGATGAGGCCCTGAGGTCTAGCGGTAGGAGAAAGACCAGCATGATGAGCATATTGCAGTATCCGGACGGACGACCCTTCATTAGAGTAACAATATCCGAGCGGCTAGGAAGCAACCCGGACGGATCCAAAAGCCCGCAAAACCTAGGTAAATGAAAAAAGTCTGGGAGTGGATTTCCCGGTAAAGCGGATGACCTGGCACCCCGGATCTTTACTCCGCTCAGTGCCAGCCCCTCCAAAGTGCTGGTGTGGATCAAGAAGAACCACCGCAGAGTCAACTGGCCCAAAAGGCTCTCCGATCGGAGCCAGCACCGGAGAGACCAAAGCCTGTATTGCGAATTTCACAAAAACGTCGGTCATGCTACTGACGAGTGTTATTCGCTGCACAAGGAAATCGAGCGTCTCATACAGAAGGGGGCTCTCAAGAATTTCGTTAGACAGGTCAGAGGGGCAAGTCCCTGTAGACGGCTGGATCCTAAAAAGGAATGCTCTGATGAAGATGGTGATGACGAACGCAGAAATCCGAGAAATGTGGGCCCAAGTAGGCCATATGCAGCTTCGATAAATATCATCTCCGGAGGATCGTTCTACGAGGAAGAACTCTCCAGGAAGAAAAAGGGGAAAGAGGTTTACCTCTCCCACGCCGATGAATGGCTCCCACCAGTCACCTTATCCAGCGAAGACGCACGAGACGTCATGTTTCCCCATGAAGACGCTCTCGTCGTAAGAGCTCGGATCAATAACTTTAATGTCAAAAGAATTCTAGTGGACAACGGCAGTGCCGTCAACGTCCTAACTCTCCAGGCCTACCGAGCGATGAGACTCCCAATCGGGGAGCTGAAGCCGAACGCCACGCCGTTGATCGGCTTGGGCAATGCCACTATCCCAGTGGTAGGATCGGTGGATTTTTTCGTTGAGCTTGGCCAAGAAGCAACCACTCACACCTGTAAGGTAACTTTCATGGTAATTGATATTATCTTTGCCTATAACGCCATTTTTGACAGGCCCTTGCTCGCTCAGACTGGAGCTGTCACCAGTGTATGCTTAATGGTGATGAAAATCCCAACTGATCGGGGCGCCGCCATCATAAGAGGCGACCAAGAGGCATCGCGAGAAGCCTATGTTGCCATGATCAAATGGTTGAAGGAGGTATCTTGACCGATCGGCGAAGGGTTAGAGGGACCAGAAACCCGTAGACGACCCAGGGAGAACAAGTGCCCGAATGGACATACTTCCCAACTCAGCCAAATTGCAGATAGTCTTAACTATCTGGGCAAGTGTTTTTGCCCGCCTGATGCGATCGATGATACTCCCGATCACTCTGCCGCCCGGAGCCCAAGGCCAAGGCATCCGCAGGAACTGCGACACCGGGACACTGGAAAAATACTATGTGTAAAAATTAAAAATTGGGCAGTTGCCTAATTAATAAATAGGTTCTTTCTTTTATTTTTGTCCAGATTATGCATGGTATATAACTTATGCTCTAGACTTGACGTTTTTTCCCAGGTTGAAGATGCGAAAGTTACAATTTTCCTCCTTAAAGGAAAAGCTAATCCATTAAGACTGACGCTCTTCCCAGTCCAGAAATATGGAAACCACAATGCGCCCGACGGCACATCTGTTAGGATCAATGATTCTCCCGATCCAAAGATACGGAAAGGTCGATTGTAGGCGTTGGAATCAATGAACTCCCCGATCCGATGCTGCGAAAATGGCCAATCGCAGGCCTCTCAACCCGTTAAGATCGATGCAATTCCTGATCCCAAAATACGGAACAATGTAAACCTTCCGACAGCTCGACCGCTAGGATCGACGATCATCCCGATCCGAAAATGTGAAAAAACACGAGCTTTATGTCGGCCCCATCCATTAGGATTGATGCAATTCCCGATCCCAAAATGCGGAAAGAACCAAAGCTTTCGACAGTTCAACCGCTAGACTTAACATCGATCTCCGTTAGGATCAACTAGGAGGATCTCACCTCCCTAAATCTGTCATGATGGAGGATCTTACCTCCCCAAGTCTTTGTATTATGGAGGATCTTACCTCTCTAGCTCGATTATGCAATTTTGATGCAACTTTACGAGTATTGTTTAGCTCGATTATGCAATTTTTATGCAACTTTACGAGTATCACTTAGCCTGATTATGCAACTTTTATACAATCTGAAGGGCTTATGCGCTAGGTTCGATGCCCACTCCGAACCGAAAACGCGAGGGTTGGACAGCTTGTCGGCAAGGCCGGATGCTCCCGATCCGAAAATACGAGGACTGTCTTGATCCGTTGGGGTTGACGATGCTCCCAAGCCAGATTGAGCCGATCGGCCACTGGACTTGAAAGTTATTTGAATTCAGGAAGTACTTGCAATCTTTATGCAATTTTACGAGTAGCACTTAGCTCACTTATACTGACAATTTCAATACAAATTTACGTGTTTTTGTTTGCGGTAATTATGCAAGTCAACACTCTGCAGAAAAATGCGACTTTATTAAGGAAATCTCAACTGTACAAATTACAAAGAATAAAAAAGGGAAAAAAGCAAAGCTAACTAATCTAAGCTCCTACACTAACCCTCTATGTCTACAATATCTACACTGCCAGGGGGGTCGTTAGTCTGCTCCGCACTTGGCTCAGTGATGGCTTGAGAAGGGTCGGCAACAGGAGGAGCGGACCCTGCTCCCCCTTCAGAGACAGGCCTGGCTGAAGGCAATATCATGGGCTCGGCTTCCGGCGGCAGAGACGATGTAGACCCAGCTTCAAAGCGGACTTCTCGATCGGTCTCCAGAGGCGAAGGATCTTCTCCTAAAGCTTTCTGAGCTACCTCTCCCTCAGGAGCGTCTTCCTCGTCATCGCTGGATGGAGGAGAGGGCAATGCTGCCGGATCGTCCATCCACTCCAGATCGGCGCCAAGGAAGCACCTCTCAGCCTCATAAACTAAGCAAGAGAGCAACTGCGCCTGGGCTTCGGCCAGCTCATCCAGAAGACGCTCTTTCTGAGCGGCAAGCTCCTCTTCTAGCTTTTTGGCCCAGAAGATCTCCCTCTCCTCCAAAGACGTCTTCAAGGACTCTTCCTCTCTACGTGCCTGATCGGCCTCAACCCTTAGCTTGGCATTCTCAGTAGCCAGCTCTTTGCACTCGGTATCCAGCCTGCTTGCATCTGCTATAAATTGCCTACTTTGGGCATTCTCGGCAGAGAGACGAGCTACATCACCCTTCAGCTTGTCTACCTCGCCCTCCTGAGCCTTCAGCTCTTGCGCCTTCTGGTGAACCTCCTTCCTCAGAGCTACTGTCTCTATATGGGAAGCAGCAGACTGCTCCTTCACCCTGGCCATCCCAGCGCGAAGGGCGAAAGCCTCCTTTCGAGCAGCTTCACAGCGAGTGTCTGCCTTTGCCCTGGCTTTAGCGCCTTCTTCTGCCCTTCCTTTCCAAAAGCCAGCCATGATGTGTAGCCGCTGAGTCCTCCTGCCCGCCTACGCAAAAAGAAAGGACAATTAAACCAAGCAATGGGATATTGATAAACCCAGACAATATGAAGCGGCGAGAACTACATCTATTAACTGATGGCTGATGGTACCGCACTCTTTATTAAGTAGATTGGCGTCCCCGATATCCTTGAGATCATCATCCTGAAGGAGGCCTCGACAAATATAACCAGCCACTCTGCTTGGTGACCAGTCACTGCCGAAGTTCTCCTTCAAGAACTCCTTCAAAGAAGCAGGTCACATGTCCAATCACCGCGATGGTTCTAGCCGAGTGCTCTGCTGAATGGCCTTGCCGCTAGCAGCCACCCTAGCATCCAAAGCGGCTATTATATCGGCAGCCCTTTTTCGAGTGGCATTGTCAGCTTTCTTTTGGGCCTCCTCATCCAGAACCCCCTACGCCACCTCCCTGAAGGTCTGGATGATAGGCACATCATCTTCATCAGACTCATCTCGCAGTCTCAAGGGCGGACCATAGTCTCCCCGGCCCTCGACGTCAGATCGAGGCACCGCAAGGGCAGGGCCAGCGATTGATTCAGCTACAGCAGCAGCAGCCGAAAGGGCGGAGGAGATTGGGACAGCGACAATAGGAGCGGTAGTCGAAGAGGCACCAGCCGCCCCCTG
Source organism: Excoecaria cochinchinensis (assembly GCA_947683425.1). Lineage (NCBI taxonomy): Eukaryota > Viridiplantae > Streptophyta > Magnoliopsida > Malpighiales > Euphorbiaceae > Excoecaria > Excoecaria cochinchinensis. Next base: position 5,005,235 of record CANTUQ010000150.1, on the reverse strand, counting down.
AGAGGCTCGCAGCTCCGCAAAAGACACCAGCTTCCTCTTTTTCCTCTGCTCGCGTTTCAGCCGGATTCGCTCGCCGAGTTGCTTGGACGTAGTACTCCCACCGGCCATCTCAGCTGCAACCAAAACAAACACGAGATAAGTTCTTTGTCAAAGCACATGTTTCATGCAAATGCAATGCGTGTTTAATGCTTCATATTATTTTGCTCTGCCCGATCCTAATGCTCACGTTCTGCGGCAGCAGCGGCTTCTGCTTCTGGAGCAGCTCTGAGAATGGAGGGCCCCTCAAGTTCCTCCAGCAATTGCCTGGATTCGAATGGCCCCCCTTTCGTGCCACAGCGTTTGTCAGCTTTTCAATATACGGCTCATACATGGATTGACCAGTGGCCAGGTCCTTCAAAATATTAGCCGAAGCTGATCGGGCCAGGCTCACCCCAAAGCCACCTTTTTGGCCTACCAAGAGGTACCGCTCCCTGAAGCCCTTCATCGAGGTGGGAATGTTGATAAGCTTCTTCCTTAGTCGGCTAGTGAAGAAGAACTCTGACCCATCGCTCCGGCAGGAAACGTAGAAAAAATGTGTGAAGAGATCGAGGGTCGGGGCCACTCCCTCCAGTACACACAAAATCTTAAAACAGGCCACCGTTCTCCACCCATTTGGATGCAGCTGGTAGGGAGCAATACCGTAGCCGTTCAATACAGCGATTTCGAATGCACCGAAGGGGAGGCGCATCCCAGCATCCAGACTCCATAAGTGGCAGATGAACCACTCATTATTGTCTTCCCCGAACGGCCCCTCCGTCGCCGCCATGGAATCAGGGCAAGGCGCTACACTAACGCTATCAGGGAAACCGTATTTGGCAGGGACTTCAGCTACCTCCCCAATGGTCAGTCGGGAGCACAGCTCAACCGCTGCTTTGTCCCTATACTCATCCAAAAAACCCCTGTCCAACGCCTCACCACTGCTAGAAGCCATTTTTGACGAAAAAGGAGGGGAAGATATATGCAAATCCCTAGTCTCTAAGTGGATGAATGCAGGAGGAGAATGAAAAAAAAATAAGTGAGAAAGCAAAAGGGAGGACTTACTTACTTGGTAAAAGGGACTTAGGAAATTTGAAGAAGGAGCAAGGAGCGATTGCGAAAATCTGAGAGCTGAGAAAAAATATTGGCAGAGTTTCGCTAGGGATTGCAAAAAGTAAAGAAGAAATTCTTTTGAAATCCCCTATTTATAGGCCAGAGCTTTCAGAGCACGCCAACCGACTCGCCAATTAAAGAGTGCCACGTGTTAAAGGCATTATGGTTGTACGCAGAACGAAGCGTCACCCTCGGAGCACGCGCAGCATTAAATAGAAATAGCTGTCCAGGCAAGCGCGTCTCTTCAGAAAAAACGCCTCATAAATTTAAAAATCCTGCCGGCTCGCTCCTTCGGATCGGGAAAATTCAGTATTGACTCCATCCGAACGGGACTACAAAAGGCAACTTCATGCCCGATCGGACCTATTGAGAGAAGACAAGTGATAAGACAGCAAATATCCAGTCGGCCCACTTAACTGGCAAGGCCCAAGGCCCATCAACTAAGAGCAGCAGGCACGAGCTCCTAGGCAGCGCACGCACCCGATCGGCTGATGTGACCGCCAGTCCCATCAGCCGCCTGACACAAGGCAGCGCCCATGCCTATCACCTGCTCCCTGTCGTGCCGCCAAATACCTGCTCTGACAACCAGTAATCACTCCCCAGGCACTCAAGTGCCCCTCAACCATCTCATATAAATAGCCCAGCCAACGATGGCAACAGATATTGAATCTCCAGCATTCTCTCTCTAAAAGCACTTTCTCTCTCTAAACTACTAACTTAAGTTTCGGAGTGCTTACGCCTGGTCCGACCGGGCACTTCTTACTGCAGGGTTTTCTCATCCGATTGACTCGTCCTCTTCTCTTCAGATAAAGACTTTTCTAACTTTATCACTAACTATATGTTTCTCACGAAATATAGATTCTATATCATGAGAAATTCATCAATTAATATTGATATTTTAGAGATATACTTATCTTTTATTTTTGGTGCGTTTATGTATATATATGAGTGAAAAAAAATCAAAAATTTTGCTAACCGTAAAATCAGTTCGATAAGTTAATTTTTTAGATTAAACGATTCTGTAGATTCGATTTCAATTTTTAATTTTAACATTTTTAGTTTTGGTTTCTAAAAACCGGTTCAAATATATATAATATTTTTATTTTTATATCTTGAAAATTTTTCTATTTTTATTTATTTCTAAAACTTACATATAATAATATTTTAAAATATATTTAAATTTTTTATTTTTATACTTTATTTTTTTGTATTTTTTTATAAAACTTATATAATACTTTAAACTATATTTATGTTATGTTATTTTTTAATTGTACAAAATAATATTTATATGCAATCATTAATTAACCTTTATATCTGTTATTTTTTATTTATATATTAGTGTCTATATATATATATATATATATATATATATATATTATTTAATAGCATTTAATTATATTTTTTATATTTTAAAGTATATGTTTTAACATTTAATTTTGTTCAAAATTTTTTGACATAGGATTAAGCTTGACAATTTCCTACAAATATCAAATTCACTTTATAATATTAGTTATTAATTTATTGAACATGAATTTTGACTAGTATATTGTATTTTTTTGTGATTTTTATGTTGAATTACTTTGTACATTTAAAATTTAATTTAACTTTGCCTATTTTTTTTTTATAATTGTAAATTATAAATTATAGTGGTTAAAAGAAAAATATTAGTTAATTAAATCGAAAAAATCAAAATTGATGTATTAGTTAATCGAATATAACGAATTGGTTAATAATTAATAATTTTAAAAAATTGATGTTAATTGAATAATGAGTTATTTTATTAATAGACCGGTTAACCGATTCATACTCACCTACATATATAGACCACTACCTTGGTGGCCTATCCCAAATTGACACTCTTTGGTATACAATGCATGAATGCACTGCGTGCTATGCGCCGTCTGATCGAATGATCATCGCATAGTGATTGTTTTGGTTATTCAATCAAATAGTACATAGCGCAAGACGTATCTATACACTATATGCTAAATTAACACTCAAAATTACAAGGTCCTACTCTTTTATTTCATATTTAGCGTTTTTAAATTTTAAAAAAAATTAATTTTATTTTAAAATAAGTATCTTTTTAAAAAGATGAAATAATTTTTAATATATTTTATTCAAATCTATGCCTAACTCTAATAAATATTTTGGCTAATAATAGAATAATAAATGTCCGTTTTTTAAAAGGACAATTTAGTGAAATATTTATATAAATTAGGCTATTAGATGATTCTCTTAATAAGTATTGTGTAATTTTCACATTGTTTAATGTTATGATTAGATTTCTTTATTTAATTGAGAATATTATTATACAAAAAGGGTGTAATATAAATTTTTTTTTGTGCCATACATGCTTAGTTCTAGAAAAATTAGTTAGCCCTTAAGATACTAAAGTGCTTTTTAAATTGAAAAATAAAATAACAACCATTTATTGATTAGTAGGGAATAATTGATTTCCCAGATTAATATAAGGACCACTTGAATGGTTTAATTTTGGTGCATATCTCATTCGCATACCAATCAATCAGCTATTACATTTCAATTCAATTTATGGTGCCCCATGGACTATAGTCTATACACAATTTGTTTACGTTGACAATATTTTTTTTTTTTTTCCTTTCAATAGCATCCCTAATATTTCGAAATTGCTTCAGTATCAATCTTTTTAAGAGATAATATATGAAATGGTGAAAGTGCAAAATTGCCCCTCTATTTTTGCCAAAAATACAATGTAACCACTCTATTTTATTTCAATACAATATTATTTTTGAACTTTCAAAATTAGAGCAATATTACTTATACATTAACAGTTTGTTAAAATTGATTAACCGATTCATGCTCACCTCTATATATATATATATAGCCCACTGTCTTGGTGGCCTATCCCAAAATTGACACTCTTTGGTATACAGTGCATGAATGCACTACATGTTACGCACCTTCTGATCGAATGATCATCGCATAGTGATTATTTTGGTCATTCGATCAAACAGTACATAGCGCAGAACATATCTATACACTGTACACTAAATTAACACTCAAAATTACAAGGTCCTACTCTTTTATTTCATATTTAGAGTGTGTTAAAAAGCTGCTTATTTGATAAAAAAACTGATTATGGGATAAAAATAAGTGTTTGGTAAATTATGATTTTATAAAAATCAATTTTGTGAAAAGAGAAAAAACTATCTATTAGAAAAAGTTAGAAATTGAAGTTTTTCAGAAAAACTGATTTTCAGCTTTTAAGTGCCGCATATTTAATATATTTTTTAGATAAAAATATCCATTATTTTATTTCATAATGACAATTATATTTATTATAAATTTTTTTCCCTTTTCTCTTATCCTACCATCCAAAATTATCTAACGTTAAAAATAATTATATGTTTTTTCTCTTTTTTTATCATCCAAAATAATATGTATAATTAATTATGAAGACAATATATATATTTTTAATTTTTTTATGTTATATTTATTTTTATTTAATTATATATGAAAATATATAATTTTAATAATTTAGTAAAATAAAAAAAATTCAAATAAGTGCGAATTATTATTATTTTTTAGTAAGATTTTGAATATAATATATTAAAACTTATATATATTATTTTTTATCTTTTTATTCTAAAAAGTCATTTTTAATCGTATTATTTACCAAATAGTTGACAACTGTTTTTAATTTTATAAGTTATTTTAAATTTTATTTATCAAACAGCTATTTACTTTTTAAAATACAATTTTTTGGAATACAATTTTTTTTCAGTTTAAAAAACTGTTTTCATAAGTTTTGCCAAATTGGCGTTTAGTGTTTTTACGTTTTAAAAAAAATAATTTTATTTTAAAATAAGTATCTTTTTAAAAAGATGAAATAATTTTTAATATATTTTATTTAAATCTATGCCTAACTCTAATAAATATTTTTGCTAATAATAGAATAATAAATGTCCGTTTTTTAAAAGGACAATTTAGTGAAATATTTATATAAATTAGGCTATTAGATGATTCTCTTAATAAGCATTGTTTAATTTTCACATTGTTTAATGTTATGATTAGATTTCCTTTATTTAATTGAGTATATTATTATACAAAAAGGGTGTAATATAATTTTTTTTTTTTTGTGCCATACATGCTTAGTTCTAGAAAAATTAGTTAGTCCTTAAGATACTAAAGTGCTTTTTAAATTGAAAAATAAAATAACAACCATTTATTGATTAGTAGGGAATAATTGATTTCCCAGATTAATATAAGGACCACTTGAATGGTTTAATTTTGATGCATATCTCATTCTCATACCAATCTATCAGCTATTACATTTCAATTCAATTTAGGGTCCCCATATGGACTATAGTATATGCACAATTTGTTTGCGTTCCTAATATTTCCAAATTGCTTCAATATCAATCTTTTTAAGAGATAATATAAGAAATGGTGAGAGTGCAAAATTGCCCCTCTATTTTTGCCAAAAATACAATGTAACCGCTCTATTTTATTTCAGTACAATATTATCTTTGAACTTTTAAAATTGGAGCAATATTACTTATCCATTAACAGTTTGTTAAAGTTGATTAATTTTCGTCCATTGAAGTTAGCACCAATTTTCGTAAAAGGCGCAATGTATTCCATTTACTTTGCTTTTCATACAATATTGCCACTAAACTTTCAAATTGGATCAATATTGCCCCTCCATTATAAGTCGATTGAGGTAGATCAATTTCTACGCATACATATAACACATAATTCATTATGTAATTATGCATATATAGTATGTGACTTGACTCTAATTGGAGCAATATTGCCCCTCCATTACAAGTCGGTTGAGGTAGATCAATTTATATACATACATATAACGCATAACTCATTATGTAATTATGCATATATAGTATGTGACTTGACTCTAATTTTGTAGCACCACCCAAAATGATTAAAATAAAGGAAAGAAATTAAATTTCATTTTCTACTCCCTTTCGAAAATCAAAAAAAGGCCATCTTAGTGTTTTTTCATGATATTTTACTAATTTATTTAACACAAAGAGAAAATAACTCATTATTCTTTATAAAATATCTTATAAAAATTATACAGATTTTTCATTACTGTTAGTAAATTATACATTACTATTAATATTTATTATTCATAAATTATTTATTATTTATTTATTGATTAATATTTATATTAGCATATGTTAGTTGTTTTGGTTTATGAAAATTTTATGCTTAATTATTTTTTTTTGGCACTAAATTGCTCTTTCAAGCAATTTATAAGTTTTTGTATTATGCTATTATTTGTTTATTTGTTAAAAAAATAATAAAAAGTACCATTACATTAAAAAATGATCTCATTTTGATAATTATACATACAACTTATCAGTAATAACTATACATAAATTTACTAAATACTTAATTTAATCATTAATCAGCTATCAGATTTTAGCTAACAGTAACATATGTCAGCTATTCATCAGTTAAATAAAGTAGAGTCTTGATAACCGGACTCTTTGAGCAAGAGATAGGTAGCTCTTCTCCGAGCGCGTGTTCAGAACTGGACTCTCATGCGAAGAGTTAGGTAACCGGGCTCATTCGGATATCCTGTCATATCAGTAGTTCGGTTACCATAACAGCTCAGTATCAGAATATGGAAAGTCATCATTCACGGATATTTTTCAGATATTATTCAGATTCTGATCCCTTAATGATGGAAAGTACCAATAATCACTCAACAAATCCTTACAAACTAGGAATCAAGCACTAATCAAGAAATTAAGATGATTTCCTCCTATTCGAGATCTTATTTCCTATTCGGTCTAGCAAAAGAGTTCTATATAAAGGAAACCATCAGGTCCATTTATCTCTCTTTGTATTCTTTTTACAGAAAATCCCCTTTAGTCAATTCACTGACTTTATCGTTGGAGATTCCATCATCGGAACCCCGTCGATTTTGCTAATCTTTTCAGGTGATCAATCCGAAGAAACACTTCAAGAAATTCAACTATTATCATTTGGTGCGATGAGCGTGGAACACTCCACAGATTTCAGTTTACAATGGATCTTTTTTCCGATTTGCCTGTCTCTGCTGCTCCATCAGCCAACCAGTCTAACACTGTAGCCCAGCCTCCGGCCAACCTTCTTGGCCAGCTCCTCCAAAGCTTGCAACCAGCTCTATTAGAGCAAATTTTCCCACTTCCGGTACGATAACTTTTCCCCCAAACACAAGTCCATACGCCGGCGACACCACCAGCACTCATAAACACCCCCATAATCCCAGGCCTAACCCCTCAAGCAGCCCAAACTCTCTTGATTGCCCTGTCTGCTATGGCAACTCAGGCACCACCAGCAGTACCTGCAAACACTCTTCTGATAACACACCTTACACAAATGCCTATAGCGACACCATTCCCCTAACCGTACCGAGCACATTGGCTCCGAAAACAACCATAACTATGACAGCCGAACAGTTTGAAAAAATGTTCGAAGAAAGAATGTAGAAGTTCCAGAATCGCAGCACTTTGCAATATCATGGCAGTTTTCGATCTCCGCTCTCTAGAGATATCTTGGCTGCTCCTTTTCCACAGATCAGATTGCCAAATTTGTTGAAGTATAGCAGAAGCACAGACCTCCGAGCCCATCTGGATGAATTCCATCACATCATACTGGTGCACACCACGGAAGATGCCGCTTTGTGCAAGATCTTCCACTAAACTCTTACCAACTTTGCACAGATTTGGTTTCGTAACCTCCTCGAGAACTCTGTTTATAGCTTTGAGCAGTTCAGCGACATGTTCATCGCAAAATTTGTTGCTGCCATAAGGCCAGTAAAAGTCTCGGCCGACCTCACGATGGTTAACCAAGATAAGGGAGAAGCCCTCCGAGCTTATGTGGAAAAATTTAATGCAGTTGCTATGGACATCCAGAACTTGAACCTGGAGGTGGCTATTAACGCTCTCATCCGCAATACCAGGTGTCAAGATTTCAGTGATTCCCTCAGCAAGAAGCCACCTGGCGATTTCACCGAGCTCATATCCCGGGCTCACAAATATATCTGAATGGACGAAGCTTGGTGCCTCAAGTATAGTTCGCAGGTCAGGGACTCGGACAGAACATTCCATCCAGGTCGGGATAGGAACAGTGGTGGTCGAGATGATGCTAAAGGTAGAGGGTCTGGCAATTCCAACCGAGCCTTCTTGGTCATAAAGCCGACCTCAAACAATAGAACAGATGAGCGGTTCACACCTTTAACAGCCTCGAGATCCCAAATTCTGGCCTGGATAAAGGAGAATGACCGGTCAACTGGCCGCGCCTCATGAGAGAAGATCCTGGTAGAGACCAGAGCTTTTATTGCGCCTTTCACAGGGATAAAGGCCATCAGACGAATGATTGTCGCCAGCTGAAGCGCGAAATCGAGTATTTAGTCCGGAATGGCAAGCTCAGACAGTTCATAAAGGGTAAAGAAAAGAGAGGCCGAGATAGGTCTTCATCACCTCGAAGGCAAGGCAATGGAGCTAGTTTTATGTCATTACAGGAGGCAAGTATTATGACGTCTTTGAGGAGTCCAGGAAGCGAAAAGCAAAGGAGGTATTTTCCTTGGGGGCCGGCCATAGAACAGGGAGCTATAAGGTAACATTCTCGGAGGCGGATGAAACTCATGTTCGGACGCCTCATACCGACTCATTGGTTGTGGAAGCCCTTATACAAGATTATCTGGTCCAGAGGATTTTGGTAGATACAGGGAGTGCGGTGAATCTTATCACCTTGCAGGCCTACAAAGCATTGGAAATGTCGGCCAATAAGTTAGAGTCCGTGTCAGCTCCGCTCATCGGCAAACCGGTCAAAGTTGAAGGATCGGCCATGTTAGAATTGCAGCTCAAGGATGAGGATAGTGTGTGCAATTGCAGGAGTTGTTTCATGGTAGTTGATATACCACTCGCCTATAATGTGATCATTGGGCGACCTCTTTTAGTGGGAGTGGATGCTTACATCTCTATGCGTAAGCTGCTTGTGAAGATTTCTATTTCCGGAGGGGTGGCAATACTTCAGGGAAATCAGAAGGCAGCCCGGGAAACATATGTCACTATATTAAAAGAGGTAGATCAGTCTTTACCATTACCATTAGATGCGCTAGATGTCCCAACAGCAAGGAATGTCGAACCAGTGGATTCATTTCAGGAAGTGAAACTCTCACCAGGAAAGGTGGTCAAGATCACTGCCAGTAAAATAGGTAAGGAGAAAGAGTCATTGGTAGCAGTGTTATCAGAGTACGAAGACGTGTTCGCCTGGCAACCTTCGGATATCAAGGGGGTTTCTTCCGAGGTAATATGTCACACTCTCAATGTGCAACCTAGCTGTAAGCCTGTTAAGCAGAAGAAGAGAAATCATGCTCCTGAATGGCAGTTGGCGATGTCGGAGGAGGTGGACACATTGTTGAAAAATGGCTTCATAAGGGAGGTGCTCTACCCGGACTGGCTGTCAAATGTGGTGTTAGTAATCACATAGTTATCATCTTATATTAGTCCCTAAATAAATAAATGGGTGAATGTGAAAAATCGTTCCTTTACTTTCACCAAAAGTGCAATATAATCTTTTACTTTGCATCGATGCAATGTTACTTCTAAATTTTCAAAATTTGAGCAATATGCTCCCTCCATTAATGGTCCATTAAAGTTGACCAATATCCATAAATTGAATTTAATACTAACTTTTGCAAAAAGTACAATTTAACTCTTCTGCTTTATTTTTGGTGCAATGTTATCCCTAAACTTCTAAAATTGGAGCAACTTTGTATTTATATTAAAATTCTATTAAGGTAGTTTTGACCAAAGAAAGCATTAATCCAGCCATCATTTGTCTTTAAGAGATCATATTCTATCTTTTGAAGAATCAAAATCATAACCACTGCCATAACAACAAAAACAGTCATAATCTTATTATGGAGAAGGTAGCAATTTTGCACCAAAGAAAGTTGCTTGATTTTAAAATCAAGAGTATTTTATGATGATCTTTAATGAAAATATTTGATTTTTCTATGCGAAATAAAGTAAAGTGATTACATTGCACTTTTGGCAAAAGTAAAAGGGCAATTTTTAAACTCACTTTTTAACATATTATTCCTTGAATTAATTGGAGTTATTTGACCTCCTAAACTTATTAAAAGTGTAAGTGATATTCTTATTCTAGTAAAAACTATATGAAATGCCTCAGAAATGACAAAAAATAAGATTTTACCATTCAACTATCACAAATAATGGGATTTTTTTTATTTGGTGTTGAATTAGAAATTATTTGACAAAACGGGGCTACAATGAAAGAATTTAGGAAACAGTGGTATCGAAAACCGGCACAACAGTGTGCCAGTTTTCGTCAGAGGTGGGCCAGCCGGTTCAACCGGCTGGCGTGCCAGAAAACGGCATTGTTCAGTGCCGATTTCTGGCAAAGCTGTAGCCCATTGCAGCTTCCACGTGAAGCTGCAGTCCACTGCAGCTTCACGTAGAAGCTATAGTGGACGAATAAATGGTACATTTTTTTTTCGGTTCCTTTGTTTTAGCTGCCTTCGTCTTCATTTTCATTTTGCACTTTCATTAATTTGCTTGTTCTTCCTTCTTTCTCTCTGTATTTCTTTCTTTCTTAATTTGTTTAAGTTAAGTTTGCATTCAACACACAAAATTTATTCCATTTTAATTTTTATATAATACATTTACCAGTGAAGGTAATGTTGTTTATTTTAATATTTAATTTTATTAAAGAAAATTTATATTATTATTATTATTATTATTAATTAGGTATTTGAATGTTATTTGTAGGTCTTGAAATATTCGAAGATTATCGATTGCCAACATTAAAGGTAAGATATTGCTATTTAAGTTGTTTTAAAAATTATTTTTAATTTAATTTGAATAGATGTAACTATAGCACAACTTTAATCGTCTTTGATTAGGAAAAAAATGATTATTTGCAAGCAAATAGTTTAATGTTGTATACAATGATTAATCTGAAAATTTTTATAGTAATCGAAAAATTTTATAGTAATTAAATATGATTTATTAGCTTACATGTATAACTTATGGAGAATGAAATTATTTAAATAAAATTATTCAGCATAAATATTTCTTAATGGTTAATTTTTTTTATTTTGAAATGCAAGTGTGGACATGGATGCACATCATTTAGGAGCTGCACGAATAAATCCTGATCCTATTAATGGTGAGTTATTATCATTGCAAGGAAAGCATCGATCTGATGCCATATGGAATAATTCGGTAATTTTTTTTGTTTTATTTAATATGTAGATTAATGATGAATTTTTTTATTTATTAAATGGTATATGTTTGAAATTAATGCAAAAGTTGAAAGAGACGTTTTGAGAACAAGGAGAGGAAGCGTAGTTGAGCACTACCAACAAATTAATCCTAGAATTATACCCTATAAAACATCAGCAGGGTTGTTAGAAATTGCCCGAATTGGGATGATAAATATTGATTGGAATTTAATTACTTCACTTATTGAGAGGTGGAGATCAGAAACTCACACATTTCACCTCACATGTGGTGAGACGACAGTAACCCTTCAGGATGTGGGAGTGTTGACAGGATTACCGATTGAAGGTAGGCCGATAATGGAAAAAACTAATCTTAATTGGGCGACTATTTGTTATAATTTACATGGAGTAGTTCCTTCCGCTGGAGATATGCGTGGTGAAAAAATTAAGATGACTTGGTTAGATAATGTGTTCGGCGAAATTCCTGAAAATTTCACACTTGAGTTATTGCAACAGCATGCTCATGCATGGATACTATGATATTTTGGAGGTTTGTTATTTTCATCTCAATTATCTAGCACGGTGCACTTAATGTTCCTACCTTTGTTGGAGGATTTGGATTCCGTTGGGCAATATAGCTGGGAATCAGCATGTTTAGCCTGGCTGTATAGAGAATTGTGTAGGGCAACGCGTCCAGATGTTAAGAGAGTTGTTGGATATCTACAACTTCTATAAATGTGGGCGTGGAAGAGACTTCCACAGTTTAGGCCAGAACATTTATAGCCTCAAACTTTAAACACAGTTTTGTCTTACGGAATTAGGTAAAAATATTTTTATGATTATAAAGTGTAATTAAATTTTAAGTCATATTTTTTTGAATTATGCGATCTGATATGTGATCACCTTATTTGCTTAGGTGGAGTGGAGTGTTGGATAGGAATGTCACATATAGAAGGGATATATGGACATATCGCGAAATATTTGATACGTAGGCACTAAAAGAGGTACTTTGTGCAGTTCAATTAATTTTATAAAAATGAGTTATTAATTGATATTATGATAATGCAATATTTTTAATTAGAAATTCAATTTATTTTTTTTGTTTATGCAATACAGTTTGAATGAGAGCCGCACAGTAATATAATTCAATTGCTCCCCGATTGTTGTAGAAGTGGGCAACAAAGTTGGATGGCAGTTATTCCATTGATTTGTTTTCATATCATTGAATGGCACCATCCCGACAGGGTAATGCGACAATTTGGTTTTGATCAGCCAATTCCATCGCAGCCACTTATACAGGATAATCTGTATACAATAGACATACGTGGTCAACATCACTTGAATTGGGCACTAGAGTTTTTCGTGTTCATAAATGAATGGCATATGCGTTATGCTCGTGTTGTTGTAGGACAACGTCCAAGACGGCCATTGCATAATCGATCTGAATACATGCAATGGTACGTGCAGCGAACAAGACGATGGATAACCCCTGTTGGTGCACGAGGTGGAGCAACAATAAGTTTTTATCTTTTCGTTATTGTACAAAATTATTAACTATTACTGCTTCAACGTATTTGTAATGTTTTAGAAAATACATTGAACCAAAATTATAATTTTATAGGTTGATGGTGTTGAAAGAGTGTATCACAAACAACCTGGATCTGTGGATAATAACATAATATTGGAAAGCATCCTCGCAGCAGTTGGGCATGTAGGTAGAACTTCAAGTGAATATCAACGACAACTGTGTCCCGAGCCTGTTAACATTCCCCCTATGTCACATCAATTTCAAGACTTTCGTACGCGGCGACATAGGACTAGGATGTTTGAGAGGCGATCAAACAGGGAGCAGGTATATTACGATCCAAATGTAATGCAAATTCCACCACCGATGTCATGGCCTTTCCAAAAAATGGAACGATCTCATCAGTACGAAGTGGGTGGAACCAATTACACATCGGGTTTGACCGGCTGGGTCCACATGCAGAAACCGACAGCACCTGATACCGGTTTCTGGCATTGTACTTTTTGTACAGAAACTGGCACCATATGGTGCCGGTTTGACCGGCTGGCGCCACCAGCCAGATACCAGCACTAGTAAGTGCCAGTTTCTGACGCCCCTATACTCTAATTAAGTTTACTGTAGCCTCCTTTTGTCAAATATTTTACATTTTAACACCAATTAAAAAAAAAACCCCAAATAATGTTGACTCAACAAATGGATTCCCAGCTAACCTCCACGTTTTCATATTTGATTAAAATTTACCCCAAAATTTCTAATAAAAATATACATTTGTCCCTTAAAATTTATTTTTTAAAAGATAAAGTTATTTTTTAATATAAAAATTTAAAGGGAAAATATATACATTTTTTAAAAAAAAAAATTAAGGATAAATTTGAAGCAAACATAAGAGGACAATTAGAAATTAGGAGCTGAAGAAAAAAAAATAAAGCATATATGAGCTGTTTTTAATTTGTAATTTAAAAAATGTGTTATATTCCTTTGTAAATTTTTTAATTGAAAATTAAATTTTTATTAATAATATAAAAATACATCTAAAAAATACAAATAAAATTATAAAATTTTAAAATACATAAAATGCACAAATTAATGAAGTTATTCGAAAATAATTTTAAATTTTTTTAACGAAAATAATATATAATAATAATAATATGCCGCAGACATTATGTTTTTCAGCAGTAAACTTGATTCATATATTGTCTATAACAAAAGTTCTATATTATCCTCCACACAAAAATGACACATTTCATTTAAGAAAGAAAAACTTGCATAATAAAATTTAAATTGCATTTAAATTTAATTAATGCAAATAAAACAAATCGTCAAGAACAAGAATAAAGTCTAGACAAATAAAAAAATTAAATTTGAAATAAAAAAACTTTAGATCTTAGTTTTTTAAACAAAAACACGAAATAAACTAAAAAAATCAAAGAAACACAATAAAAATAAACGAAGAAATTCTATTTATAATAATTTGAAAACTAATATAGGAAGAATTGTAAAAAAATAGAAAATTAAAAAAATAAATTAAAATTAAAATTAAAAAAGAAATAAAAATAAAACTCCAATTGGAACAAATGAATTTAAATTGTAGAATTGATTTATAAATGAATTCCATATGAAATTTATTTGTAAATGAATTCTTATATTTGGAATAAAATTACTAAAATATAGAATTAAAAATAAATTTCTTATTTTTATGCTTGGAATAAATGAATAAAGAAATTCATTTCTGTTTTATTTCCTAAAATATCCCCAATGTCAATTTTGATGCATTCTTCCAATTATTTACAATAAAAAAAATTTAACAACCATTAATTATCATTTTAAAATTTTCGACAAATAATTAATCAATGATAACATAATCTAAAAAAACCATATATATATTAACATTTAGAACAGTCGTGGTAGAAAAAAAGAACAGAGTACGTTAGTTGTATAAGCATAATTTATATTTAACAAATTATTAAGAGGATATTATAGTATTTTTAAATTTAGCCGTTAAAAATATGAAATTTACTTGTAAATTCTATCTATTTTGGTGGAATTTGATGAATGTATGACGAATTCCATATATAAATTTAATTCCTATTTTTTTTTTGTATTTAAATTATAAAAAATAGGAATTGCAAATGAATTGCATACCATTTTATGGAATTTATTTGTTTCAAGCGGATATTAAAGCTATTATCCGTAAATAAATTGATGACAGTTTTGAATTTAAATGAAAGAAAAAACTTTAGATGCATGGAGAAAAAGAGGTTAAGGTTTTTTTTTAGATACCTGTACAGTACTGCCCTAATTATCCCATTTGTACAAGTTTTAAACATTTATTTCCGTACACAAATAATTTTCTATATAATTATTTTACACTTATGGATTTATGTGTCAATAAAAGGATATATATATATATATATATATATATATATATATATATATATATATATATATATATATATAGAAGGATTTATGTGTCAATTACAACATAAAAGCAGCGTATCATAGATAGAGATTCCCTGGATCTATAAAATGAATCTATATTACTAAATTTAGGTCTGATTTTCCAGTCTGTCATTGTAAAATATTTTATTTATCCAGATAAAAACAGTTTGGAAAATTCTCCAAAAAATTATAAAATATTTAATTTTAAGTTTTTACGAAAAATAGAAAATAAAATTTTGATAAATAACACGTCTGCACAATATTTCTTTTGTGGGCTGATATTGACATAGTTATTTGACACGTGAATTGATTTGCACGAAGGGAATAAGATTGAGTCCTAAGAGAATTTATTTATTTATTTTCTTTATAATTATAATAAATTGGTTTTGATTAATTTAAAAGTCACATGAATATGGTACGTAAATCAAATCAAAATCGTCCAATCAGATTGATAGAAAATCAAAGAAAAGGAATCAAAGGTACTGTAACAAAATCCAAATTGGAATGTTGCAAAGATCTCTAATCTTGTCAAAGAGAATATTAATTAATCAATTCAAAAATAGCTCCTAATTAATATAAATATATTTAAGAATACGGAGGAGTTGAATGAAAGTTGGGTTGTCCATAAGTAAGGAATATTCAAATCACATCCATCATAAATTCAATTATTAACATCCGTATACTGATTAATACCTATTTAAATATGCATTTATTAATATATTCTTAAAAATAAATAAAAAATTAACATAAAATCAAAATAAATACTACAATAAGTCTATAATCAAGCTGTGATCTATAAACATACATGAAATCAAATTAAATTCAAATATTACCACAAAAATTAATATATATTAAAAAATAACTATTTTTTACCTAGATTTGGTAAGGGACTCACATGTATAAATCTTAATCCTACCCAAATTCCTCATGAGAATTAATTACCACCTAATCGTATTATTTTCTATTTTAATCCATTCCAGTAAGGTCGAATATTCAAACAAAATTTACATGTCAATTTTACTGTCAGGTAGGTCCATTGAAATTCAAAATTTTGTACTAAAACCTCAAGTGGGACCAATACTTGTGGACATGGGGCCCATAAGAAGCTGATAGGGTATTATTGAAACCATGTCTGGCAATGAAACCGTTCGTGGAGTCAACTGTTTTACTTAACCCCATTTTTATTCAATTTTTTAGAATTATTATTGTCAAAAGAATAATTAATTAATAGAAAACAAAGAAAATAGCTAATTTTGGAGGGTTCTTACACATAGGAATCTGACTAAATGTGGTCAATGCATGAAAAACTGAAGAAGGAGAAGAACAGAACTGTTGAATCTTTGTTCAGTGATTAATAATTCGTACGGTAAATAAACATTTGGGCACTGACTGACCGGTTCTGCCGGTGACTACACAATTCCGCGATTAAGGAGGTGTGTATGGTGATGAGGGGAAATGTGACTGGGTGTTGTCGGTTGTCAGTAACTTATAAGTGTAATACATGTGTATTATTATTAATATTTATTATGTGTTGTTTTGCTTTTAGAGCTTTTCTTAACTTTATTAGGTAGCCCACTTCTGGTTTTGTCCTTAGCTTTATTCCTTTGGGCTAACCTGTCTTTAAGCAAGGAATGCTTGGGATACAGGGACAATAAAACCATACCCATTTTCTTTTTATTTTTAATCATTTTTTTCCCTCTAAAAATGAGTATTTATTCTCTACATGCACATTCATATATGAATCGTCCAATAAAAAAATTATAATTTTTTCATGGCATTATTATGTACGTGCATGTAACCAATCATTACGTTTAGTATAATTATTAGCATTATCCAGTTTAAATTAGATCGATTTATTATAAAAATAAAATTCTCATATTATTAATTTTTATTATTTTTAATCTTTTATTTTTCTCTAAAAATGAGTATTTATTCCCTACATGCACATTGTTCTGTACGTGCATGCAACGAATCATTTTTTTAGTATAATTATTGGTATTATCTAATTTAAATTGGGTTGATATATTATAAAAATAAAATTCTTACAATAGGTGACTTTAGTTAAGGAAGCTTTTTGAGTTAAAAGAAGTTCTAACAAGATCTTCTTAGGCAAGAAAAGCATAGTCAAGGTTCAAAGCCATTCCGACCTTCCCACATATGGCCATCAATTAGAACTCACTAATTCAAATATCAAATACTTTAATTTGCAACTTTCTTATATATATATTTTTGATTATCTTTATCTACTATCTATGTGTGTAAAGAGAGATGAATGATGGAAAACAAAACAAAGTACTAAGTTTATGGGCTTCCATGTTAGCCCCATTTGTGCACCTATCTTTCTTTTATAAAACTCCAAACACATCATCAACCCTAAAAGTTTGAATGCAAATTAATCCTAACACCAATTATTAGGGCTACCATCTTCTATATTGATGTGAAAAAAAGAGGCCTTTATTTTATTACTCTATTTATCCCAATATTCTAGCATATCGTTACCGGTTTCATGTGTCGATTTGCTATTAATGAATTGAATTTATGCAAAGTGTACTTTACACCGTGAAAAAATTGAAAGTTCGATTATTCTCTACTCAGATTGAGTAAATTGTTAATAAAAATGATAAAATGTTTAAGTGTTTTTCTCGAGAGAAATGAAATCGAGAGATAGAAAGCAATTGAATGACAAAAAAGAAAAATGGAATGACAAGAAAAAAATTGTATGGGAGAAGGGAAACAAGAAAGATTAGACTTAGTTTTAACGTTAGGAATGTTTGTGTAAATGACATAATGTTGTTTAAAAAGTGATTATAAAGCTTATTCAGCGATCTATCAATTCCTAAAGCAAAGATCTCATTTTAAATCTCTCAATCCCTAAGTCTTTCCCTATTTCCAATGTTTGATTCACTTTTATTTCCCATTTCTTTTGATTTCTTGTTTCTCTTATTTTCTTTATTTTATTTTTAAATTAAATTAAAAAAAAAGAATGTTAAAAGAAGAGACCAACTGGCCTGTTTTATACACAACCATATATGTTTGTATATTTTGCTTTTCATTATATATATGCTTGCCCTCAATAGCATAGCTAGAAAATTAGTTTATAAAATTAAATAAACAAAAATAACTTTATAAAATTACAATAATATATAAGAATTAAGAATATCATAATATTACAAATTTTCTATGCAAATTTTCATATTTTAAAAGTATTGAATAAATATTTCATTGTCAATACTTTTAAATATATTTTTTTCAATATAATTAACCAAACAAACATTTAATAATTAATCTCCTATTCGATTTTGCATACGACTTTTCAGTTTACTATATTCATTGCATAAAATGCACTTTCAAAAGTTATTGTTGTGACCGATAATATCAAATCTAATTTTACAAGCAAATAACTAAGTATACACTCATCTTAATTAACTAACTTTTGAGCAAGATTATTGAACTTTATAAGTAAATTTTTTAATTGAACTTTATTTTTAAATCAAAAATTAAGGTCATTTAAATATTTTGAAGGGTCAATTTATTTTTTTAAAAAATGATATATAGTGGATATTTTAAAAATTTTGGTTAGTTGAGTAGGGTCAAACTAATTAAGGGCAATTACACCCATGCTAACGGCGGTTGATGGTAAATTTTGACTCGATTTATGAATTAAAATCAATTCATTTACGAAAATGTGATTTAAATCTAATTTCATCCATCAATTATCTATATATTATCATGTTCATTTGACCTAAAAAGTGATTCTATCCATTATGTGACCCATATGGCTTGATCTGTTTATAATCCGTTTGTATTATTTGTAATTTCATAATTTCTTTTTTATATAATGTGAATATAAAAATAATTGTATTTTATATATTATATATGCATATTTTTTTATTTTTAATAAAATATTTTTTTTAAAAAATAAAAAATAATATCATAAATTTTGTTTATTTATGACTCGAACCGTTTAATGATATTCCATTTGGTTTGGGTCATGAAATCCAATCCTTTTATCATCCACAAAATTTTGAACTGTTTATAATCCAATTCAACTTGACTCGTAACAACTAACCAATATTAGTTATCCAAGCTCATAATATATATAAGAATAAATTATTAAAATTCTAAAATGATATAATATATCATAAAAAAGCAATTGCATAGAAAAACAATTCAAATATATTGTAAGAGATTAAAAAGATTACATCCCTAAAACATAAAATACTAAAATAATGTAATATGATAAAAAAAAAAAAAAAAACAGTAGACCATTGAAACCAAAAAAAAGTCTAGTATAATATTCAGCTGCAGATTCGGAATTGAACATTAAATGGGACTAATTTTGAATGAACCAATGTATTTTTTTAAAAAATAAAATAATATATAATACACCCCCAAAAAAATCAATAAAGTAACAGTGCAATTTTTAATATATAGGAATAAGCGTCAAATTTGTCCATAAAATATTAAAAATGATAAAATTTGCCATTATTTTTTTTCAAAATAAATGCTCCTAAAGTATTGAAAATTGTACAAATTTATACTTTTTCAATGTTCTAAGAGATAAATATGGATCATTTTCAATACTTTGATGACAAATATGAATCATTTTTTCATATTTGCCATCAATAAAAAAAAGACTAATATTTACCCTCAAAATACTAAAAATGGTTCATATTTATCATATCATAAGGATAAATTTGCACAATATTCAATATTTTAAAGGTATACTGGGTCCTTATCTCTAATATATATACTATTTTGAGTGTATGTTAAACATAGGAAACCAAAGAAAAAAAATTACATTCTAAAAAAAGAAAAAAATTACAATTATTTTTTTTTTTCCAAATTCTCATGGCTCGATAAAAAAAATCTCACAAATCTGTTCTAAAATAATTATGAACTTAAAAATGTGAATTGCATAGCAAAATAGCAGCAATAATGGAAAAAAAAATACAGAAATTAAATGGTGTTTGGGTTTTTACAATTAGGGAAATTTTGATTTTTTTTTACTAAGAATAAATTTTTTTAAGCCTTATAAATTTAGGGAGCATACTATTAATTTTATTTTATTAAATGGAGCATAATGGTAATTTTATTTTGTTCCAATTGCCCCCTTTTCTTGTGAATGGATCCATCTCTGAGTATATTCCCAAAAAATAAAATAAACAGAAAACTAATCTAAAAAAAAAAAAAATTCTAATATATCATATAAAAGTTCTTTTTTAAATTAAAAGTTATAAATTTTTTTATTGTAGGGGATAAGTAGTCTGGAATTCGAGTGCTGAAATGTTGTATATCAGAAACAAAATTATGAAATTAAATCATCAAAAATTTAAACTAATTTAATATATTATGCAAATTAATTAAACTTGATGACCTGAATTTAACTAAGATAAAAAAAAAGTCAAGACCAGATCAATCTTTTCTTCAAGTTCCTGTTAGATCTCGCCAAAACCAAAACCCTAATCGATTCTAGTATCATATTCATATGCTTACCGTTTAATTTTAGTTAATATTTACGATTTTTCAATTTCTTTTCCATTGTTTGATTTTTCATCAACTTTATTTATGTAATTCTATAATTCTATCAATTTAATTTATTAAATCCGTAAATTGCAAATCATTTAGTTCAAATTTTAAAACCATTTGTGATTTTTCATCCATTACATACTTACTTAGCAAATTTTGTTTTTATTCCTTCCCCAATTTATATATGATAATTGATTTTTAATCAGTACAAACATGCAATTTTTTTTATAATTGATTTTTAATTGATATTTGATGTTATGCATAATTATTATTATTTTAGCTATTCTGTTGAAACGTTTTGGGTTTCTTGTCTTTATTAAAAACTATTTGTGTATCACTTGTTTGATGGAATGTTTGTATGAAACTAGTTGTATACAGTGTGTATGGGGTATAAATATAGGGTATATAATGTATACATACAAGGAACATAGTGTATACATACAACGAATATAGGATATACAGTATATACGTATACGATATACAGTGTATATAGTATACATACATCAAATATACATGGTATACATTGTTTACATATAGGAAATACAGTGTATATAGGGTGTACATATTATTTTGTTAATAATATTCTGAATCATTAAAAATTTACATGCAGAAATCACTACTGATCGTCCAAAGAAAACCAAAAACACCAAAATTAATATCACAAAAATCAACATATAAATCGATAGTCTTCTCAATTTATACATCTTCAATTCCCATTTCTTCTTTTATTTCTTTTTCTTCAATTTTAATCCCTACTCGTATTCTTAAAAAATCGGTGAACTCTCTTCTTCGGTTTTGTAATGTTTCTATTTCATTATCCATAGTAAAAATACCTTAAACATTCAACCTTACAATTTAACAGCTAAAAATCAACCAAATTTGCATATCAGCAATACAGTTAATAAAGGACCATGGAAAGGGAAAAAAAAAAGTTCAACAACATTTTTAATAGAAGGTATATAGTGTATACCTCTACGTATACCTTATAAATTTGACTTGAAATCACTTTAATACATTATTTACCCTTATACGACACTTATTGAGGATATATATATGGGTATACAAGGGATACTCCTATCTAAGTTGTCATTAAATGTTATATTTAGCAATAAAAAGCAATGTGCTCACCATTTGTTGGCACTATTTTACATTTTGCTTGTAGTGTAAGGGACACAAATTTAAAAATAAATGACAATTCAAATATTTCTTTTAACAGAAATTGGAAGAAATCAATCGTTTTTTTTTTTTTTTTGAAAAAAATGACTTATTTTGGGAAGGAATTTCATTTTCCAATTATATTTATTTAGTGGATATGTTCATTCAAGCTGAATTGTTGATACTAATAAAAGTGTTCAGTAAAGTATAAAATCTTTATTTTCCAAAAAAAAAATTCTTAGTATATTATGTACTGGGACAGACATATGATGGAGAGAAAAATGGATTACAGTATAATATATATCGATTGGATCAAAGGCAAATCTAGCTAAGGAGTATGGAGTAGTTTTAACAGTAGCAGTAGCTTAGTTTTAGCAGTAGTAGAGCAACTTAGTGTTATTTGTTTTCCGTTAGTTTTATTTTCTGTTACACTAACCTAACCATAGTTAGTTAGTTAACTATAGTTAGTTAACTTATCTTGTTTGTAAATAAAGTGCAGGAATCAGATCTAATAAAGTGAGATGTAGTTACAAATTATTTTCTTTCTCTTTCTTTTCTCTCTGCTGCATTTTCTTTCCTGTTTTTGGTTTCTAATTTCTGAATCCAGTTGCTACATGGTATCAGAGCTTGTGTTCAAGAAGATTACTAAAAGAATTTATCGTAATTGATTTTTGATTGTCATGATTACTAATGTTGATGATGCCGCTAATCTTACTCATGGAGCGGGAAGTGGAAGATCACGAGGATCTCATCAAGAAGTTGTTGATGTAGATCCTCTACTGCTTCAAAGCTCAGATCATCTAGGAATGGCCTTAGTTGCCTCACCATTGATAGGTAACAACTATCTTACTTAGAACATTACATTAAGGTCATCTTTAGAAGCAAAAGACAAAATATGCTTCATTGATGGGACTTATCCTTCACCAGAAACCCTAATCTGTATAAGAAGTGGAAAAAAGGTTGATTCCATGATTAAGTCCTGGTTGATAAATTCAATGACTAAAGAAATGTCCGATAACTTCATGTACTGCCCTAGCTCAAAAATATTATGGGATACAATTGAGAAGAGACTTGGAGAAAGTAATGGTCCTTTAAGATACCAATTACAGAAAGAAGTATCATCTATGGAACAAGGAAATGACTTTGTTACTACTTATTACGGCAAGATCAATAGGTGCTGGGAGGAGCTGAACAGAGTTATGCCTTTGCCATTATGCAGTTGTAATGGATGTAGATGTGATTTGAATTCAAAGCTGATTGAAAGAGAAGAGTCCGGAAGACTTTTGCAGTTTTTGATGGGCCTAAATTAGGCAATTGACATTGTAAGGGGACAGATTTTGAATCTTGAACCTTTGCCAAATATTGATAAAGGATACTCTATGGTACTGGGAGCAGAGAAACAAAAACAAGTGAATATGGTGTTTCAACGTACGCACTAGTTAGTTAGTTAACCGAACCATAGTTAGTTAGTTAACTATGTACACATATACGTACTTACACCAATTATATAAGTTTAAGGACTCAACATATATTTTTAATGTACGCACTAGTTAGCTCAAGCATGCATATTCATTTATGTACATTCTTTTAACTCATTCCTATTTCCATGTTCAATTCCTCACTTTTATAGCACCTAAACTTGTACAAGTTGAATCTTATAGGGTCATTAAGGCCTTAGCTGACCAAAGGATATTGTGACATGCGTCGAACCACCCGCTTTGTGATTTTCCTGAGGGCCCACTTTTAGGATCCGAGATGGTTCACGTCTAGATTTTAGGCAACATCAGATATTATGAAATCAATACCCAATAAAATATTGGAAAAATTCATCTAATCCCATAAAACTTTTAGACACTTTTAAGATATTTTGGAGTCGCCACCAAATTTACAAGAAATTGGGAGAGTTCGTCTAATCTCAGATGTCTAAATTAGAGAGTAGTTTGGAACTTCATTTTTATTAATGTCTTACTTAATTATAAATGAGTTTTTACTATTAAATTTTCATCTTTCTCTCACACGGTCATGCATTAAAATTTAAAGCGCACATTGAGCATTGTAGAAAAACGGTAAAGAAAAGCAGTAAATAAAATAACAAAAATATAAAATAAATTACAAAATAAAATTGGGACAAAATACAATTTTTTAAATTAAAATAAATAAATAAATTGGGACAAAAATACAATCCCCCAAAATATAAAATTAAAATAAACAAATAAATAAATAAATTACATACAAAAAACGGTGTATTCTTTTGGAATAGGAACATTGATTCTTTCACGTTCACTTAAAAATTCGAAAAATTATTTTAGGATGAATATTGAAAAAAATAGGGATGAGTAATCATATTTTAAAAAAATTAACTCTTCTTTTAAAAGTGAATTTTCTTGATTGGTTGAAATGAGGACATTAGTCCTATTTTATTAGAAAAATACCTAATTTATTAATAAAAATATTTTTTGTGTGATCTTCTTTTTAACGTGTATAAAATAAATAATTTTAGTACAAATTACATAGCAAAATAAATAAAAAGGCAAAATAACTAAAAAAATTAACAAAATAATGAAAATAATGAATCAAACAAAAAAAAGTCTCATCGATCTCCCCATTTACTTGTAAGAATACTCAAATAAGGAAAAATAAGGATTGTAAATAAAATAAAATAAAATAAAATTAATATTAGCAAATAAATATAAAAATCAATTAAATCAAATAAAATGATAAAAATAAACATTATACATAAAATAATAAAAATAAGTAAACATTGGTAAAATAATATTAAAATCGTGCAAAAGAACGTATGTCACTCGAAAATGGATCGAAAAGAATCGAAAATGGGATAAAACGGATTAAGATACACTAAAAGACAAAAAAATGGTTGAGGGGCGGTCTGGCGATGAGGGGTGGGCAAGCCACCCCTCATCTCTTTGCCGCCCCTCAAGGGAGGAAGGAGACAGGAACGCAAACTTGATTCTCTCTTCAAAAATCAAAGCAAAATTTACAATTTTATGTGATTTTACATGATTTCATGCTATATTGATGCTTAATGGATTTATCACATAGAATAATAATATGAAACAATGGTGAAGATGAAGAAAACCAAGAAAAGAAAAAAATGAAACAGTGCAATTAAACCTACAAATTTACCCTCAGAATAATAAGCTATCAGAAGAATGAATTGTGAATTTGTTTCCTTGTCAATAAGCTATCATAAGGATGATTTGTAAATTTGTTTTTTTGTCAAAATTCACAAAAATCAAATAAAAAATTAAGAAAAATTCAAGTTTTTTCTCTCTAAAAACTCAAGAACTTGTTTGAAAAACAAAAAAAAAAGGGTCCCAATAAAAGATAATCAATTTCTCTATCTTAAGCTCCGTTCATCGATCTAAAATTCCAATCCCAAAGAACCGACGAAAATCGTTTTTCTTTCTTAAGAAAAAAAACCAAAATTTCAGAAATATTTTTCTCTCTTTCTCTCTCCAAAAAAATATGTATTGTCCTTTCATTAAAACTAGATTTTTGGAAGAAATAAAGTCAATTCAATCCAAAAAAATTAATTTGAAATAGAAAAAAACTATAAATAACTCTCAAAAATCACAAAAATTAACGTTGAAATTCAATTCAAAATTAAATTTTCATGATTTTCAGGGAGAAAAACGCCAGAAGGGGAGGAAAACGATGAGGGCAGCCTCAACACGCTGCCCGCCCCTCGCAAGGGGTGGCCTCGAGCCTCGCACTACACCCGGGCGAGGGGCGGGCGCGCAAGAGGCGCCCCCTCCCGCGGCACGCCCCTACGAGGGGCGGCCTGCCACGTCAGCAATTTTTTTTATTATTTATTTTTCATAAGGAGCTTGACAAGGAAATATTACTTCTCACCTTTCTGCCTGTAAACATGTACTAATTTCATTATTGAATAATCTTGTTTTAAGTTGTCTCGGGATCTCGTGTCTATAGATATACATATATTTATATATATCCAGTCATACTATTGTTTTCGTACAAACACAAGTTACCAATTTTGCAAGAAGTGTGTATGGCTATAAGTCCATATGATGAATACATCACATACATATATATTTCTCAATTCAAGCAATCAAGGCTTCATTCCAATATCACAAATTCAATTATTCTCTACATTATCTTATCATCAATTTAACTTAATTAAATTGGTAACTCAAATTCCTATTATCATAAAATAGCTTTCCACATCAATTTCAAACATAAATACAACTTTATTGGGAAAGGTAATGGTATTAAAGTGTGCACTTAACTATCTTGTAGCCAAAACTCTTCCTCAAAATCAGAAATCTCCTTCTCTCTCTCCCTTTCCTTCTCCTCTCCATATAGAACCCGAATTCCCTTGGTCAATCATCAATGAATTTTCATCAATAAATCATCAATTTTCCTTCAAAACTAATCAACCGAAGTAGAAGTTGATTTCCTTCACTCACCTTATGGTTGGCCTAGCTTGATTTCTTTCAGTTTCTTAACTTCTACATGGTTAATTAAGTTTATATATGTGTTGAAAATTCTCATTATCTCGAGTTCAACTTTGGGTATGGTCTTTATCTCTCTTTTAGTTTGGACTTTAAGAATGATGAGCTAGAAATAGATATTTTATTGTGCATGTCACTTTTGCCTTTAGAAGTTGATAAAGCAAGAAATGTCTTTATCTGGAGAGGGGAGGTTAGACCGATTAATGAGAAAAACCCTGCAAGAAAGAGTGCCCGGTCGGACCAGGCGTGAGCACTCTGAAGCTTAAGTTAGTAGCTTAGAGAGAGAAAGTGCTTTTAGAGATAGAATGCTAGAGATTTAATACCTGGAGCCATCGTTGGCTGGGGCTATTTATATGAGATGATTGAGGAGCACTTGAATGCCTAGGGAGTGATTACTGGCAGTCAGAGTAGGTATTCGGCCAATTGACAAGGAGCAGGTGGAAAGCATGGGTGCTGCCTTGTGTCAAACGGATGATGAGACTGGCGGTCACATCATCTGATCGGGCGCGTGCGCTGCCTAGGAGCTCATGCCTGCTACTCTTTGCTGTTGGGCTCTGGGACTTGCCAGTCTATTGGATCAACTAGGTGGGCCTTGGTGTAAATGATATTTGCTGGGTTATCACTTGTCCCCCCTCAACAGGTCCGATCGGGCATGAATTTGCCTTTGAAGTTCCGTTCGGATGAAGTCCGCTTTGAGTTGTCCAGATCCGAAGGCATTCGTTGGCGAGATTTTTGAATTCGCAAAGCGCCTTTTCTGAAGAGACACGCCTGCCTAGACAGTTGTTTCTATTTAATGCTGCGCGTGCTCCGAGGGTGACGGTTCATTCTTCGTACCGCCATAATGCCTTTAACACGTGGCATTCTTGTAGTGGCTAGATGGTTGGCGTATTCCAGAAGCTTTGGCCTATAAATAGGGCAATTTCTGAAGGATCTTTCTTTACTTTTTGCAATCCCTGACGAAGCTCTGCCAAATTGCTTTCTCGAATCCCAGATTTCAGGAATCGTGCTTTGCTTTCTCTTTAAACTTCCCAAGTGTTTGCTACCATGTAAGTAACTCCTCCTCCTCACTTTCACCCTCTCTTTGTCTTTCATTTTCCCTCTGCATTCATCCTTTTAGGAGTTAGGGATTTGCATATTTCCCCCTTTTTCTTTGTCCAAAGATGGCTTCCAGCAGTGGCGAAGCATTAGATAGGAGTTTCTTGGACGCGTACAAAGACAAGCCAGCAGTTGATCTGTGCTTTCGACTGACTGCTGAGGAGGTAGCTGAGATCCCCGCCAAATATGGCTTCTTCGACGACGTTTGTGTAGCGCCCTGCCCTGATTCTATGGCGGTGTCGGAGGGGCCATTTGGGAAAGACAATAATGAGTGGTTCATCTGCCACTTATGGAGCCTGGATGCTGGGATGCGCTTCCCCTTTGGTGCGTTCGAAATCGCTGTGTTGGAGGGTTACGGCATCGCTCCTTATCAGTTGCATCCGAATGGGTGGAGGATCATGGCATGTTTCAAGATCCTGTGTATATTGGAGGAGACTGCCCCCACTCTCGAACTATTCACCCATTTTTTCTATGTTTCGTGCCGCAACGACGGGTTGGAGTTTTCTTTACGAGCCGACCAAAAAAGAAGCTCATCATCATTCCCACCTCAATGAAGGGCTTCAGGGAAAGGTGTTTCTTGGTGGGAAGAAAGGGCGGCTTCGAAGTGAGTTTGGGCCGATCGGCGGGGGCTCATGTTTTGAAGGACCAGACCTCCGGCCAATCTATGTATGAGGCCGATATTGAAAAACTGATGAATGCCATAGCCCGATAAGGGGGACCTTTCGAGTCCAAGCAGCTGCTGGAGGCGCTTCAAGGGCCCTCCATCCTTAGGGTTGCTCCGACTGTAAAAGCCGCTGCAACTGTAGAATGTGAGCATTAGGATTGGAGTAGAGGGGATAACATAGATTGTTACTCATGCATTGCATTGCATTTCATTTGTTATGTTTTTGAAAACTTATCTTATTTGGGCTTGTTGCAGCTGCGATGGCTGGTGGGAATGACATGTCCCATCATATCCTCGGTCGGGCCGTTGTCAAGATGGAGGCAGAGCGGAAAGCCAAAGAAGAGAGGAAAAGGCGGAGGCTCTTGCCTGCCTTCGAGGTGCACAAGTTGCAGCAAGACGCTTCTTCCACTGCTCCCATCGCCGTAGTTCCGATCTCTGCTGCCCCTCCCGCAGCAGCAGCTGCTACAACTGCTCACCAAACTCCAGTCGTTCAAGGTCCTTTTGCGCCTCATCCCAAAGTGGGGGATCATCCCCTCCGCTGCCGAAGGATGATTCTTGGTGATGAGGCGGAGGAGGAAGAGATGTTTGGGGATGTCTGCCCTCCCAACATTGAGGCTCTGAGTGAGACGGCCCAGGGGAGATCGGCACAGCCAGACGAGGCCTCATGAAAGCGGGCCGAGGAGGGCACCAGCAAGAGGGCTGCTGAAGTGGTGGCAAAGGGGAAAGCTGTTGTGTCGAGCGAGTCAACTCGGCGATCGAAAAGGCGACCTGTGGCTTTGAAAGAGTTCTTGAAGGAGAACTTTGGTGGCAACTGGTCGATAAGTGACAAAGCGGTGGCCAGTTGTTTATACCGAGGCATTCTTCAGGAGGATGACTTCAAAGTCATGGGGGACCCTAGCTCACTCGGCCGGGAGCTCAGCTTGTTCAACCATCAGGCCCTGGAGGTAAGAATTTGGCTGCCTTGATTCGTGTTGTCCGAAAGGTGGCAAAATCATCTTTCGCTGACGTTGTATTTTTCTTCTTGCAGCTAATTTGAAGAGGTCAACGCTTGCATGGCTTGGCCGGCTTTTTTGAGTTAAGGTCGAAAGAGGCTACCAAGGCAAGGGGGGAGATGACCACTCAACAGGATGCTGTCCAACAAGAAAATTTCGCCCTTCGCCTGGAGGTGTCAGATCTTTAGAAGGAGATTTCTGGCCTTCGTGAGGAGGTGGTGGTAGCGAGGAGGGAGGCCACCCGACACGCTCTGGAGCTAAAGGCGAGGCTCACTGAGGCCGATCGATTGAAGGGGGAGGTAGCACGCCTATCTGCCGATAGTGCTCAGTGCCATAAATTCGAGGAAGAGGCGGCCAGATTGGGCGGCGAGTGCAAGCAGTTAGGCGCTGAGAAGGCCAAGGCGCTAGAAGAGAGAGGCCAAGCTGTTGCGGAGTGTGATCGGCTACGCGCCACTCTGGCGAACAAGGAGGCTAGTTGGAAAAAGAAGCTTAAAGAGGAGCTCGCCTCTCGAGAGGAGCAGCTGGTCGATCAACTGGGCGAGGCTTAGGCGAAGCTGCTGTTTCGGCTGATCTATGAGGCTGGGAGGCGCTTCCCTGACGCTAACCTCAACTGGTTGGAGGACCCTACGGCTTTGCCCGATCCGCCATCTAGTGACGATGAAGGAGATGCTCCTAGAGAGGGAGCTACCGAGCAAGTCACTTCGCCCCGGGTTCAAGAAGACACATCATGTAGAGCCGAAGCTGGGGCACCTCCACTGGCCGAGCCTGTCTCCGAAGGGGTAACTGAGCCTTCTCAGCCTGCCTCCGACCCTTCTCAGGCTTTAGCTGAGCCGAATGAGGGACCTCCTTTCGAGCCTCCTGGCGAAGTTAAAATCATAAATATAAAAACTTTGGTTAGAAGTTGTAGATGTATGTAGATTTTCCTTTTGTATACTTTGATTTTTGTACTAATTTTTTCAAATTGTGTTGTACACAATTTTGTCAATAAATTATAATTTTGCATAATTCGCAAACTTCCATAGTCATCAATTTGTAGATCTTCACATTACTTGTAAAATTGCATAAAATTTGCTAAGTTTAAATATAGCTCGCTAAAGTGAAACACATTAGTGAATCTCAAATACTTCCTGAATTGAAATAATTCTTCAAGTCCAATGACCGATTTTCCTAATTTGAGTTAGGATGCATGATTAGTCGGCCATCTGGAATAACTTTTGAGTTAGACTTAGAATCAAGCGAATAGTTTCATTTGTTAAGTTAGTGTTTGATTTGCATTCCGGTTCGTGACCGTTGCTCAACACTTATCTTGGGAGAAACGTGTGCCCTAATCTAACCTTAGTGTTCGCATATGAGGAACTTCATCTACTTTTTGCCTTGGGGAAAGGGTCCCAGAATGTCGAGGCCCCACTGATCGAATGGCCAAGCGATCCCAATCGGCTGTTGATCTGCTTCGTGTTGCCTTATGATCCTCCCATATACCTGGCATTGCGGGCATATTCTCACTTTTTCTTGAGCATCTTTGAGCATGCTGAGCCAGTAGTACCCTGTCTGCAGGGTTTTCGAGCCATAGCTTTGCTTGCCTCGTGTCCACCGCATATGCCTTCATGGAGCTCTCTGAGGATGTAGTCTCCCTCTTCCTCCTTTACGCATTTGAGCCAAGGGTGGTTGAAAGCTTTCTTATACAAATCACCATTAATGATGGAATAATTAAGGGATTTTCGTGATACCTTTCGAGATTCGTCTTTGTCATCCGGCAGCTGACCTGTTTATAGGTACTGCTTGATTGGGCTCATCTAGGTTTCGTCCCCTTGATCAATCTCCATTATCTCCGGCTCATCTAGGGAGGAGGAAGTTTGGTCGACGATGGCAATGTTTTCCTCTATAACACTTTGCTCGGATGCAGACATCTTTGCTATCCGATCGGCTTCTGATGTTTGATCTCTTGACACCTTCTGGAGGACACCTTCTAGAGAACCCATTCTGACCCAGCTTCCTCAAGTGTTCTGAAAGCGGCCTTGACCTTTGCTAAGTACTAGATCATGTTGGCCTCTCTGGCCTCGAAGGTGCCCAAGACCTGGCTCATTACCAGCTGGGAATCGCTTTTGATGACTACGGACTCCGGTCGGATTGTGTGAAGCAATCTCAGCCCTTGAAGGAGCGCCTCATATTCTGCTACATTATTAGAAGCCTTAAAATTAAGCAATAAATTAAGCTTTATTGCGTACCTTATTATGATGCCCAGGGGGCCTCTTACTACTATGCTTACACCTCTTCGAGTGTCATTCGCTGCGCCATCCACCGTCATTTCCCAATTTTATCGCTTGGGCTGACTTTGTGGTTCCTCATCGGCGAATTCAGCGATAAAATCTGCCAAAGGTTGGGCCTTTATCGCCTTTCTGGGTTCATATTTCACATCCCAGGACTGTAGCTTAATTGTTCATCCCACCATTTTGCCCTCCAGATCGGGAGTCTGAAGAATTCTTCTAAGCAGGTGACCCGATCGGACGACAATTGTGTGCGCCTCAAAATATGGTCTCAGCTTTTTCGCGCATATCATGAGGGCGATAATGAGCTGCTCAACCGGTCCCTTCTTTAAATCTGCACCTCTGAGTACTTCACTGACGTAGTATACAGGCAGCTGTTGTGTTCCTTCTTCTCGAACCAGGGCACCTACAACAGCTTCCCTAGAGGTGGATAAATAAAGGTATAAATTTTCACCTGGCATTGGCCGGCTGAGCAACGGTGGGTTGGTGAGGAATGCCTTCAGTTCTTTAAAAGCTTGTTGGCAGTCTTCCCCCCAAACGAAAGTTTCACTCTTCCTCAGCTTTTTGAAAAAATGAGTGCACCGTTTGGCAGAGGAGGAGATGAATCGTCCCAAAGCTGTTATCCTCCTGTTCAACTTCTGGACGTCCTTTATGCTCCTGGGGGGTTGCATCTCGAGGATAGCCCTTATTTTTTTTGGATTAGTCTCAATCCCTCTTTGGGAGACCAGGAATCCTAAAAATTTTCCTGATGGTACTCCGAAAACACACTTCTCAGGGTTGAGCTTCATCCGGAACTTATTCAAAGTGTCAAAAACTTTCGCCAGATCGGCAGGGTGTTCTTCGGGGCTTCGACTCTTGACAATCATGTCGTCTACATACACATCGATATTCTGCCCGATCTGGTCTTTAAAGATTTTATTCATAAGATGCTGGTACGTGGCCCCAGTATTTTTCAGACCGAACGGCATCACCCTGTAGTAAAAGGTTCCGTCGTCTGTAATAAAACTGGTCTTCTCCTGATCCGCAAGCCACATTAGGATTTGGTAGTAGCCAACGTACACATCAAGAAGAGAGTAAATGGCATGGCCCGCTGTGGCGTCTACCAACTGATCTATGCTCGGTAGGGGGTAGCTGTCCTTGGGGCATACTTTATTAAGGTCAGTAAAGTCTACACACATCCGCAGCTTCCCCGACTTCTTCTAAACCAAGACCACGTTGGCCAGGCATTCGGGATAGTCTACCTCTCGGATTGTTCCAGTCTTAAGTAGCCTATCCACCTCTTCCGAAATGAACTTCCTCCGGTCGGGTGCATGTCTTCTAAGCTTTTGTCGGACCGGAGGATGATTTGGGTCCACATTTAATTTATGGGTGATCACTTTGGGATCTATGCCAGGAATGTCTTCTAGCTTCCAGGCGAAGGTCACTTGATTTATTGTCAGGACCAGCATGATGGCTTCCTCTGTCTCCTTGTCCATGTTGGTCCTAACTTGAATATTTTTTCCTTTTGCCAGCGCCCTTATCTTTGTCTCCTCTGCAAGGTTCATTCTGGGTCTTTCTGCCCTCTCTGGCTGCTCCAGGCCGGGCTCTACAACCATTACGTCCCATTGTTGCTTTATCATGGTGATGTAAGCTTCTCGGGATGCCTTTTGATTGCCTCTCAAGATGGCGACACCCCCTCTGGTTGGGATCTTCATCACCATGTACCGGATGCAGGTAACGGCTCTAGTTTGGAAAAGCAGTGGCGTGCCAAAGATAGCATTATAGGCAAACGTCATGTCAATAACCATAAAAGTTACCTTGCATGCATGAGCGATTGCCTCTTGGCTTAGTTCGACGAAGAGCTCTACCGATCCCACTACCGGGATAGTAGCGTTACCAAGCCCAGTCAATGGTGTAGCGTTCGGCTTCAGCTCCCCGATCGGGAGTCCCATCGCTCGGTAGACCTAGAGGGTGAGGACGTTAACAGTACTGCTATTGTCCACCAGAATTCTTTTAACATTGAAATTATTGATCCAGGCGCTTACAACGAGAGCGTCCTCATGCAAAAACATGATGTCTCGTGCATCTTCGCTGGATATGGTGAAAAGGAAGGCTGCTCGGCCTGGTGGGAGAGGTAGATACCTTTCCCCTTTCTTTTTTCTGGAGAGATCCTCTCCATAATACAACCCTCCGCTGATCACGTTTATTACCCCAGCATAAGGTTTACTTGGGTCGGCGCTTCTCGGGTTCCTGCGCTCATCATTATCTAAGTCAGGATCATCCCTGCGAGGCTTCGGCTATCTACAGGGATAATCCCCTCTGGTCGGGCCTATAAACTTTCTGAGGGACCCACGGTGTATTAACCTTTCGATTTCCTTTTTCAGCGAGGTGCACTCATTGGTCAAATGACCAACATCTCTGTGGAACTCGCAGTACTTGCTAGGGTCCCTCACAACCCTACTCCTTTCGGATAGCTTCCTT
Organism: Excoecaria cochinchinensis; assembly: GCA_947683425.1. Taxonomy (NCBI): domain Eukaryota; kingdom Viridiplantae; phylum Streptophyta; class Magnoliopsida; order Malpighiales; family Euphorbiaceae; genus Excoecaria; species Excoecaria cochinchinensis. The sequence goes on along the minus strand of CANTUQ010000150.1, from coordinate 4,971,245 downwards.
GGCCAGTTGACTTGGCGGTATTTTTCTTTTATCCACATCAGCACCGTGGACGGAGTGGCGTTGAGGGTGGTGAAGGTTCTCTCGGGCCGATCATCTGAGCGCCTATGTCGATCTCGCCCTGACTCCTTCCTTTTGCCCAATTTTCTGGAACTAGCTCCTCCGTTTGGGCTTCTTGCTGTCCGATCGGAGGCGAAAGCCCTGCTGAACGAGCGACCGTTCGGGTGCTGCAGTCGATCCATTATGTTGGTGCTTATTCCCCTATTAGACCTAAGGGCATCATCCAGTTGGATGTGCTGCCTAGCCCTCTCCATGAGGTCAGCGAAGCTGGACGGGGGTCTTGTTGTTAGAGATTCAAACGATGCCCCCGGCTAAGGCTTTGGTCGCCATTTCCACATTGACACTTCTCACTTCAGACATTGTGCCCTGAAACCTATCGATGTAGTCTCGTAAACTTTCATCGGTTCTTTGATAAAGGTTACACAGGTCGTTCGCCATCTTTGGCGTGCGCGTTTGTACGATAAACCTCGTGGTGAATAACTCCTTTAATTGTCTGAAGGAGGTGATCGATCCCTGGGGCAGCTCATGGAACCAAGTTAAAACATCTCCTCCTAAGGTGGTGGGGAATACCCTGTAGGCTACCCTCTCATCATAGGTGTATACCTGCACCTTAGTCAAATACTCTGCTAAGTGAGTGGTAGGATCAGTCTTACCAGTGTACTTGTCCATGACCACATCTCTCCACCTGAGAGGCAGCTCGCAGTCAGTGATCTCCATGCAAAACGGGGAGGCAGTGTTCCCACATGTGTTTCCCTCAAAATCGTCTTTTTTAGAGGCGAGAAAGCTAAGTTGCTTGAGTTTCTGCTTGAGTTTCTGCTTGAGCCATTGGTCTTCTTTGCTCAAGGTTGTGGCAGTGGACTCGCCCTTGTGCTTTCTCGAATGGCTGCGACTTGGGGTGCACATATAGGATAAATCATCCCCTATTGAGGGGGTTGTAAACCTGCTGGTGTAGGGGGAGTCCCTGCTTGCGGAGATCATTTGCTTCTGACTGCGCCCCTTCGATTTTCCTGGGATCGCGGCTCGTTGATGACGATCCCCCTGTTTCTTCTTCTTCGTCCATGAGGTAGTCCTCATGAACTCTTTTAGAAGTCTCTGGCATTTTGCCCTTTTTGAGCGTGTGGACAATGCTCTTAGTAAAATCGCTGAGGATAGCACTCATGTCTCTAATGGTGACGGGGGTGCTCTCAGATTGCCTCAGAGTGGCATCATCAAAGGCGAGAAGGAGGTTGGTTCTTGCTGGGGACCTGATGGGTTCCCTTCGCGAGGTGCCTGATCTGGCACGAGTGTTGCCATTCTGAACAAGATCCATGGGGGTTGTGTTCTCATTGGATCGTGAGTTCGCCATTCCTCTCAACGAGAGCACCAAATGATAATGCAAGAAATGTCTTTATCTGGAGAGGGGAGGTTGGACCGATCGGATGAGAAAAATGCTGCAAGAAAGAGTGCCCGGTCGGACCAGACGTGAGCACTCCGAAGCTTAAGTTAGTAGTTTAGAGAGAGAAAGTGCTTTTAGAGATAGAATGCTAAAGATTCAATAACTGGAGCCATCGTTGGCTGGGCTATTTATATGAGATGGTTGAGGGGCACTTGAGTGTCTAGCAAGTGATTATTGGCAGTCCGAGTAGGTATTCGGCGAATTGACAGGGAGCAGGTGGAAAGTATGGGCGCTGCTTTGTGTCAGACGGATGATGGGACTGGTGGTCACATCAGCCGATCGGGCGCGTGCGCTGCCTAGGAGCTCGTGCCTGCTACTCTTTGCTGTTGGGTTCTGGGCCTTGCGAGTCTATTGAGCCGACTAGGTGGACTTTGGTGCAAATGATATTTGTTGGGTTATCAGAAGTCTAAATGAATTCTTGCACATGGAGAATCGGTCGCTCCTCTCCTTATCCTTCCACCTAGCCTTCCACTTTGCCCCTATTTCCTTAAGCAACCTTTCACCATTAACCTCCGCATTAGCACTAATTTAAGCATCACTTAGTTATCTTAATTAGATCCTAAACTTCCCACTAACTTTAATTCTAGCAAAGTTACGTTTATGTCCTCCTATTTTTGCTCAATTAAATTCATATCTTATTCATTTCTTTATATTTAATTTCCTTTTCCTACTAGTTTTCACTCCAATTCCATTCCCTCAGTCTAACCTCCATTATTGCTCTTTACAATGTCTATGAATTTGAAGCATTACACTCATGATTCTTGAGTCAATTTCACCCTTTTAAAAATTAAAACTTAGTCAAATAAACACTTGAAAAAGTCAAAATTAAGCTAAATACTGCTAATTAAGAAAAAAATGTTTTACCTCTTTCCATCATATTGGCATGTTTAAGTTAAAATTTCTTTCTTTTGCTCAACATATTTCAATCTATCACAAATTCAATTGTTGAGTATTAATCAGTTTGTTGAGTTGGACAAGCTGTTAAATTAAGGTTTATTTGACGCAATTTTAATTTTTTTAGGATGGAATTAGACCAATCAAATCATAAAGAATTTGATTAACTATAGGACAAACTTGAGAGACTTATTAGGCTCTTTGCCATGTTATTAATTTGGATTTTAGCAGTCTTATAGCCTTTTGATGGAGGTTGGTTCAAAATGGGCTAGAAAATGACCTTTTACAAGGATCCAAAAGTTCGGCCCAAAACAGGCTCGAAGGACCACATAGGACATGGCTTACGGCTGGCCCATTGGCTAATTTTTTTTTAGAACCCATTGACTATTCGTACACTCAGAAACTCTTAAAAAATTGTGTGTATATATATATATATTTGGTCCAGTTTCATTCAGACCTTATTACTGGAAAATTTGTAAATAATTTTCATCCTCAGTTGAAGTTTTAGATTAGAGTTAAGCCTTAATGTAACTTTACCATTCAATATAAATTACACATTCATGTATGATACTGCTAGGATCATTTTAGAAGGATCACGCATATTAAAATAAAGTTGTTCAATACAGTATAAATTTTTGTTTCTTAAGAAGATTCTGGGTATATACACATGAACAAAGGAAGGTACTATAAGCATTTCGCTTTGATTTCATCTTGTAATCTTAATTTTACCAAATCAAACCTTTTTGCAAACTTTGATTAATTCCTATCTATTTGTAACCACTAAATTTTCACTGGGTCAACGTGTCTTGGGCTTGGGCTTAATTTCCTTGAGCCCATTTCACTTTTTAATAATTAAAATTGATCCAAATAGACACTTAAAAAATCAAAATTGAGTTAAACAAATTTTAACTAAAGTAAAATTTACCTATTTGCATGGCATTAGCATGTTTAAGTTTAAATCTTTCTTTTGCTTAGCATTCCAAATTATCACAAATGTCCAATTCTATCCGGTTCTAATAGAATGGATTAGGATGATTAATAAATGGTTTTGGATAGTTATTTTACTATCCATAACAAGTACATATAAGGTTCGGATTTAATTTTTTGGATACCGTTATGAACCCAAATTTAAAATAAGTATTATTTTTAATGAATATTAATTTTTTATCATGATTATATTTAATTTAATTTAATTTATCTTGATGTTTATGGATATGATTTGATTATAAATTTATTGTTTGTATTTCTTGATTTTGTATTAATTTTTTTTTGTTTATTTTTGGAAGAATATTAATAAATGGGGATCGGATAGTATGTGGTTATTAGCAATTGGATTTGACAAGGGTATGAATAGTGTAAATTTAATTTTAAATAGGTATGGATAGAGTTCAGATATTTTAACTAATAAACGGGTTTGGGTATGATAATTTTCGCGGATATGTTATTTGTTGCCAATACCTGTAGTTGACAAAAATATTAGATACACATCTCAGCTTTACAAATAATGTTTTACACATTTAAAATTGAAAAAAATAACATATTGTCCACCTGAATTTGATAATTTGCACATATTATCTCTCGATATTGAAAAAAGCGTATCTAATACTCCGAATTCTTTTAACATGCTATTTTCTTTTTGTTAAGTTCACATAATATATGTGCAAAAAGAATTCAAGAATGTAATTGGTGCACTTGTATCAAGATTTTACAATCTTAGGCTAATGTGTAAATTGTCAAGTTTAAATATACAATAAATTATTTTTGAAAATTTTAATTGTGTAAAGTGTCATTTATAAAGTGTAGGTGTGATTAAAAATTTTTGCCTACTATTTTTTTTTATGTATTTTTTCAATTGTTTTTTCTTTGATAATCGAGGAAAAAAAAAAGCAGCATTAATTTATATTATTTCAAAATATCAAGAATCTAAGTTTGAAAAATGGAAAAAAGGATTGCTGCTCAAGGAGAGGTTCTTGCAAAGTTGCAATACATATCATATCTTCAAATAAGGCAAGACAGAAAAAAATAAATAAATAAAATTAAAAAAAATAAAGGCATGTCACCAAGAGTGAGCACGCATATGCACCATTGAATCAAATGCTCTCATCCGTTTCGACAGCGTATGCACCACTGAATCGGATGCTTTCATCCTTTCCAGCGGTGCATACGAAATAGATAAATAAATAAATAAATAAATAGTGAACAAATAAGCAATTGCATAATTTTCATTACAATTACACATCACAATGGGTGATGGGAACTGTAGCATCAACTTATCAATTGAACTTTCTAAACAGATGAATGAAAATAATAATCAAAAGCCAAAAGAAAAATAAAATACCAAGAATACAGGCTTGCCTTGTAAAGAATACATATATAGGTTTATGGGCACTATAAATTAACAAAACTATGTTATTGTATAGCTAATTCTCCAAATCACAATTTGGATTCAGAGATCTTGGCTCTAATGGAATTTTAATTAATTTGTAAGGTATTCAACTTTACTGATATATGGCTTCTATATCCATCCCCTGCAAACCTGGACTGCTATTAGTAGAACAGCACTCATTACTCAAGTCTTTCAAGGAGAAGAACAACAACATGATCAAACCCGGTTTGCATTTTCAGATTCTTTATCATCTTGAACTCTGATTAGAGGAGTACCAGAGCTTTTTCTGGCAAACCAATATCTTCTCCTTCTCAATGTTATATTCTGTGTCTTCTTTGTGGCACGACCACCTCATCCCCTTGGCAACGCTTGCAATGGCATCGGTGAAATAGCTCGATTCCCGAATTATTGCATAACCATTGGGACGGAGGATCCTATCCATCTCTAACAACACATACTTCATATCACATCTGCACAAGTACACTAACATTTATGAGAACCTCAATTTCATTACTTTCTACCTTAGCATATTAACCATGAAACCAAGAAAAAGAAAGGTACATCATAACTAACTTAACATGCAACTCAAAGGTCTAATTCCAATTCACTTATTGGAAGAAGCCATATCTTACCGGTGGCTCTCAGTAGTAAAAAGGCCATCAAGGTGGAGAAGGTCATATGTTCGAGGGTATGTTGAGAAAGCTTCACACCTACCAAACAGAAAAGAGACGTATCAAACACTTAATTCATGTAGAAATCAGAAATTAGGATTCACAAAGGACATTTGAGATTACCAGTCATGGTAAGTTCCGATCAGGCCTCGATCGTAAACCACAGGAAGTGTATTGGCAGCATATGAAGAGACCACATTCATGACCCACATTGGATCATCAATCGAAGCTGCAGCAAAACCACCATAAAGTGTATTCATGTCCATTACATTTCTAATCTTATCAGTCCCAATAGCTGGGAGTAGCTTTTTGTAGTGCTTTGTTCGCAGCTTCCATTTGCTGTCATCATGCTGGAAAGCACTGGCACTCCCACCATGAATATCCGCAATGCGTTCAGGAGCAACATGTAACCGCTGTGGCCATTTTGGAACTGATTCCAGAGCTGTTGCCTTGAGTTTTGGTCTGGGAACCACCACACAAGAACGAAGTGGAGTGTACCAAGCAGAATCTGGTTCAAGGCTATCATCACACTTTGGTGGGTAAGCATCAGGATTGGCAAGCTTACTATAACAGCTTCCATCTGAAGCTTTCTGCCATACAGCAATGTCATCTTTCTTGTTATATAATTTGAAGCACATTGAAGTTAGAAGTTCTTGCAACTTCTCATAATCTGATTTTTGCTCTTCAATTGTAGTGTTCCATCCCCGCCAGCGATGTTCATAATTAACTGGAGGACCAGATAGGATCCAGAAGCCACCAGGACGGAGAATCCTGTTAATTTCTAGAAGATAAATACCACCTGGAAAAAAAATAAATTATAATCCATCATAAAAAGCATTCAATTATTACTATACTAATTCGATTGTATGGAATATTAAAATTACCATATTCTGTCCATGGAATAAGGCATCTTGAGCAATGAGCCATGTCAAATGAGCTTGAGGGGAACGGAAGGCGCTGCGTGGAAATGATGCCTAAGATCGCAGGAATTCCACGTTCCAATGCAAACTGGACTTGAGCCTCGTGGTTATCTCTAGGTGCGAGAGAAAGAGTAAGAATTCCTCTATCTAATAGATCACCTCCCCAGCTGGCAACCTACATATAAAGGTAAGTCATGTTATGATCAAGGACAGAAACTAAAAACAAATAGCTGAAATACGTGGGCCATTAAGATATTGGATGCAAATTCTGACAAAATAAGGCTAATTAACTGCCAATCTGATAAATTTCATAAAATGGCAAAATTGTTATAATTATACTCACCCCGCAACCAGTATCAATGGCAGTGCGAATAGTTCCATCTTTCATTTCTGGGATCAGATCTTCCATCAAATCAACATATGCACCCACTCCTCTAGGAAACATTGTACCTCCACCAGGAAACAGGAATTTTTCACCCTCTTTTCTGAGCCAATTCTGATTTGATTTCTGCTTATTAATCCAGTTATATGGTACGTTCCTGAAACCAGATCAAGATTGGCCAATATAAGAAACATGTTCCTATTCTAGCAAATCAAGCAAATAAAGCCATTTGATACAAAAGAACAAATTACCTGTACCAACACTCATCTCTGCTCTTTGGCCACTTGATTGGTGACTTGTACCCATCCGGTGGAGGAACTACGCATTCCTTCCTTTCAAATACTGGAGGACAGTGACGTTCCATGAAAGTAAGCCGCTGAACACCATACTTCCTCCATCTCTGCACAATTACAAGCATCCTTCATTAATAAAACAGCACCATTAAAACTATCTAGGACGCTAAATAGTGCAATTACAAGCATTCTTTATTCACAAATCAACACCATTAACTCTAATAAGGATCCCAAACAGCTTTATATCCAAATGAAATAAGTAAGAAAAGGAATACCCTTGGATCTGTGCAGGGAGTGTAGTCCTGATAGTCGCTGCTGCATTCAGGGAAGGCAGTGGATTTAATTTGAAGAGGAGCAACCACTGTTTCCTTGGGAGCTGCAACTGCTGCCTTTTCAACATCCTTTGTTTCAACTCTATCTCTCTCAGAACAGAAGATCCCGCCAAGATAAAATGAGAACCCACATAGGACGACAAACATTATTGCCATGGGAACAACTCTCATCCTTTTATCAGGTTGATTTGCCAATTTCACATCTTTTTGCTTCATGATTCTATGAATAATGAACTAACTCCCTGTCAAATATGCAACTTCTGTAAATAACAATTTATACATGGCAAAAAAAAATAACCAAACTTAATCACATATATATATATATAACAATATATATATATATTGTAGTAGTGAATGTTTTATATTTAGATATCAAAGGATCTAAGCTATCAAACTAAGCATCACGAACTGAATATAAGAAATAAAATTAATAAAATTGAACAACTGAGGTAAATTAAAAACAAAGAAACGGAAGAAACCTCGAAATTCTAGGACAAGATCAAGCTTGTAAATGATGCAAGGGAAAGAAAAATCCAAAAAGCAAGAGACGGAAAAGAATAGTGTAAATTGATTGATGGAGAAAATGGTCAAGAGAGGACCATTAAGACGACTTAGAAAATAGATGTGAGAAACAAGATCTGATAGTAACTACAGACATGAAATACTTTCATTTTCCATGTGCATTTGCCTTTAGGTAAGTTTATCACATGATAATGGGACCCTACCCCTTTAAACATAGCAATCCTAATTATGTCTCTCTCTCTCTTTCTCTCTCTCACATCCCACCATTAAAGTCATAAAAGTAGAAAGGGAAAAAAATAATTCCAATAATTTCCTTGAAAACCAAGAAAAGTTTCCAAGATTGATTGGTCGCTTTACTACAATTCAATTAGCTCTTTTCTTCAGTTCTCATGCATCATCAAGTAAAATAGAAAAAAACTAATCATCCCAATTCAAGGAAAAAAGCACAAGTACGTAGTCTGGTAGACAGATCCTATGCATACCAACCAAAAGCTAGCCATGTATTTTATCTAAATTCTCATAAAAAACCAAACACATACAAGAACAAAGAGAAAAGAAATAAGTTTTTTTTTTTTTGTAATGATAATACAGGGAAGTATTTTCCATTCATAACCCCAACAGCTAGCAGAAAGTGTAAAAATACACAGAAAAATACACAGGTTTCAAAAATACCCACAAGGCAAATTCTAGTCTTTAGAAACAGCAAACCCGGAAAGGAAATGGATAAGAAGCAGAAAAGCAGATCTGCAAATAAAGTTACAAGAAAGAAGGAAATGAACTGATTATAATGCTAACAGCACATAACAAAATTAAGACAGATCTGTCAGAGCAAAAGAAAACTATGTACCAAAGAATATATCCTCAGTATGATAGCAACCCAACAACAACGAGAGAAGAATTATAACATAGAGAGAGAAAGAGAGTGAATTGGAAGAAACAGAAGAATATATCAGCAAATGTGAAGAATGTTACCTTTAATTAAACTCAGTACTCTAATAAACAACAACAGATCTATATATATATATCTCTCCCTCTCTCTCTCAAATCAAGAAGGGAAGTATGGGAAGAGAGAGAGAAAGGGCAGAGGGATAATGGGTGTGTGATAAAGTTCAAAGCTTTTGATACAGAAAGCAGATATTTGATGAACCTTAAATAGGTCTCTTCTAGTTCCTCGCCTTCTGTTTTGCTTAGCTGTCTCTGTGTGTTCTTTCTTTTGTTTGTCTGTTTTTGTTTTTTTAAAGAAACTAGGCAGTAATTTTTATTTTGACATTTTACCACAGTAACTTAAAAAGGTGAAACAGTTTAAAAAAAAAAAAACAAGAGGGGATGAAATGATTATTGATTAGCAATTAGTATGATAACACAAGATTACACGCACAATTAGACATCATCATGTACCACCCCAACCCTGGCCAGTGCCTAACCTAATCATTTTATTTTGGCTTAATACACTGAATTTAATATCATAATTCATCTCAACATTTAAACTTCAATCTAACCATAACATATTAAATATATATAGTTATCAATTTTAAAAATAATTGACACAAATCTTAAAATATAAAAATACATACTAATCAATTGCGTAGACGAGATATTATACAATACCAAAATTAATAACAAGAAAATAAATCGTTATGTTTTTAATTTTTATTGGTTTCATTCTATACGTGAAATAAGTATTTTTATCATAATTATTTAAATACCATATTAACACAATTGATTATCATACACTCTAATTTTTTGACTGGTGTGCAAATTTGTACTTGTTATTTACAAAATTAATAAGAGTATTTAATATATCAATATTAAAGTTTAGTGTTCAAATAAATTATTAAGTCAAATCCATATCAATATATAAAAGCCTTTCCTTTTATCTCATCCTTAATTTCTTAATTTTTTTATTTAATTTTAATTTATTAATTTTGATTATGTTTTATTAAGACTTTAAATATTTATTTAACAATATATTGAAGTCAGACAAGAAACAATAAAAAGTTGATAGCTTATTGACTGAATATATGCTGAGTAATATCTGATTTTATTTACTATAACAAAATTTAATTTAATGTGCATTAAGATAAATATGTAAGAACTGAATAAATGTAATTAAATAAAAAAATTATATAAAAAGTTAAAGCGAATAATGCAATTTGCTTTTTATTTTTCTCTGGTTATGTTCCAATTAATCCAATTTAAACCAAGTTAATTTACTATAAAGATGAAATCCTTCCGACTCGGATTTTAATTACTGGCATGTTTCGAATTTGAAATTTAATTAAAGAAAATAAATAAAAAAACTATTTAAACCTACTCTTTTTAAAATCGGACTGGCCAACCGGATCTATTTAACTGCAAAAATAATAGTCCGATTTAGTTTAGTCAAAAATAATAATTGATAAAATTCGACTCAGTTCGGTAAAATTGCAAACTGACAAACCAGTTAAGAATCGGATTTTTATTTTTGCAACCTAATTAAATATATACAACTTATATTTGATTTTTATAACTTATGTTTTTACATCTTGAAATTTTCATTTGATATTATTTTATGTTAAAACTTTATCATATATAATAAATGACTTGGAAATTAACATCTCTAAATAATAAATATCTTTAGCTTTTTTTAATATAATGTTGTTGATGCTATATTTTGAATTTTTTTATAAATATTATTATATAAATAATTAACCAGCCAACTAAATTATTATTTTTTTTTTTGTAAGAAGTTACAATAATCACTTAAATTAACGTATCTTTGTTTGCATTTTAAAAAGAATAAATAAATAAATAAAATAAAAAGCAAAGCAAAAAACAAAATTAAAAAAAGAAGAAGTTAGAATTGACTTTTCTTTGAGTATAAAAGAACATGCACTGTCTAGTTGGCATTCATTTTTCAACACTCAATACCGTCCATTATTTATTATTATTCACTCTCCCACCAATCATGGGATTAAGTTTTTTCTTATTTCTATTTTTTATATTTTTTTTCCTAAACAATATTTACATCCGTTTATAATTAAGCGTTTATTTTTTTTCATCAAAATTAAAAAATCCATTAATTATCTAATATTTTACTAATGTATCATTTCAAAAAAAATTGATAATTTAATATTTAGTCAATTATTACTCAATTGAAGGGAGTAGAGACATAATTGATCAAATGAATTGTCTAAATATGCCATTTTTTTTTATAAATTGATACTTAATTATAAATCGAGAGATAATATATTAAAATCTATTAAAATATTTCAATTTATATTATAAAAATTTTAAATTTCAAACAAATAATGACATAAAAATAAATAATATATATATATATATATATATATATATATATATATATATATATATATATATATATATATATATATATATATATATATATATATATATATATATATATAGCCTTTTCTTTTTTCTTTTACAAAAACTTGCAAGCACGTCCCCTATCTAATTAACTTAAGAAAAATAAATATCCAACTGGGAGAAATAACTGTAATAGTTTTACTATTTAACCTCAACTTATATTCATTTTATATTGAATTTCTAAATATTTATTTTAATAATATTATATTCATATAAAAATTTTATAGAACAATAATTACAATTCAACCTCTAAATTTTTACCAAAATAAGATTATTATTTCATTGTGTTCACTACGTTTATATCAATATGTATTAAAATAAAATTTAAAAATTTAATATAGCAAGTTAAAATGTTAATAAATTGTCATTTTTATTATACGAAAGTCACATATAATCCAACCGCAATTGTTGAAAGAAGAAAATTAATTTCATATCTTTCTGTAATTAAATACTAATCATCAAAATAAATCAATTTAATGAAAATGTTATAATATTATATATAATATATTATAATATTTAATAAGCATAAGTTATAAATGTGCGGGCAATTGTCAAACATTGTCGGTATATTATAAAATTAAAAATAAATGGAAAAATAATTTTATAAACTATTTTTTTTTTAAAGAAAAAGCACCGACATAGTGCTGGTCATGACTTACTTTATATATTCTTGGAAAAATGCATAATTAGATCCCTTAACTTATATAATTTTTACTATTAGATTCTTAAATTTTTATTTAATTATATTTGATCTTAAACTTTTATTTTAATTCACATTAGATCTAAATAGGAACTTAATAAAATAAAAATGAAAGTTTATGGACTCAATGTATACTAAAATTATACTATTATTTTTTAAAATTTGTTAATTTTGGATTAAATATGAATAAAATTAAAACTTTAAGGATCTTATATAACCGAATAGAAATTTAAGGTCCAATAGTAAAAAAAATATAAATTGAAGTAGCAATATCCGTTTTTACTATATTCTTTGCTTTGGACATTGGCACACTTATTATTGCTCATGCATACACATGACATCGGATTTATTTATTTATTGGATGGTGAAAGAATATGCATACAAGTAGAGGCCATGAATATGTGCTGAGAATAATAATATGTAACCATTTCTGACACTTGACAATGATCATTAAGAGTTGTTTAGATTAATTTATTACAATTTCACATTAATCCATTACATGGTAGCACTTAAAAATTTATTCCATTTACATAGTACCATTGTATAAAATTTATTCCATTTACTATAACACATTTTTTTTTTATGATTACTAAAATAAAAAAGAAAAAGAGCATTTTAAAAACATTGAAATATTTTTTTATAAAAAATAATAATTACCTTAATACTTGGAACAGGATAAAATGCTGACAATTTATGAGATTGGGGACCTAATTGCCAAATCTGAAAAAATTCCATGCCAAAACCAAAATTGGCGACTTATTAAAAGTAGCAGTTAGACGGTTAAAGCATATATTTATTTTTTCTACAAGTAGCAGTTAGAGCATAACTTTCAACTTAAGAATTCGATAGAGCCACAAAAAAAAGTACATGGTTTTGACTATTATTATATATATGAGAGATAAAGATCAATCTCAATTTTTTAAAAAATAGTTTAATTTTTTATTTGAAGATTGCTTTCAAATTGATAAAGATGGCTTTGTTTTTTTATTATCTTTCAATGTTCATATAGGTCCATTTACAGTTTTTATTTTTTAAAAAATTTTTAATTATCTATATTCCATTCCTAAACAGGTGATTTAGGTCAACGTTACGAAAGAAGACGAATTCAAACCATTTTCGACAATGTATACATAAATTTGTACTACTTTATTAGATTTAAAAAAATATATTTGTTGGAATGTAAAATAAATCTGTAATAAAAAGTTTAGGAATGTAAAATTAGTGATTGAATTATGAAATTTTCAATTAATTCAGGGTAACGAATAGGATTTAAGAATTGACACCGTCAAACTCCTTATTTTATTTTATATATGTGAAGTCATCAAAGAAATAAAAAATTGTGATGAGACAAAGACAATAGTTGAAAACATGTAACTTGATTTGACAAAAATATATAAGTTGAGATCCATGCATCTCTGAAAGAGTCGAGACTTGTTTAGTGCAACTACATATAATTAGGAGTGAGAAAAAAAAATCGATTTATGCTGTTAATCGATAAATCAGTTCGAAATTAAATTAATAAACTGGTTAACCGATTATAATTGACTGGTTAATAATTAGTATTTTGAAAAAACTGATATTAATGGACTGATTAATAATTTTGACTCATGTAACCGGTTAACCGAACCGATAGCCAAATTTTTAATTAATTTATTAATTATTCAATATGTACATATTTAGTATTTATTATTATTTTTTAATTTATCAATTTTTTAATAATAAAAATTATAATATAATCGAAAAGTTATATAACATTAATATATTAACAAAAAGTTATATATGTGATGTATTTTTATTTCAACACACAAAATTTTTTACCTTTCAAACTTTTTAATATATATAATTAATTCCTAATTGTAATTAATTTAATAATTTTAACTCTTTAATTAAAATATTTTATATTTAAATTATTAAAATTTAATATGATAAATAATATTCAATTAAAATATGAAATGTTAGTTTTAATATTTTTATAGCTAGCATTTAATACTTGCAATTTGAATTAAATATATTTCGCTTTAAAAATAAAAAAATTTCGTTACAAGTAATAATTAATATTTAATAAAATTAATAAACTACAATTTTTCCATTTATTACATTTTTCTATCCGATACATGCATATTGATACAACATCTTTAGTTTATATTTATAACTTGAATGTTATATTGAATTATATTTGGTTTCTAATTTTTATTTTTAAGTATTTTGAACATTTTAATTTTTTTTTTATGAATACACCTTATAATTATAGTGTTTAACCGAAATAATATAGGCTAACTGATCCGAAAATTCGAAACCGATGGACTGATTAATTGATAGTAACGGACTGGTTAATGGTTAGTGATTTTCAAAAACTGATAGTTAATGGACTGATATTTTTTGGAGCTCATGGACCGGTTAACCGGTCTATGCTCACCAATACTTATAATAGTTATAATATATCCAAGTACTATTCTAAAATTAATTTTCTCAACAATAATTCTATCAATTACAAGAAAAAAAATAGACTTCATGAGAGTTCATTCCAATTATAAATTAAATAGTATTTGATTTTAAATTAATCGATTTCGTAAATTTAAAAATTCGAACGGAATACACCTGAGGTCATTAACAAAAAAAAAAAAAAAAAAAATCAAAAGTGCTAAGTTCTTAAATGACCAAAAAGCCAATTTATGTTGATAGTTAATTAAATGCCTCATAATCTGGAATTACAACGTAATTTGAGAATTTGACTATTTTTTATTTAATAAAAATCTTACTAATAATTTGATTCAACCAATTTTACTTTTTAAAAATATGTCAAATTTAACATTTGGTCGAGCAAATGATGAAATATCCAATGACTGAACTTGTGGTATATTAAAACCACTAATTAGAATAAAGAAAAATAAATAAATTAATGTGGCAAAAATATATAAAATATTGTATTTCAATCCAAATTTATTTGACTTAATTTTAATTTTAGAAAAAGGCTTACATTATATTCATTAATTAAAAAAAGTTAAACTTAAATTGCTTACCTCCTTTTTTATTTATTTATTTTTAATATTTTTCGTATTGCTTAATTTATTAGTATCCGTATTTGCAAAGGAAATCTTATTTATGACCCAATGGGGTAGGTTGGTGAAATTATGAAGTCTGATTTATGGGTAAATGAGTTGGTTGGTGAAATTATGGAGATGATTGCAATTTGCAATTTATTAATACAATCATTTATTATTAGTCACAAAGCAAAATTATTAGTATTTCCTTAAACAAGAAATAATTTTTTTTTTTTAGAAACATACGAAATTAATAAGTTGTTTAGCAAACTTTAGCTTTTGGACATTAAGGTGTCGGCTAAGTATCACAAAATTTAAAACTAGTGGTTCCAAATCATATTGTTCTGAGTGATAAAAATTTAGAATTTTTTTAAATAAAATTTTAAATTAAATATTTATCTCGTATATAAATAAAAACGTATATTATTAAAAAAGTTATTTTAATTATGAATTTGATATTATTTAATTATAAATTAGTCGATTTTATTAATTTAAAGTTGCTTTGAATATTGTAGGGTGAATCCCGGTCTCTTAATTTTTATTTTATTATATACTCTGTCCATTAGTATAATTTTAGTTCTTTTAGAAATAGTAGTTATTATGTCTAAAGGATAAGAATGAGTAATTAAATATTACTGAAATAATAAAAATTATGGTTGGTTAATAACCGACTAAATGTACAAAAAGCTTGTTTAACAAATGTACAAATGAATTGAAATTAAACCTAACAATTGAGCCAGTGAAGTCTGGATTTGGGTCGGTTTTAGATTTTTCGGATCATTATTTTTTTCGGGTCATAATAAAGTTTAAATTTATATGATTTATGCGGAGAACTTATTTCATTTTCGTCCTGTCCTCAATCAGTGAAATAATAATGTCCCCAAAATTAAAAATAAATAACTCACTGCACATAGCTGTTGCTTTCTTCAAACCAAAAACATAAGTACCTGAAACTTGATTTCCTGTAACTAATGGCACAAGTGAACTAATAATCCCATCCCATGTGGAGGGAAATCGAGTTGGAAGTGTTAGCAAAAGTTTCCAATCCTCTCATCCAAGAGTCTGATTCTTCGCTTGGAGTTGAAGATCAAATTCAATGGATCGAAACCCAATTACAAACAAGACACTACGACACAACATTTCGTCGTTATTTAACATTTTTGGAGCGAAAATAATTTTGCGACCACTTAGAAAGGACAATAAAATTGTTTCCATTTCATCTCTTGCCAAAATTTAGCAATAAATTAAGTCATTTGAAGCTAATGTTTGCAATAACTCTTTCTGTGCATAAATAGTCGCTATTTGGCCCACTATTTTTTATCATTTAATGTGGACATAACCGTGGGACTTTTTTTTATTAATAATGTATTTTGAAAAATTAATTGGGTTTTTGATGTGAGTTAAAAATTATTTGGGAAAGTAGGGTGTTTGTCCATTTCCGCAAGAAATATTTGGGGAACCAGTGGCACAACAGTCCAGGAGCTGCAGGGAGTTCACGCACGACGGAAGAGGGGAGGAGGCACGAGGGACGGGGTGGGCAGGACTGATTCCGCAACAGTTCATTGTGGAATCAGACTCTGATTCAGCAGAGGGACTGATGCGGAATCAGTCTACTTCCTGCCCCCCGTAGAGCTCCCTCGCACGCATATGAACCCGATATATACCCCAATTTCATCCATTCTTTTACCAAGCATTCCCTCTCCCCTTTTATTTTACCTTCTCTAAGCAACCTGCTATTCTCTCCTTTTATCTTTCCCTCATTAAAATTTCTTACATTGTGTTTTTCTTCTCTTGAGTTATGAAAATATTAGTAAGAAATTTCTTGCATTTCATTTTTGTTTCTCTTAATATGGGCAAGTATTGGTAAGAAATTGTAAGTTATAGCTAATTTATTAATTATCGAAACTAAGTAATAGTTAGTGAAAATATTATATACGTGTAGCAAATTTATTTTATTTTTTGACATCAATTAATAAATTTAGTATTTGTATATGAAAAAAATATTGTGATAATAAATTAATATAATATTGTGTATTCGTAGAATTTATTTGTTCAGTATTTCGGCGACTTGAAGAAAATAAGGTATGTTTTATAATTATAATTTTTATGTTAATGTTGTTAAAATAATTAATATAATATTGAACGTGTTTAGTTAAATTATTATTTTGATATATATTAGTACATATATAGGTAAATTATTATGTTGTTAAAATTTTGTTGGTTATATTTACGTTTAATATTTAATTTTGCAAAATACTTTTGATGTTGTTCCAAATTTCCATTTTTGAATAACTTACTTGTCAATACGATATTTGCAAGCAATTTGATTATGTATGAGTGATTTAATTTATTGTTTGTTATCATATTGAAATATAGGTAATTTAAAAAATGGATCACTTTCGGAATCAACAATATGTAAATCCAGGACCATGTGTAGATGATCTTCTGACACTGAAAGGAAAATATAGATCAGAAGCAGTTTGGTACAATAATGTAATTATATTTTTACCATTTAATTAATAATTTTTTAATTTATACACATTTATATATAGACAGAAGGCAAACTACAAAAATATTTCTATGACGATTATTTGGTATTTGTCAGGTTGCACATAATGTATTATTTGTTCGAAGAGTCAGTCTGGGGGCTCACTACGGAAACATTGATCAGAGAATTATACAATATTTAAGGTTGGCAACCTTTTACAGAGTGTCTCAGATTGGTGCAATGCACGTAGATCCAAATTTGATGACTGCACTTGTAGAGAGATAGAGGTCGGAGACACATACATTAAATTTAAACAAAAACATCCTAAACATACCATAAAAATATTATAAAATCACATAGTAACAATTTTCATTTATAAGTCATTTTTTTAATTGATAGAAATATGATTTCTGTCAAAAAAATAATTTGTAAAGTATCTAAAAATTGATATAAGTGGAATTAGGAGTGTGGAAAAAATCAAATTTTTGGTTATTAAAAAATCGGTTTGAAACCGAATTCGCGGGTCAATTTCACTCATAGTCACTCAACTTATCACTTATCGCACAAAAGTAACCGATTTTTTTTTTCTATCTTAAATGTCACTGAATTTCTAATATTTTTTCAAAAAAGTTATGTTGACCGGAATCCGACGAGAACCCTTGTCGGATTGATGATATGGCATATGACACGTGGCAACGAATAGTAAATATATGACTTTTTTGCAAAAATGTTAGAAATTCAGTAACATTTAAGTTGGAAAAAAAAGAAAATTGGTTACTTTTGCGCGATAAATGATAAATTTAGTGGCTATGAATGAAATTGATTTAGATGTAGCATTTGTTGGAGATATTGTTAAACGACATGTAGTTTCTGACATGACATGCCATGTTATCAATCCGGCGATAGTTCTCACCGTCGCCGGATTCCGGTTAACATGATTTTTTTGTAAAAATATTAAAAGTTCAGTGACATTTAAGTAAGAAAAAAAAAGTCGATTACTTTTGCGCGATAAGTGATAAATTGAGTGACCGTTAGTGAAATCAACCCCCGAATTCGCTTATTCTAGTTGCAAATTAAAATTTTGATTACTTGGCGTGTCAGAGCTCCAAATGGATCCTACTTTTGAATAACTCCTTGGCAATTTTGACAGAAATACATAAAATTTTAAAACTTTTTTGCATCACTGAATCGACAGTTGGTGTATCAAAGTTTCATGTGAATCCTACTTTTGGATATTTCCGCAATGTTGACCAAAATACCTCAAATCTCAAAATATTTTTCGCATCACTAAATCGAAAGTTGGCGTGTCAGAGCTTCATGTAAATCCTACTTTTGAATATCTCCGCAATTTTAACTAAAATACCTCAAATTTTAAAATATTTTTCACATCACGTATTATTCAAATCTTTTTAAAAAAACACATTATTCATAAAAAAAATGCCTCTAATTTGTTTCATATTATTTAATTGATCTTAAAGGTCAGGCGTACTCTAGCGTAGAAAACAACTGGACATCGTAATAAATGTCTTCAATATCTCATAAAAAGTTAGATGCAGCATAATAATTTTGATAGAGAAGTAAGTTTGAAAAATGAAATGCTACAAAATAATCATCATTATATTAGATCATCACATATTTATATTTATATTTATGTTTAGATAAATCTCTATTCACCACACATAGCTGCTTCTTTCTTCCAATCAAAAACATAAGCACCTGAAGCTTCATTTCCTGTAACTCACAGCTCTCTTTCCTTTGAAACACTGAACAACTGAACTCATAATCCCATCACATGTTGAGGGAAATCGTGTTGGAACTGTTAGCAAAAGTTTCCAATCTTCTCATCCAAGAGTCTGATTCATTGCTTGGAGTTGAAGATCTAATTCAATGGTTCGAAACCGAACTGCGAACAAAAGCTACAAATGCAGACAAAATAGTTCCCCGTCAAAAAGCACGGGAAACTATTTACGACATTGAAGATGTAATTGATGAGTTGATAATCAGATCAGCCAAGAGAAGAACCAGAAATGCTTTAATTCGTATTTTCTTGGCTTTAGCTGATGATATACCAAAACATTTCTTTCATGTTTTGGCTATCTTGGACTTGATTGATTATTATAAACTTCGTAACAAGTTGGAATTACTAAAGCTTGATTTTTCCAAGCTTGCTTTTTCCTCCAGATTTAAACGTGCTGCTCTCTACTCTGATTCGTGGCAGGAATCATTTGCTCTATATGACTTAAGCACAGGCAACACAGTTATTTCTCCTGTCATAGCTAAATTGGCAACATTAGCCACTCAGCAGCAGCTCAGATCTGTCATCAGAAAGAAATTCAGGATGTTAAGAGATGAATTCAAGTCCTTGCATGGTTTTCTAAAAGTTGTAGAATCAAAAGGGCTAAGTGAAGATGGAGAGAGATGGATGGAGGAGCTCTTAGATGTCTGCTGCTCGACTGAGAATGTTGTAGGGCTCTTCATGCAACTGCAGATAAACAGAAACTTAGTTTGGGCTCCCCAGAAATTCATATCCCAGCATAAACTTGTCCGGCAACTGGCACGGATTAAAGAAAATATCTACAATATTTCGGAGAGAAGAGATGAAGCCATTCAAACAGAATCGTTTTCACCGAGTTACTCTTTCAGCAGCTTTGGTAGGGAGGGAAGGGAGCCTCCTTTTGCTGCTGACCAACTTGATATGGTCAGCTTTCAAGAGGATGTAGATGGAATTATTGCACAGCTGCTCAAAGATGATCCTCGCTGCCTCACCATTTCAATCGTTGGAGTTGCTGGCATTGGCAAGACAAGTCTTGCAAGCTTAATCTACCACAGAAAGATTATTGCTGATAATTTCCCTCACCGTGTTTGGGTTTTTGGAGATGAAATCGAGAATATGAAACAAATTTTAAATCTAGATGATGATTCGGATTTATATCATTATGATGAAACAGAAGAAAGCTATGAAAACAGGTTGAGGCAGAAGGTTAATGCTTATTTTGAGGAAAAGAAGTATCTTATAGTCATTGATGGCTCGTATGCAAGTCAATTTTGGAGAATGATAGGAGGGACATTTAGAGATATATCTAATGGCACCAGAATAATTTTCACCATTCGCCACCTAAAGGATGCTCCACCAGTCACCGACGCAAACTTCATTTACAGGCTGCATTTGCGAAGCGATTATGAGAGCTTAGCATTGTTCTCCCGCTCTTACTCTCCAAAGTTGGAAGAAAGTGCTAAGAAGGATATTTTACGAAAATGCGGAGGGCTGCCAGGGGTGATTGTAAAACTGGCAGAAGTACTATCGGAGAGAGGGATAGAAGAGTGGTCAAGGGTACTTCAGCAGCTAAATCAAGACAAAGAACATTGGTCACAAGTTCTAGAAGAGATAAACAGATATTTTCCTTTGAAATTGAGGCGATGTCTCTTTTATTTTGGATTATTTCCCAGTGGCCACAGAACCCCTGCGAGAAGATTGATTGCTTTGTGGGTTGCTGAGGGATTGGGGAGACAACAGAATGAAGAAAAATCCCCTTAGCATGTTGCAGAGTCATGCTTGATGGAGCTGATAAACTACAACATGGTTCAAGTGACAAAGAGGAAACTGAACGGCAAGATTAAGAAATGTTGCCTACCGGAGGCTCTGCGATTACACTGGTTTGCAAAAGCCAAGGAAGCTAATTTTCTTGAAGGCCACAATCAGAAAACTGCAGTGACATCCATGCGCCGTCTTGCTGACCATCTTGATCCAAATGATGCCATCTTTGATCATATACATGGTAACAGCAGTAGTTCTATGTATTGCTATAAACATCTAGTTTCTTTTCTATCCTTCGATACTCGACAAGAAAGCAGAGCAGGAGATGATGTAGGTAACTTTCTTGCTCGATGCATTTCTAGCAATTCTCTCCTTTTCTTGTGGGTTTTGGATCTTGAAAATGTATATAAGCCAAAATTACCAAAGTCAGTAGGTGAGCTCACTCTGTTGAGGTACCTAGGCTTGAGATCAACTTATCTCGGAATACTTCCTATTTTCATTGACAAATTGCTAAGCCTTCAAACACTGGATTTGAAGCGAGCCCACATCAGCAATCTCCCTAGTGCAGTCTGGAAGATGCAAAAGCTGAGTCATTTGCTTCTAGATGAGAGTTTTCGCAGCGTGTTTGCACCTCGAGCAGGAGATGGCTACCTACCGGAGCTTCAAACACTGTGGGGTGTATTTGTGGATGAAGAAAGTCTAGTAAGAAATGGCCTGGACATGTTGTTGAATGTCAAAAAATTGGGGTTGACATGCAAGATGTTGAAATCATACCAACATATGGAAATGTCCTCGAAATTGGATGCTGTAGCGAATTGGGTTCAAAATCTAAAAAAAATTCAATCCTTGAAGTTGAAATCATTCAATGAATCAAATCAGCCATGGGATCTACACTTGGAGTCTCTATCAACTCACATGGATCTCATCAGTGTATACTTGGTAGGAAGGCTAAAGAATCAGAATCTGATATCTAAGTTGCCCCGGAATCTGGTAGAGCACATTGTCAGCATCTGGATTGGGAGAGGACCCAATGCAAACATTGGACAAGCTTCAAAACCTCAGAATTCTGATACTTCTGCAGAGATCGTTTACAGGAAAGAAAACGGTTTGCAGTTTTGGAGGATTTCCTAAGCTTGAAGTGCTTAAATTCAAGAAGGTAGAGCCACTAGAGGAATGGAATGTGGAAGAAGGGGCATTAGCTAGTTTGAAAGAGTTGGAGATCGAATCTTGTACTAGTTTAAAGATGCTTCCTGAAGAGGTCCAGCGACTTAAATTTCTCCGCAAATTAAAATTAATTAATGTTCTAGTTTTATCATCCAGAATCAATAATACCCAGAATGATGATGGAAGATTATTGATAATCCAGAGCACGCCACAACATTAATACTAAATTCTCTGATTTGCTTTATTTGATTTCAACTTCTTGATTTATACCATTTGATTACTAAATTCTCTGATTCATTTGTTTTGATTGTGAAGGAATATATATATATTCTTGGCTTGGTATTCAGACATGATGTTTGGATGTATGCAAGTATATCCATGAATTCCATTAGATATAATATAAAATCAGAAGATTTTAACCCATCTTAAGCCAAGACTAAGTATCTAAAACAACTAATTCACATATGCAAATTAGACGAGTTGCTAAGTTGAGAGGTACAAGTAGGCAAATGAACTTTTAGCAAACATTGGACATATAAAGAAATACCATATACAGAAAAGGACATTAGGCTTTCTCATTGTCCTTCCCATTATTTGTTCTTAAATACAAGCTCAAAAGAAAGACAATTATTGTAATACCATAGCTCACAGGTCACTATCTAAATAATTTCATGCTCTTAGGCACATGGACTAATTCAAACAATCCCGTATCAGAAAAACAACTTAAATGGGATAAGCCATACAAAAATAAGTCTTGAGACAGTATTCAGAACACTGCTTGCTGCAGCTTTCCTTTTCTTGTACCTATGTGTGAACCTTTTACAAACTTTATTATTCCTTTTCCCTAAACAACTGACATTGAATTGTTGGGATTAAAGACTAATTGAGATCACTAGTGCAATTGTACATTGAAAGAAAAATGAGGGAGCAAAATAGATGAAGAGGGCTAACACACACACTGTTTAGAACATGTCACGCAATTTTAATATTCAGACTTGCAACAGCATTGAGTTTATGTATGAAAATTAATTTGTTACTTACCAAAATATCAAAGGGTGGTGCTAAATCTAAATGCTAATGACGTGATTTTAATAGCTAAATTAGAAATAATCTCTCATTAAAACACGTTGATACTTGATATCAAACTGAGGATTGTTTCTGCAGTCATTTGAAAGCTGGAAACAGGTTCTATAACTTCAGAGCACTCCTTAAATTAGAGATTCTCAATTAGTAATGCAAAGATATCGTTCACTAAACTTGAATATAAATGAAACTTATTAATCTGGTCGTGACACAAAAAACTAGAGTTAAAGAACTAAACAATTGAATCTTAGATCTTGATCTGTTTGATTAAGAATTCCAATGCAACAGTTCTTGGTGTGGTGGGATGGGGATTTCTATAGTTAGGTTGGGCCTACTTTATGACCAAGCACAGCACAAGCATAGAAATACTTAAAAATGCAAATAAATTTTTATTTGGCAGGTTGAATATGGTGGAAACACAAGAAATATAATTTCCAAACCTGGCATACTTTTCTCAAATTAGGCCTAAACAAAGAACCCCTTGCCCGAGCCTGGTTCTTAAACATTTTTTCAGGGTCAGTTGGCTTCCTAGATATGTGACCATATCTAATGGCAAATCAGCACTACTAACAGGAAAAAGATTATACTTATTAATTAAAAGGCAAATATAGGTCATTAGAGAACAAGTCAATGGAGGAGAAGGATGACCTATTGGATAAGGCCATTAGCAAATTCAACTTTCCTGATTACTCATAACATGGATATGCAAAAATTTAATTGGTTATCCTCCAAGATTGGATTGATTGTAATCTTGAAAGGTGATATGGTAAACATATAGCAAGCATTGGAGCAATTGAAAATACATATGGTGTTGAGAACTTATGTTCATGTTGGACACACCCTCACATTACCATAAATCTAAATGAATACTTAGTCTTGCTGCTAGGTAATAAATGTATTGAGCAGAAGTGGGAGCATTTAACATATAAAGAGTTATCATCTATGACATTATCACAAATTCCACATCGGGTGTCTAAGGTGGCTGCAGGGGCTTCATCAGTGACTTCATCTAAGAGCATAGTAGATTCAAGAAAATTGATGCCATAAAATTGTTGGATCATGATGCTGATTACTCCACATTGAAAACGCTGTTAACATTCACCATCTCTATGATATGCTGTTCAACTTGGTATTTCAAAGAAGATATCGCTAGTTTCAGCAACTCTAGAAAATTTTTGGCAAAATAGAAAATCGTAATGTGGCACTTGACCAAATATCTAGTAATACCAGGAAAGGAAGAAGGAACAACAAATCACGTGTAGAGTTGGAAAATTAGAATTATCAGCAAAAATCCCATACTTCAAACCACAAATTGAAATAGTTGCAGTGACTTAGATTCAAGAGCCAGCAACAGCATACCTTTCCGAGGATGCAATAAGCGACTGCAAAATGCTCCTAAATCTTCAGAAAATGATTTGGCACTGGCTGACAATTTGCTCTGCATGTCATTTAAGTTAATCCCTTTTTCCAAGGAAACATTCTTATTAAAGCTGGAGAGTCTTCTGCTGGTTTCTCTTTGCAAGACCAATATGTCAGGTGCAATATTACTCCAGCCATAACCAGCAAGATCTTTTTCAGAAACTATACCACTAGATCTCACAAATGCCAATGCATCACGTCTTGTTGTACAAAGAAGACATTAATAAATTTATAACCTTAAAAAGCACAATTTGATGGGGACTTCAAACTGTATGAAAAGTATTGGACACTTCCTATTTACTACACAACAATCTTTTTGGCGAGCATAAAGTTCTTAGCTTAATTAAAGATTGGTAGATAGTATGAATTGAGCAGTGGAAGGAAACAAATAAAAGAGCATAAAAGAAGAAGAAGCTACCATTATAAGGAACTTGAAAAGACATAATTGGCAGGAAAAACAATGCCAACACCGACCAGAGTTATGCCCACACTAAAGCCAACATCACACCCAGAACCAACACAACCAATCACTTCAGGACCAAAACCAAGACCCCATCCAACACCACACCCAATGCCTACTCCCATTCCCCAAAATGCTCCAAATGTGGGATGTACAGGATTCCACCTTTCATATCTCTCGATCAAACCTTTTATGATCATTATCTCCTCCTGAGATCAAAAAGACAATTGCTTTCAGCATTCCAAGCACAATGACCTAAAGGATACACAACTTACTAAATTTTTATCAACAATGGTCTTGTTTTGCTATTGGGAATAGTGGGTTTAACCCCAAATGAAAGAAAAATTGAAACTTGGATGTAAGAAATTGAGGATAGTAGGAAATGAAATGTAACAAAAACTGATATTGAAATTGACATAATGTATTGTGAAATCAGCAAAAAGCTTATTGGAATTAGGGTTAGAAGAGAATATAAGAGACGAAACTAAAGTACTTTGGAATGTAGACTAAAATTTTGGAGAGAAGAAGGGAGAGTTTCGGGGACATACCTATGCTGAGCACCAGTGGGATTGTTGATCACCAAAATCTTATTCTGGCGCTATGTTTTGTATTACCAATTTTTTTTTTTTTTTTTTTTTTGAGAAAGTGAGGAAAACTACACTTTGAGTCCTCTGGCTTTAAAAGGTTATTCTATTAAGTCCTATGTTTATTATTTATTTTTCAATTAAGTCCTTTAAGCCTTATGTTAAGTAGGGCTGTGCAAAATCGAACCGGAACCGAAAACTGAACCGAACCGAATGCATTTTGGTCGATTTGATTCGGTTTTTTCGGTTCTTTTGGTCCTAAACCGAAATTAAATTTCGGTTATTTCGGTTCGGTTCTTAAGATTGTAAAACCGAAAGAACCGAACCGACCGAAATTTTTTAAGCTCACTATATATATATATATAAAATCTAAAACTAAATATACACTATAGTTATATTTATTTACACGTATATTTTTTTTAATTAAAGTATATTAAATGTATTATTAATAAAAATTTATGTTGTATTTATTTTTAATGTATATTTTTTTAGTATAATTTTGCTTAGTATTTATTAGGAAAATAATATGAAAAATTTATGTATTTTTTTTTCTTTTAGTTATTTTAAATGCTTTTATTTTGTTGAATATAAGTTAATTTAATTTATAAATCCATATAAGTTAAAACTCTAAAAAAAAAAAGCCTATATTTGTGAAGAACCGATTGGACCGAACCGAATCGACCGAAATTATTTCGGTTTATTCGGTTTCGGTCCTAAAAATTTCGGTTCTCGGTTCGGTCCTAAAAATTTCTAAACTTCGGTTTTTGGTTTATTCGGTTCGGTCCAAAACCGAACCGAACCGACCATTTGCACACCCCTAATGTTAAGAACCCATAATGTCATTGTAATGGCCTTAAATTGCAATTTTCATGAATAGTGATTTCTGGGCCGAGAATGATAACACCGGAGTGAATAGTACTACCTGAAATCAATAAATATTTTATTAGATTATTGAAAAAAGCAGGTTAACAAGAGTTTAAGGATGAAATATAATTTTAACGAGATTCGGCCAATTATACTTACGTGCTCGGACACTACCAAATTATATTTTACTATTTTAAAAAAATAATATAAGTGAAATATTTACTAAAAAGAGAAAGAATTATTGTCTTAGAAAAGATTGGCAATTTTGGGATGGTTTGGATTAGAAAAGGAGGGGCTATATTTATAGCTTAACAATTCCTCCTCCTCTTACATTTCCCCGACGTCGGATTGTGAGGATTGTGAAAATATTATTTTTAGTCAATATAAGTGAGTGAGCCACATATGTTGACTTTTCAACAGATACCACATTTAGAGAATCCACTTCATTGTTTTTTATCATCTCCAATATTTCTGATTTTTGAGTGTTCTCCTATAGAACCATTTAGAGGACAAAGTCCCCATCAAATATTTATTTATTTATTTATTTTCCTTTGAATCTTTAGGATTTCAAAGTTATAGCAAGAAGCTTTGGTGGTTATATGCAATTCAGGGATTGTATGGAAAACTTTTTTGTCAAGTCATTAAACAAAATCATTTTAAGGTACAACACTCTATAAACCCATTCTATTCTTATTTGTATGTATTTTATTTTATATAATTTATATATTAAACTATAAATAATTATATTTATAAAAAAGGGTCAAATGGATTATTACGTGATCCAATCTATTTGGGTCTATTTTTAATCGACCCATTCGGGTCAGGAGTTGATCCTTACATGACTCTTAATTTTTCAAGTCGAATTCAAATTGAGTCATATGCCTTTTGTTAGATAGAGATTGGATTCGGATAGATGCCATGAGTTCGGGTCAAAATTGATTAAGGTTTTATTTTTTTTTTTTAGTCTTTAAATTTTTATTGTGTTTTATTAAGTTTTTAAACTTTTATTTTAGCATTCATTATGTCTAATTTCAACAATTAAATGAAATAATTTAGTAAACATTTGAGTATCCGAATTGTCTTTTTTTTTTTTTTTAATGAGTATTGAGTTAAACATTCAGAAATAGGAAACAATAGAGGCTTTTTCCGTCTCATATCAACATCATGGCGAGGTTCCAGGTAGATCATGGGATGTAATTAATTCGATTGACCATGACTTGGTAATGGAGATAATGTGAAGACGAGCAATGGCTGACTTCTAAGTCTTTGTTATTTATTTATTTGATTTTTAAGCCAAACTGATATAACCGAATTTTTATTTAAAATCGAACCAAATATACTGAATTTCTTACGGTTCAGTTCATTTTTTGGTTTCGATTCAAAAATCTATTTAAAGATAAGAACACATTCCAACTAATTCCCAAAAAATATAAATTTGTATCAAATTAAAACTAGTAACTAATCCCAATATTGAAGTATAGAAAAAACTTATATAAGCAAAAAACCTCAAATAGCCTTGATCATAACACATAATCGTCATTATAAAAAAGAACCATAATTTCAACTGCAGTAATTAATACTGGCAAAATAGAAGTCAATGGGTCGGTAATCTCCCCTACATAATGATTATGGCCCAGAACCCGAGTGAATCACAAGTCATTCATATTAGATTGTTGGGTAGATATGGTACATGCAATCAATTCTAACTATAAAAAGAAAAATAAAAATTTTTTAATTAAATTCAAATAAAAAACTTTCCTTCAAAATTGGGGGATATATATATATATATATATATGTTGGAGTCGGGATGCGCCCATGACTTCTCGGTTTGACCCGGAATATATGAATCGGACCGAAAATCCTACTAATATGGACTAATATCCATATTAGGAGAATATCAAGGGATTGTGCCTCTTGATATTCTCCTACAACCCTAACTTCCCCTTTAATATGAAATTAAAAGGGGTAACTCCCATAATGGGAGTTAATTCCTACTTAGTGTGCATTCATCTCCTTTGGGAGATGAATACCTATAAGTAGGTTCCTTTTCTTTGAGGAAAAGAAAGGAAAAGAAAGGACATACCGAAACTCTGTCGGATTATCCTCTCGCCCGTTTTTGTTCTCTAAAGGTTTTTAGACTGTGAAAGAGTTGCTGTCGTCCCGCTTGTGGATAACAGACAGACCAGTGACGCCAGAAGTGATTCTCGCTGACGCTTCCGCTTTAGTCTGCGCTTCAAGAGGTAGGTAACAAATAACCTGATTTTGTTAGCTCAATTTATGTATGTGGCATGATATAAATCCTTTATTGGTATCAGAACCAATATTTTTGGCGTCCTGGCATGTGGCTAATACTGGATCTAATATTTTATGCGTAAAATTGGTAGATCTAGGATGCATGAACCCGATATATAATTATTTTATTTTAAAATATATATTCGTATATATTTTTCGGGTCTAAAAATACGTGTATGTGTACCGTATATTGAGGGAATTAATATGGAAATTCAAAACGTTAGGCTTAAAATTGATATTTGCAATTTTTGACTACACCATTAAATTCAGTGACCCCGAAAACCCCCCACCGGAAAAAATTCGGAGACCAGAATCCATCGGAAAGGCGGTGCGTGGCATGCACGCGCCGCTAAACGAAGGGCGCGTGCGCGTGGGCGGTGGCCCACACGAGCGCAAACGCGCGTCCACAGTGTTGCGTCACTGTGGACACGTGGCCCAACCGGATTCGGCCACGTGGCATACTGAGATTACACCATGTGGCAGATGACGTGCACCACGTGGACCAATTAGGGGGAGACACGTGGACGAGTCTTATCGTGCCACGTGTCATGCCACGTAAGCACAGTGACAAGTCATTGTTGCCACGTGGCCCAATGGGGAAGTGCCACGTGGCCAAGAGGAGTGCCGCCATGTAGCGGTGACGTGTCAGCCTGTTGCCACGTGGCAGACAGATGGACCAATAAATGGCCGACACGTGGCACACCCTGTGTGTGACACGTGGCAGTTCAGTGGGAGGCGCGCGTGTGGCGCGTGAGCACGGCATTCCTTCCCCTGGAGGCGCGTGTGGGGGCGTGAGGCCTCTTCCGACCACCAAATTAGTCCCGATTTTTTTCGGAAACATGTTTCAAAATATTTCTTATTTTTTGGTAATTTTTCCAAAATTTTTTGATCACCAGAAAATAAATTCCTATTTTTTAAATTATTAAAATATTAGTAAATTAAATTATATTTATTTTCTGTTCTAAAATTCATTTGGAAAATTTAATTTTTTTTGAATTTTTTTGTTTTGGTCCTTATTGTTATTGGTTGAAATGAGTTTCAATCATATATGTTTATACATGAGTGTATTAACTATTTTTGTTGTTTCTGTGATGTGTTACAGAAATGGTGATGATAAGGACTCCCATGATTCCTCGCACTCCTGAGGGTATTGCCAGGACAAATGCAAAAGTGCATGAAATCCAGAACACCAGGATGCATAAAAAGGCCCGGATTGATGATATTGATGCAATAGTGTATCATGTTGAGTTTTTGCATGAGCAGATGCAGGAGTGCATCTGGATTGGTGGTCTGAGCTGTGGCAGAGATAAAAATGAAATAGCTAAGGTAATGATTGATTCCTTTGAGCATCATCCGGTTCTGAGGAACTTGATGATACATGTGTGGGAAGCCGAAGTTGATTCTTACCGACATGCTATGGTTCAATTTATCTTAAAAGATGCGAAAAGAGGTGTGTGGAGGTCTGACACCAAAGCTGTGATGACTTTAAGGAGTGGACGCAATGTGAGTCGTCCATGGCTTCGTGAGTGGCGCACAGGTGTGCCAGCTCTATTGTTGAGGAGAGCTATTTTCTCGACCCCTGTCCACAAGAAGACTTTGTGAAGTCTTCTCTCATTATCCGGTTGACATGTGTGTCAAAAACTTATGGAGTTAGCGTTTGTTTTTCCATTTTAAATAAGACTTATGTTTCTTATTACTTTTTGACATAAGTGTCATATTTTGGATTATTAGTTGTTTTTGGATATTGGTTGAATGAATGCGTTTATTTTTATGGTTTTTTAATTTAATGATAAATGTGTTTATTATTAATTGCCTTGCATTATTTTATGAGTAAGATATATGCATGTTTATTAAGTAGAGACTTAATAAATTTAAGCCAATATCGTTTCCCTCTCAAGTTTAAAAAAAAAAATCTAATAATCCAATAACTTAGATTTACTATGCATGAAATTTAGACTTGTAAGGTTGGACATTAGGAAATAGAGGGTAATTGGATACTATTAGTAGCCTTTTCGAATTGAAACCTAATAGAAAACTTTACTAGTTTTTAATTTCAGATGCATAGTAAATAGCATGTATTGCCTAATCTCCATTAATATTATGCATTTTTTTTCCATTAGAGATCTAAGGATCCAAATGGCAACTGCTTCCAAATCCATTATCGCTGAGCTGAACAAAGATTTGAAATTGAATGGCGAAAATTATGAAATCTGGAGTGTGAAAATCCAGTATGTGCTTGAGGAGCAAGAGGCCCTCGAAACCTTAAGTTCGGTTATGGCTGAACCTGAGGATGGCGACACGGCCCAACATAAGCTGGACCGAGATGCATATGTGGCATGGAAGAAAAAGAATTCCATTGCTCGGATCATCCTGCTAAGTGCTATGCAAGATGACCTTACTAAGCAATTTCGCAAGTATCAAAATACAATGGATCTATGGATTGCATTGCGGGAGAAATTCGGAGGTGTGACTCTGACTAAACTCTGATCGTTAACAATCAAGTTTGATACTTATCAGAAAAAGTCTGATCACCCTATGCGAAAACATTTAAGAGAAATGGAGAATATGATATGTGAGCTTAGTGAATATGGTCATAAGTTGACTAACGAGCAGCAGGTCCAAACTGTCATCCGTTCCTTACCAAAGAGTTGGGAGCATATGAAGATGCAACTGACTCACATGGACAGCATTAAGACATTTGAGGATGTCTCTCGTCATCTGGAGCTTGAAGAAGATAGATTGGCATCGATTAAGGTCAATGCTGAAGTGCACGTGGCACAATCCCGTTCTGGGGGAATGAGTTCAAACCAGAACAAGAGAAAAAGCTTCAAGAGTCGAGGTAAGGAACAAACCAAGAACAATAAGTGGCAAAAGAAAGAACAGAATTCAAAGAAGTCCAAAGGTAAAAAGAAAGTGAACATTTCAAGAGTGAAATGCTTTAACTGCCAACAGAAGGGTCACTATGCAAAAGACTGCACTGTGCCCAAAAAGGTACACTACTCTGACTCAAGAGTGAGTGAAATTTTTGTATCTAATTCTGTTTTATTAACTGAATTTCATCCTTTATGGGTGGTAGATTCAGGAGCAATGGACCACGTAACAAAGGATCGAGATGCCTTTATTGAATTCCAGCGAATGCCCAGTGGAGCTAAATGGATTTATGTAGGAAACGATGCCAGAGTGGCGGTCCAAGGGATTGGCACATGCAGATTAGTCTTGCATAAAGGCCGAACCTTGCTCCTACATGATATGCTTTACGCCCCAGACATTCGAAGGAATTTAGTATCTGTTCTTGTGTTAATGAATCTTGGTTTTGATTTACATTTTAAAGATGACAAAGTAAGCTTGTGTTTGGATGATGTTTTTTATGGTTATGGTTACATTTCAAACAGTTTGATAGTTTTGGATATTGATCCCAACTTTATGAATAAAGCTAGTTTTTCATTTATATCTTCTTCTTCACATAGTTATGAGAATCATGTGAAATTATGGCATGCTAGATTAAACCATATAGGGCAAGATCGAATGAGTCGGTTAGCCAAAACTTGTTTACTTGGTGATTTAAATAAGATTGAATTACCTACGTGTGAGCACTGCTTAAAAGGAAAATTAGTTAGAAAACCGTTTGGAAAAGGAACTAGAGCCATAATACCATTACAATTAGTTCATTCTGACATTTGTGGTCCAATGAATGTGAGGGCAAGGCATGGGGCCTATTATTTTATCACATTTATAGATGACTATACTAGGTATGGTCATATCTATTTGATTTCTCATAAGTCAGAAGCATTGAGTTGCTTCAAGACTTATATGAATTTTGTTGAGAATCAATTAGACAAGAAGATTAAAGCTTTGAGAACTGACCGAGGTCGGGAATATCTTTCAGATGAATTTCAAGCTTTATGTGATGAAAAAGGAATCGAGCATCAGTTGTCTATTCCTAGAACTCCATAACAAAATGGTGTTGCGGAAAGAAAAAATAGGACTCTCCTTGAAATGGTTAGATCTATGATGGCAGAGACAAATTTGCCGATCTCCTATTGGGGAGATGCTCTATTAACTGCCACATATGTTTTAAACCGCGTGCCCTCCAAATCTGTCACATCCACGCCTTATGAGATGTGGACCGGTAGACAACCTGACCTAAGCCATTTACGACCTTGGGGTTGTGCAGTTTACGTCCATGATACCTCAAGCAAATTTGGTAAATCGGGACCAAGAGGTAAAAAGAGTATCTTTGTGAGATATTCTGAAGTATCAAAAGGATACGTATTCATGGGCGAACAAGAAAATGGTTCTGTGACAGAATACGAATCACGAGATGTTGTATTCTTAGAGGATGAATTTCCGAGATTGGGCGAAGTGAACCAAGATTTCACTTTTTATGAAACACAGGAAGAAGAAGAACCATCAGGATCACTCCATCCGAGTGGGAGGGAATTAGAGGATGAGGGTCAAGACCTTCAACCTCAAAATAATGATCCGGATGTTCGAGACCCTGATTTCAATGGGAGTATTCCTGACTCCAGTGGGAGTATGGAACAAGGCCCCAGTGGGAGCATTCCGAATTATGATGAATATATGAGACATGTTTATCAAGATTCAGAATTGCGCAAATCTAAAAGGAGAAGTGTTCCTCGTCGACGATTTGAGATCGAAGGGTCGAACGAAGCTCTTTTAGTTACCCCACAAGACGAGAAAGAGCCTAAAAATATTAAAGAAGCTCTTTCAAGCCCATCTAAAGAAAAATGGATTAAAGCAATGGAAGAGGAAATGGCATCTATGAAATCGAATCAAGTTTGGGAACTTGTTGATCTACCTGAAGGACGTAAACCTATTGGGAATAAGTGGATTCTCAAGCTAAAGCGAAAACCTGATGGTAGTATCGAAAGATATAAGGCCTGGCTAGTTGCTAAGGGGTTTACACAACAGGAAGGGATTGACTACGATGAGACTTTCTCACCAGTTGTAAGATTTATGTCTATAAGGCTAATTCTGGCCATAGTGGCAAGTTTAGACCTAGAGCTACATCAAATGGATGTAAAGACTGCTTTTCTCAGTGGAGAATTGTATGAAGAAATTTACATGGATCAACCTGTAGGTTTCATTGAAATGGGCAGCGAACATAAGGTTTGCAGATTGAAGAGATCAATCTATGGTCTTAAGCAGCCTTCGAGACAATGGTATTTAAGATTTCATGAGATGATCATGTCGAATGGGTTCAACATGATTGATCAAGACCATTGTGTCTATAATAAAATCTCTAAAAGTAATTTTATCAGTTTAACATTGTATGTAGACGACATACTGATAGCTGAAAATGACAAAAGGTACGTAAATGAAATCAAAGAATGGTTATCGTCCAACTTTGAGATGAAAGATATGGGTGAAGCAGACTATATTCTTGGAGTTAAGATTTTAAGAGATCATTCAAGAAGGTTGTTATCTCTTTCTCAAAAGACTTATATCAACAAAGTACTTGAACGATTCAATATGCACAACTGCAAGCCTATTGATACCCCTATTGCTAAGAATCAGTTTCTCAGCAAAGAAATGTGTCCTTTAATACCAAATGAGATAGAACGTATGAAGAACGTTCCGTATGCCAATGCCGTGGGTAGTCTCATGTATGCTATGTTATGTACGAGACCTGATATATGCTATGCTG
Source organism: Excoecaria cochinchinensis (assembly GCA_947683425.1). Taxonomy (NCBI): domain Eukaryota; kingdom Viridiplantae; phylum Streptophyta; class Magnoliopsida; order Malpighiales; family Euphorbiaceae; genus Excoecaria; species Excoecaria cochinchinensis. The sequence continues at coordinate 4,936,686 of CANTUQ010000150.1, read as the reverse complement.
TGGGCATGGTAAGTAGATATCAATCTAATCCAGGCGAAGCACATTGAAAAGCAGTTAAGAGGATACTTAGATACCTCAAAGGTACAGCAGATTATTCTCTATGTTATCAAGGCGAGGATCTGCGGTTGAGAGGATATACGGATGCAGATTGGGCAGGAGATGTGGACGATAGAAAATCCACTTTAGGATTTATATTCTTGCTTGGCAAGGGTGCCATCTCGTGGAGTAGCAAGAAACAAACCTGCGTTGCCTTATCAACAATGGAAGCTGAATTTGTCGCTTCCGCAGCTGCAGTACAAGAGGCAGTTTGGTTAAAACGGTTTATGGACCAACTAAGAGTAACCGCCTCGGAGGAACCGATGACCATCTATAGTGACAGTCAATCGTCGATAGCTTATACAAAAAATCCTAAATTTCATAGTAGGACCAAACATATCGACATTAAGTATCAATTCATAAAAGATATTGTTACACAAGGAGATGTGAACTTACAGTACATTTCTACGCATGATATGTTAGCAGATCCGTTGACTAAACCCATAGCTAGAGATGTGCTTGTGAGGCACATTAGATCTCCGGGTTTGCGTAGAAATTGAGTAGTACTGTAGTTTTTTTTTGTAACCCCTTAAAAATTGTTATTCGTGAATAATGAACAAGTTCTTTATTGGCAATACATGAGTATGAATGTTTATAAGTAAATGTTTACTGCTATTTATTTGAGATTGAGTATGTCGGACAGAAAAGTAGCCCACTCACAAGGGTGTTTACCTTGATTTTGTCAATGAGTTGGCAAAGATTAAGATGAGGCAAATTTTGAACATATGAGATTGCTCGAGAGCCTGTTCAAAATAAAAGTGCCGTCTTGCAGAAATTATAAGATGAGTCTTATTAAAGTGCAAGATAAAGACATACATAAAATTGTATGCTTTGGATTGAGATCCAAATAAGGATTGTATGGAATCTAATGGTTAGTTATATGTAACTACCGTGCTCTGTCTAAAAAGCCAGAAGTAGTCTCTAAGTAAGCGGACTAAAGTTGGGTGTTTCGGTGCATCGCAACCTTACGCTTCTGTATGGTGTTTTAATAATGTAAGACATGCGCTCCTTTAAGGGAAGGAACGAACGCCATAACACATGTTTTATACCATGTGTGCTTTTGTGACCAAGGGATGGGAAATTAAATATTGATCTCAACTTTCCCTATTGTGAGACTCTATTATATTTAGACCCTCAGAACCCTTAACTTATTCCTGAAGTATGATTCAGTGTGGCTAGCTTAGTTAGTCTTCAAGAGGCCATGGAATAATTCGGACCTGGCAGGCCTGGCTAGAAAAGCGAGCTGAATCTTGATGGATAGCATATAGTAAGAGGGAAAGATAGCCTTTAGATCACATTCAATTATTTCGAGGTTCACTGGCTAGCCTATTATGTCTCTATGAGTTGCGACATAATAGTGAATTCGAAAATTGTTTTATGAGATCATGCATTAAAACAGTGAATATGAAAAGGCAATCTAGGGCCTTAGCATACGTGTATAAGAGGATTTCGTCTTTTCAAGACGCTATATATCCCTAACAGGTGTATAGCACTAGTGCTCTCGATGTGTGCTGGTCACACGGTCTATCTGCCTGTATAACTGGAGAACTCGACTGAAAATCATTCAGTCATGTGCGAGTGGGAGATGTTGGAGTCGGGATGCGCCCATGACTTCTCGGGTTGACCCAGGATATATGAATCGGACCGGGAATCCTACTAATATGGACTAATATCCATATTAGGAGAATATCAAGGGATTGTGCCTCTTGATATTCTCCTACAACCCTAACTTCCCCTTTAATATGAAATTAAAGGGGGTAACTCCCATAATGGGAGTTAATTCCTACTTAGTGTGCATTCATCTCCTTTGGGAGATGAATGCCTATAAGTAGGTTCCTTTTCTTTGAGGAAAAGAAAGGAAAAGAAAGGACATACCGAAACTCTGTCGGATTATCCTCTCGCCCGTTTTTGTTGTCTAAAGGTTTTTAGACTGTGAAAGAGTTGTTGTCGTCCCGCTTGTGGATAACAGACAGACCAGTGACGCCAGAAGTGATTATCGCTGACGCTTCCGCTTTAGTCTGCGCTTCAAGAGGTAGGTAACAAATAACCTGATTTTGTTACCTCAATTTATGCACGTGGCATGATATAAATCCTTCAATATATACAGTACAATTAATATATATATATATATATATATATATATATATATATATATATATATATATATATATATATATATATATATTAATTGTACTGTACAACTCGAGACTTGGTCCAAAAAAGTTATGTTACCCAAACCTAAGAAAAGGAAAATATGTTCTAAAACTTCTAATTGCATGTTTATCAATTACGCTGAACATAGTGCTGCCTATAGATTTCTTGTATTGAAAAGTGATGTGCTTGATTGTAATACAATTATTGAGATAAAGAATGCTGAATTTTTTGAGCATGTGTTTCTTTAAAAGTTGATCATGTTTCTCATGCACCTATTACTCAAAATAATTGTGAAAATGGGGATTTAAGAAGATCTAAAAGGCCTGAAAAGAAATTTTGTTTGGAAATGACTTCTACACTTATCTTGTAGAAAATGATTTTTCAAAGTTTTCTAGCACGAATTCTGAAACATTTTCTAACATGAATTCTGGTAAATATTCTAATGCAATTTTTGAAAACTTTTATGACATATTTTCTGGACCCGATCCTTTAAATTTTTCTGATGCAATTTCTGGATCTGATTTTGCATTTTAGAAAGAAGCCATTAAAGTAGAACTTGATTCTATTTTGAAAAATAATATTTGAAAATTGGATGATTTACCACCCGGAGCAAAACCCATTTGTTGTAAATGATTAAAAAAAAAATTAATCCTGATGGTTCCATTGAAAAATATAAAGCTACACTTATTTCAAAGGATTTTACTCAAAACACAAAATGTCGATTATTTTGATACTTTTGCTCTTTTGACTAGAATTTCTTCTATTAGAAATCTGATTGCTTTGGCTTCTATTATGATAGGTTGTGATTTTATAGTATGTTTATGGTGTTTTTTATTTGAGTTTAATGTTATTTTGTTGATGTGATATAGGTTTTTCTTATGTTTTTGAATTTATTTTGATTTATAATTATCTTTCTTGTGTTAATTATGTTTTTTTTTTTTTTTGTGTTAGATTTAGGTGACTTAAAACAATTTTTGTGATGAAATATGCAAGAGATGGACAGTAGCTCACCAAAGTTCGAACCAAAGCAAGGTCCAATTTTGGTAGAGAGCAATTTTCAAAGTTTACCAAAGATGGGACAAAAGTTGGAACCAAAGCAAGTTTCAGTTTTGATAGAAAGAAAATAACCGACTAAAGTTGAGATCAAAGCAAGACTCAGCTTTTTTCGCAGATTTGGTCATTGACCTAATGGGTTTTTAATTTTTTATTTTGACAAACTTCTTTTTTATAAAGGACTCTTAAGAAGGGACATAAAAAATGGGGACAACTGCACATTGAAAACACATTTCTTAACCAAAATTTGAGGGGAGAAAACACAAGAATAAAATACATCATCATTGTGAGAACAACAACACGCAGCAGAGGAGAAAGTGAGAGGTGATTTTGCTGTGGCTAACTCCAGGTCGTGTTCTTCTTCTCCTTCCTCTGTTTTGCAATTCTCCATTTTTTATTTTATTTTCTTTTAGTTTTGCTTTGGATTTTTATATTATCATGAACTAAATTCCATATTTAGGACTATTGTGGATTTTAGTTTTGAGATTATGTAATTTATTTTTGGTTTTATACATAAGATATATTTTATGGTTTGAGATTATGTTTTAATTGGGATTAATGCTTGTTGAAATTGATCAAATCAACATGAAACTAATCAATTAATTTACTTGACTAATTGAATTAATTGGTGGATTAAACGAAACATAACCTGGATTGAAAATATAAATGATCAAACTTATTTTTGTTCTTTTGGTTTTTGATTTTTAATCAAAGTTTTTTCATTGAACTTAATACTTTCTAATTTTAATTCTTTTACTTGATCAACTGAAAAAATTAAATTGAGATTAGGGTTAAATACTATGATCATTGGATTTGATTAATTTAGGAAAAAATCGCCATCTCATGTGAATTATCATGTTTTTGCATAAAAATCTAAAAAATTATATAGTTTAAAAGTTAAGTGAAATCCAAGTCCTAGCATTTTAATTCTTTTAAAATTAGTGTTCGATTGTTTAGTTATTCATTATCATAATTTAATTTAGTTTCATATTTAAAAATTGGCTGTCTAAATAACATAATTATTTGAAAATTCTAGTAATTATTAGATTATTCCCTGAGAACGATATTCTAAACTCACTATCCTTTATTACTTGCACAATAGAGTACACTTTCTCTTGGAATTTAGTTTATTTTTCCCGTGTCATATTCATAAACTTTTTATTCACCAAATGGATGTTAAAACAATTTTTCTAAATGGTAATTTAAAAAAAAAAAAATATATGAAACAACTTGAAGATTGTGTGGTTTTTGGTGATGGAAAAAAAAATGTAAACTTCTCAAAATTTATATGGCTTAAAACAAGCACCTAAATAGTGGCATGAAAAATCTGATAAAGTTTTGTTATGCAATGGTTTCTCTTTTGTTGAAGTAGATAAATGTAATGATTGTGTGATTATGTGCTTATGTGTGGATGAAATGCATATTTTTAGTACTAGGCTTTTAATTAGTGCATAAATTAAACAATATATTTTCTTGCTTCTAAATGCGATATGGACAACATGGGTGAAGCAAGCACAATATTGGGTGTTAAAATCATAAAAAAAAAAGTTAATAGTATAAATCTTCATTTATATTTACATGTAATTTTTTCTTTATTCAAATATATCATTATTTATTATTTTTGATTACGATAGAAAATATGAACTATTTTTTAACAACAAATAGACAAATGCGAATTTATAACTACATAGGCATGACATGAGCAAATGTAAGCCAATTAATTTGGTAACAATAAAGGAATTTTTGCATATTTAGGGCAAATTTGGCATTTTTTCCTAATTTAAACTTCTTTAAATACCGTTACAGAAATAATATATACTGCTTCTATTCCCTCAACCCAACAACTTTCAACTTTTTACACAGACAAAAAAATCATTTAATTAATATTAATTTTATAGAATATTAATTATTATACTCTATTACTAATTCTTTAAAATGACTTCTCACCCTATTAATTATCTCTTTTTTTCTTACATACATTAAAATAAAGTAGAAAAATACATAATTAATATTTTTTTAAATATGAAAATTGTCATTTTAAATGAAATAAAAAAATCTTTTACTAATTCTATAAATAAAATAAAAAGTAAATATTATACTTTATTAAAATATCTTTTACTAATTTTATATAATTATTTCTCACCCTATTAATTATCTATTTTTTTTCATACATTAAGGTTAAATACGAAAATATGTAATTAATATTTTTTAGAATTTCAAAATTTTCATTTTGAGTGGAATAAAAAATATTTCAAAAGTTTCCTGTGAATTTATCAAAAAAATTAAATAATACATTTTTCATTCTGACTATCTTGTACTAGAAATTTGTTGACTGTTAAAATAAACATCATTAGCTCAATTCTCCTTTTATGACTAGGGTATCATGTATGGTACCTAATAATTGTAAATGTATAATGACCTAATTATTCTAATTGTTTTCTTAATTTCCTTAAAAAAAAAAGTTACCTTTTAAAGTTGGATGGAGGGAGACATATATACAACTAAGAGTTAGATGCGATACTGTGGACTAAACCAATGATAGATTGAGACTCTATTTAAAATATAAAAGACTAATATAAATTCCTAAATTGTACCTGAATTTTAGAAATCTATTATATGGAAATTAGAACTTTGCTGAAAAGAAAAACCAATTAAATAATACAAATGAGCTTGCCGGTGCGAATTAGGTTTAGTCAAATCAGTAAATTTTGGATAACGGATGGTTATAAAAATTGATGAAATTAATTAATAATTTTTCTTTTAAAGTGAGCCACCGTACCCTACCCAACTTTGTGTTATGAATGGCTTAGATAGGAATTTTTCTTTTAAAACCGGTATCAAATTTTGACGTATATGGGATCCATGTTGCATATAACTTTTGTAAAGCATCAGGGCCCACTTGGCACTTATGTTAGATACTGGCACTAAAATTGCCTGTTTTCATCAGCCTAAAATTTAAAATATTTTGACTATAGCACTAAATTTTGATTTTTTTTTTAAAAAAATTATTTTCAAAAAACCCCCTTAGAATGCCACAACGGATTAATTTCAATAACTAATTATAATAGGTTTAGTTTTACCCGATCACTGGACTATTGGCCACATTACGCAAAAATAACAAATAATTTTTTTTTTGTAAAAATCACTGAACTTAGTACATATATACAGAAAAATCGTTTTGACCATTTTTTAGTGAATGGCTCGCTAGAAAGTCCAGATGGCATGTCCAGTTAGCGTCACCTGCACGCGCGTGGCAGTAAATATGTTGCCAACTCAGCACGCCACGTGACACTTTATCCACATCAGCAGCCACATGGATAGAAAGTGTGGAATCAGTTGCCATGTCATCATGCCACGTGGATATGATGACGTGGCATGCCGAAGTATATGTTGCCCAATGAGCGTTCGACACATGTCATTTTAAAAAAAAATCCAAAAGTAGAAAGTTAAGGGTATATTCGGTAAAATTTTACGTTTTATTTTTAAAATTCAAAAACTATTTTTAGTTTTTGTTATTTATTTTTTAGAAAACTGTTTTATATATTTAAAAATTTTATCATATTTTTTTAATTATTCATGTATATTTTTTTAATTATTCATATGCATTATAATAATGATTTTGGTGGTAACAATGGCAGCAGCAGCGGTGTGGGTGGTGGAGGCGGCAGCAGTGGTAGCAATGTTATGGTTCTGGTGGTAGAGGCGGCAGCGGTGTAGTGGTGGTGAAGGCGGTGACGGTGTGGCTATGGCGGCTGCAGTGTGGTTGTGGTGGTGACAGCGGCGGCGGTATGGTGGTGGTGGAGGCAGCATCAGTGTGGTGGTAGAGGCGATGGCGGCATATTAGTGTGGTTCTGGTGGCGACGGCGGCGGTGTTGAGATGGTGGTAGCGATAGAGGCATGGTGGTGGCAGTGACAACGGCGGTGTGGTGGTGGAGGCGACAACAGTATGGTTGTGATGGTGGCGACATTGTGGTTATGGTGGTGGTAGCGACAAAGGCATGGTGGTGGTGGCAGTGGTGGCCGCAGCAGTGTGGTTATGATGGTGGCGAAGGTATGATTGTGGTGGTGGCAGTGGTGGCAGCGATGGCAGTGTGGTGGTGGTGGCAGAGGCGGCCGACGACGACGGCAATAGTGGAGGCAATAGAGGCGGTGGCAATGTGGCGATAGCAATGGTAAAGGTGTGGTGGTGGAAATGGCGGTGGTGATAATAATGATAAATTAGCAAAATTTTAAAGACCACATTTTGAAAATTTTTATTTTTGGTTATAGTTATGAAAATCACTACTTTAAATTTTTGCAAAAGTCGAAACGAAAAGTAATCTGCCGGACAAGAGCGATTTGAAAGAGCAGAGATTGGAGATTGATTCAATAGCTTTGGACAGCCGGGTGTGAGCAACTCTCGTACTCTATTTATTGGATCGTGCGTGATTGATGGATTCCTTTTTTACTAGCTAGTGCTATATCTATGGATTGAGTCAGGCAAGTTATGTTAGATATTGATCGAGGAAGGCTGCTTTATAGTCTAGGAAGGCGATGGGGCGAGATCTCAGTCAACAACCATGGAAAACAGCCATCCTTAAGCGTGCAGCCTATGAAAGGTTGATCTATCCTTCAATAAGACATCATTCCAGGGAAAGGCCAAGTCACTCTAAGTCATCTCCAGAAAGAATTCCATGAGCCGCTAGGACAACAGCCCTCCATGCATCAGTCTTCAATTCCCTCTTAAGCGGAGCCATCCATGCATAAACCTTCAATCACCTCTAACATGTTTTGATTTTATTTAAAAAAATACAAAAAATCGAAAACAAAATCCTCCCCAAACGCACCCTTAACTTTCTGCTTTTGGATTTTTTTTTTAAAATGACACATGTTGGACATCCATTGGGCAACATATATTTTGGCATGCCACATCATTATATCCACGTGGCATGATGACATGGCAACTGGTTGCGCACTTCCTGTCCATGTGGCTGATGACGTAGACAAAGTGGCATGTGGCATACTAAATTGTCAATACATGTACCGCCACGTGCGCAGATCACACTGACTGGAAATGCTATTTGGATTTTCTGGTGAGCCATTCAACTGAAAACGGTCAAAATGATTTTTCTGTATATATATATGCTAAGTTCAGTGATTTTTACGAAAAAAATTATTTGTTATTTTTGTGTGATGTGGCCAATAGTTTACTGATTATGGGTGAAATTAATTCTATTATAATTAGTTATTGAAATTAACATGTTGTGGCATTCTAACGAGGTTTTTGAAAATAATTTTTTTAAAAAAAATTCAAAATTTGGTGCTATAGTAAAAATATTTCAAATTTTAGGGTTACGAAAATCAGCCAGTTTCTGACATAATGGGCCCCGATATTTTACAAAAATTATCTGCAACATCGATCCCATATACGTAAAAAAATTAATAGTAGGAATGTTAGTTTTTAACAATCCTATATTTCTAATTATATTTATTGTAGCACTAGATTTGATTTTTTTTTAAAACATCACATTATTTTTTAAAAAGTTTCCTATTCTAAGCTATGCATAACACAAAGTCGGGGTTAATTTCTTCGGTGGTCACTCAATTTTATGACTTGTAACGATTTGGTCACTAAATTTTAATTTGTAACAAAAAAATAATTCATCTATTATTTTGTAACGAAAAAATCATAATAACCGAAAATTACATTCGCCGGCAACCGGCGCGTGATCGGTACGGATGACACGTCAAAAATTTTGTCACGTCAGATTAGAGTTATTTTCTGTGGTGGTCACTAAATTTTGTGCTTGTAACGATATAGTCACTAAACTTTGTGCCTTGTAACGATATAGTCACTAAACTTCAACTTTGTGCCGTGCAGATCATGCGCTAGTTACCGGCGAGCACAATTTCCGATCATTGTGGTTTTTTCGTTACAAAATAATAGATGAATTATTTTTTTTGTTACAAATTAAAGTTTAGTGACCAAATCGTTACAAGCGAAAAGTTGAGTGACCACCGAAAAAATTAACCCCACAAAGTTGGGTAGGGTATGGTGGCTCACTTTAATAGAAAAATTATTAATTAATTTCATCAATTTTATAACCATCCGTTATCCAAAATTTACTGATTTGACTAAACTTAATTCATGTCAGACAGGCTCATCTATAGTATTTAATTTATTTTCCTTTTCAGCGAAATTCTTATTTTCATATAATGAATTTTTAAAATTCAGGTACCATTTAGGCATTTATATCAGTCTGTTATCATTGGTTTACTCCATATATAAAACTTACTTAGAGCGGATTTAAACAAGAATGTCCAATCATTCAAAAAGAAAAAAGTATTGAATCAAACTCTTAGCTATATATATGTACTCCATTGGTCCCACTTTAAGAGGTAACTTTCTTTTTTTTTTTTACCAAAATTAAGAAAATAATTAGAATACCTTAATTTAATAAATAAAACTATGGCTATTAACAAAATTACCCTTTTTGTATTTTCTAGTACATCATTTAATTCTAATTAAAAATAGAGAGTGATAAGAAAGAGAAATATTTTATAAAGTATATAATAAATATGGGTATACATATAAATTTTTCTCTCAAATTTCAAAAAGAGTATTTAAAGTGGGACAAAGAAAAATAGGAAAGTGACCTCTTAAATTGGAACGGAGATAATAATAACTATTTGTAAATAACACGTGTCAATATCGTGTAGATCTAAGTCTTTATAAATAATTACACTAACAAGCTAACTAAATTTTTCCTTGAAATAACTAAATAATTGTCAATTGGTTGTTAGACAATTCCGAGTGGTCAAAAAGCAAGCTGTTCACATGAGTATGTTATATTGAAGTGTGAAACTATTCCTTGCATGAACTAATTAAAGAATAATTATTTTTTTATGATTTCATATTAAATAAGTAAAATGTCAAACAAATTGAAAATGTATTTTTTTATAATTTCATCCATTATTATCGAATCTATACCAAAATAATAGACCTATAATAATAGCAAGTACAATAAAAAAAATTGCAATGCAAAAGTACTCAACTTGAAAAATAATCTTTTAAAATTTATATGAACCGAATCAACCATAAAAACCATTAAGAATCTCTATTACCACTCTAGGTCAATATGACTCAGTGTAAGAGCTCATATGTAAACAGACATGTCACCATGCCACGTATAATATATGTCATGTCAAACTGAAATAACACGTTAGCAGGATTTCTTATGCCTTAGTGGCAATACAGAGGGGGACACAAGTAATATCTGAGAGGGCTTTGACCCCTCCCCCTAATTTTTTTTTTTAAAAAAGAAAGAAATCCATGTATCTCATTTATGTTCTTGCCGTCAAGTAGAGACTTAATATGGTCAAAATTTAAAATAAAAGAACTCAATGTATAATTCATAATATATATATATATATATATATATATATATATATATATATATATATATAGAATGTAAAGAAAATGTGAAATAAGTTTATCGACCTAACAATGGATTTTGCCTTTGTTAAATTCAAATTAAATTTAGGATACCTAGTTCAAGAGCACCTTTCAAATAACACAAGATCTGCTCTAGAACTTTCCAATTTCTAACTGTTGGAGCAGTCATAAATTGACTAACAACACTTACTGCAAATACAATATTTGGACGAATTACTGTGAGGTAATTTAGTTTTTCAACTAACATCCTGTATCTTTCTGGATCATCAAAAGAGTCGCTACCATCCTTTGCTAGTTGCACATTGGGGACTATAGGAGTACTAAATGGCTTAGCTTCTAATTTTTCAGTTTCTGTAAGTAAATCAAGAACATATTTTCTTTGGGATAGAAGAATTCCTTTTTTGCTTCTCAAAACTTCCACTCCCAAGAAATATTTCAGCTCGCCCAAGTCTTTAGTGCGAAATCTACCATGCATGAAAAACTTGAGTGAAGAAATAACTGTAGAATCACTTCCTGTGATTACAATATCATCAACATAAAAAATCAAAAGAATAACTCCAGCTTCTAATTGCTTGTAGAAAATTAAGTGGTCATACTGACTCTTATTTAGCCCAAATTCTTGGACAACTTCACTAATTTTTTCAAACCAAGCACGAGGTCTTTGCTTCAATCCATACAGAGATTTTTTCAGATGGCAAACTTTTTCATACTCCCCCTGAGCAATAAAATTGGGTGGTTGCTCCATATAGAGTTCTTCCTGAAGATCGCCATGAAAGAAAGCATTCTTGATGTCTAACTGATGTCAGGGCTAATATTGGAAAGCTACTAAAGATATGATTAAATGAATAGAACTCAATTTGGCGACTAGGGAGAAAGTATTAGAATAATTTACCCCATAAGTCTGAGCATATCCTTTAGCAACAAGTCAAGCTTTAAGCCGAGCCATAGAACAATCGAGATTAACTTTGACTGTAAAAACCCATTTGCAACCCACAACCTTATTTTCTTCTGGTAAAGTTACCAAATCCCAAGTGTGATTTGTATCCAAAGCATTTAGCTCCTCAAGAATAGTAGCATACCACCTAGGGTAACTTAAGGCTTCTTTAACTGTCTTAGGAATAGATATAGAATCTAAAAATGCAATTAAAAAGCAAATCGAGGAAGACAGATGATCATAGGAAACAAAATTAGTAATTAAATAAGTGGATTTACAATTGCATTTACCTTTACAAAGAGCAATGGGAAGATTGGGGTCAGCTAAAATAGGATCAGATGACGAAGGTGCTGGGGCAAGACATGCATCATTGGTGTCTTTTCTTCGAGAGTAGACTTGAACGATTTGAGGTTTGGCTAATGTTGAAGGATCATCCATCATTGTTGGCTCAATAGAAGGAGACACATTAATAGATTCTCGAGAAGGTGTCACAATATAAATGAGCCATTCATCTTCCTCCCCTTGACTTGTAAGAGTATATTGGGACGAAAATAATGGTTTATCTTCAGAGAATACCACATCAACTGAAACCAAATGTCGCTGCAGATTAGGAGAATAACATTGATATCCTTTTTGAAGGCGCGAATATCCCAAGAAAACACATCTCAATGATTTAGGATCTAATTTAGTAACATTAGGACGTGCATCGTGAATATAACAAGTACTACTAAATATTCTTGGTTCCATTGAAAATAGTGGTTTATTAGGAAATAAAACACTATAGGATACATTACCATTTAACACCGTAGAGGGCATCTGATTAATCAAGAAGCAAGCTGTAGAAATAGCATCAACCAAGAAATGCTTAGGAACATTCATTTGAAACAATAAAGCTCTAGCAGTCGCAAGTAAATGCCTTTTTTTTTCTCTCAGCAACTCCATTTTACGAAAGGGTATCAACAGAAAAGGACTGGTGAATAATACCATATTGAGACATGTACCTTTGAAACGAATCTGATATCTATTCCTTAGCATTACCACTTCACAATATATTCACAGAAATATTAAACTGGCTTTTAACTTTAGCACATAAAGTTAAAAAATTAGAAAAAACTTCAGAATAATTCTTCATAAAATAAATCCAAGTCATACGAGAAAAATCATCCATAAAAGTAACAAAATATCTATACCTAGTTTTTGACATAACTGAACAAGGACCCCAAACATTTGAATGAATAAGTTGAAATACAAACTCAGCTCATTTATTAATTCTAGGACCGAACAAGCTAAGATGATGTTTTGCGAAATGACAAGACTCACAATCCAAATAAGATACATCATGAAATTGTGGACATAGCTTCTTCAAAATAGGCAGAGAAGGATGCCCTAGCCGATAATGTGCATCAAAAGGAGAAGCCACATTAGAGCAAGTAATAGATCGTGGTACCCAAGAATCAAAGATGTAGAGACCACCAGATACATGTCTTTTACCAAAAATCTAAGATCCTGAAAAAGACAATGATCAAGAAAAAATGAGACAAAACAATTGAGGTTTTTAGTAAGTTTACTCACAAATATCAAATTAAAGGCTAGGTTGGACAAATTTAGAATAGAAGATAAAGTAATAGAAGAAGTTGGTTTAACAGTCCCAGACCCCACAATGTTGCATGATGTCCTATCAATTATAGTAACATGTGAAGGGGCTTTATGAGATTGAAAATTAGAGAAGGTATTCGGATTACCTGTCATGTTGTTTGTGGCACCAGATCAATGACACAATTATTGGTAGAGGAGATAAGACATGTGTTACTTGTCTCAGCAGTGAGCAAAGTTGAGGATCCTTTTAACATTTCTTGGTCCTTGGCATAATCTTCAGCTGAAATTGTGATATTGTGCTCAGATGATGAACCAGAAGTAACAACATTAGCAATTTATGCCCTCTGGTTACGGTTCTATAATTTCTTACAATAGCGCTTCGTATGACCTTGCTCTTTGTAGTAATAGCCGATAATATCATTATTTCGATTGTCAATCGATCTATTTCCTCCTTTCTGCACATTGGTCTTACCATTGTCACTTCCTCCTTCTTTATGGACCGGCAGATAAGGCATGCGCCTCCACTCGCTGGTGCGTGAGGAAATGGCAAAATTTTCGATCAGCTCGTGAGATCCACTAGTGGCTCCGATGGTCACCGAAAAAAATTGAACGGTCGGACTGATGGAGGCGCACCTCCCTGTGGTTGCGGTGAGGCAAAATAAAAGTCACAAATGGGTGACCTAAACCCACTCATGTTACTGACCCAAACTCGGGAAGAAGAGCAGCCACAAACAGTGACCCAATCTCAATCACATTGCTAACCCTCAGTCAAGAAATTTAGAAACTCGACTAAGCTCTGATACCATGTAAGAAAACACAATGGGAATGGAATTTGATTCATTCAAATAATTATTAATAAGTTTATACAACCTATATATACAAGAAGAAAAGTAGAAAGGTCTAAGAAAAGGAAACAAAAGTCAATATTATATTTTACAAATTAGTAGCCAATCAAGCCTCCAATTACGTATTCAATCTAATCTGTAAAACTATTCGTCACTGATGAATCACGATTTTGGCACCCAAAGTCAAGTCCAACTTGAGCAGATTTGGGGCTACCTCCATGACGGGAACTTTCCTCATTGATCATTCTCCCTCTCCACTCCTATGTGCTTATTTAGGGCAGTGTCTCTACCTTTTTATTTTATTGATTTTGTTTTATTTTTTTTATTAAAGACACCAAACATCTTAAGTGTGGGGGGGAACATGTTTCATTAGTTTAGTAGCATATTTGTTTTTGTTTATTTTATTTTATTTTTTATGTCACTTATCTCATTTCTGTTTCTGTTTCAAGCATTTCAACTAAATTTTATTCTTGGCTTTTTCCAATATAAAGACCCATGCAATCTTCTGTTAATCATAGCCTAAAATTTATAAAAGTCACTAAAAATCTTGTAGCCTCAATTTTGGTGTTATTTCTTTGTACTATTGAGTGTAACCCTTTGAACATGTGATTTAGAAATTTCTTTGTTTTTAGAAAATTTTACTTGATTTTGAGACTTAAAGGAAGTTAGTTTTGCACTAAAATTTTTTTAAAGATGTACTGTCATTCAAACCCATGTTTAATGTATGATATTTAGTAATTAAGATACCCCTTTGAGATCATCAATTACTAGGAAAATACATTTATATGTACTCCTTTGAGATTGCTTGGTTACGGGGGAAATACATCTTTTTGTACCTCTTTGAGACCATCAGTTACAGGAGAAATACATATAAGTGTTAGAAGTGTGGCCGGATAAGAATCATACTTGGCCTATACTTCTATTTACATTAAACCTATAATAAGTTAGGATTATGATTTTTTTTATTTAATAGTATATTAAATTTTAACCATTAAACTAGTATTTGATGGACGTACTATATCTAAAGTTAAAAGGGTATATAAATTAGTTCTGTTTCCACCCTAATTGAATTTTGCAAACAAAACAAAATACTTAAGGATTATATTTTGGCTTTCCATCAAGTATCTGCTGCATAAAGAGGGTTAAGGGAGAGAAAGTAGTTTACAAGATTCGTGATTATTGAAATTATCTCTTCATTATGTCAAATTTCATTCAAGGTAAGTGATTTTTTCACTTTTTCTATATGATTATTATTATATTCAAGATCTGAATAGACATGAATTTTTATGTATGAAATTAATGTTGAAAACTTACATGTGGTATCAGAGCCATGGATTTAGAATACATAATAATCCTTAGATTTATAATTTGATGATTGTTTCAATTATAATGTTGATTATGAATATTATGGTGTTCATAAAATTTAGGATTTTGCATCAAGATTAATTTTTCCAATTAAAAAAAAAAGAGAGAGAAAGAAGAATGGCGCAATTTCAAATATGTGCAGTAAGAAAGTTATTTGTTTAGGGTTTTGGAAATAGTATGTTTGAGCCAAAAATTATCATTATATATATATATATATATATATATATATATATATATATATATATATAATTGTTGAAGTTGGTTGCCGCCGCAATTAACAGTTGATGCAAAGAATATTGTATTTAGGACAACCTAAATAAATGAATAAAATAAAAGAAATTTATGGTGTTGCCGGCATAATGACTAATGAAATAAGTTTGTTTGCTGCCCAAGCAGCAGCCAATGCATATGGCTAGAATGATGTTAGGGTAACAATTTACAATAATAATAATAAATTAATTTTATTGTTGTTGCCGTAATGAATCACTTACTAATGTAGGAAGTTGTATCAAATTATGATTGTTTTATTTGGATTTGTTTGAAATTATTGTTTACGGTAAATTACCATTTTGATCCCTAAAGTTTAATAATGGATTAATTGATTTTTTAAAGTTTTATTTTCTTACATTTTAGTCATATTAATGATATTTTGACTAAAATAAATAAATAAATTTAATCTAATTTCATCCTTTTAGCATATTATGATGTGTTAATATATATATAAATATATTAGTATTATACTTGTTTAATTGTATGACATTATGATTAAAATTAATTTGTTAGTCACCAAAGTGACCAAATTAATTTGAATGTATAGTCATATAATTTATTTATTTTAACTAATGCTATTATAAATAATTTATTGGTTGATAGAAATTAAGAAATTTACCCAAAGATAAATCAATGTTCTATAACTAAAAAATATAATGGAGAAAATTAATATACTATTGTCACATATATATAGTTATCCAAAGATGTTATATATATTTGGTAAATTTTATTTAATTTTCTCATAAAGTTTAAATGGCATTCTAATGATAGTAATGATATGTATTGTTGTATTTACCCAAAGGAAACCTGCAATATATATTTAATGTATGTGCTTCCTGTATGAATCTATTAATAAGTGAGCATTTATATATTTGCAGCTATTAGCCTTCACTCTCAAGCTTCTTCTATTACCTTATTCACTGGTGTGAATTTTTCTGAATGGAGCGAGCAAGTCACTTTCCATTTAGGTGTTTTGGATCTTGACTTAGCCATATTAGAAAATAAGCCTGCTGACATTAATGATACTAGTACAAAGGCTGAAAAGGCACACCATAAGGCATGGCTAAGGTCTATTATAATGTATGATAATTACTAAATACCATACATTAAACATGGATAAGGCACACCATAAGGCATGAATCAAAGGCACAACATGTTTAATGTGCCTTATCCAAAGCCTTTTTAAAGATGTACTATCATTCAAACCCATGTTTAATGTATGATATTTAGTAATTAAGATACCCCTTTGAGATAATCAATTACT
The DNA here is from genome assembly GCA_947683425.1 of Excoecaria cochinchinensis. Lineage (NCBI taxonomy): Eukaryota > Viridiplantae > Streptophyta > Magnoliopsida > Malpighiales > Euphorbiaceae > Excoecaria > Excoecaria cochinchinensis. Next base: position 4,919,674 of record CANTUQ010000150.1, on the reverse strand, counting down.
AGGAAAATACATTTATATGTACTCCTTTGAGATTGCTTGGTTACGAGGGAAATACATCTTCTTGTACCTCTTTGAGACCATCAGTTACAGGAGAAATACATATAAGTGTTAGAAGTGTGACCGGATAAGAATTATAGTTGGCCTATACTTCTATTTACATTAAACTCATATTAAGTTAGGATTGGGATTTTCTTTTTATTTAATAGTATTAAATTTTAACCGTTAAACTAGTATTTGATGGACATACTAGATCTAAAGTTAAAAGGGTATATAAACTAGTCCTCTCTCCACCCTAATTGAAGTTTGCAAACAAAACAAAATACTTAATTATCATTTTTTGGCTTTCCATTAAACATCTGCTGCATAAAGAGAGTTAAGGGAGAGAAACTAGTTTATAAGGTTCGTGATTATCGAAATTGTCTCTTCATTATGTCGAATTCCGTTCAAGGTAAGTGATCTTTTCACTTTTTCTATATGATTATTATTATATTTAAGATCTGAATGAATGTTTATGAGGATGTTTGTATGAAATGAATGTCGAAAACTAACAATAAGTAACTCTTTGAGATTGATTGGTTACTGGAGAATTATTTGAAATGCTTTAATCTGTTTTCGCTCAAGTTACTTATCAAATGTGCATATTATTATTATTATTATTATTATTATTATTATTATTATTATTATTATTATTATTATTATTATTATTGTTGTTGTTGTTGTTGTTGTTGTTGTTGTTGTTGTTGTTGTTGTTATTTTAGATATAAATCAATATGTAAAATAGTTATGGTAGGCAATTATAATTATTTTCTTACACCGAAAGCAATAACAAATACTTGTCATTATGCCAAACTATTTAGATATAAATCAATATGTTTATTTATTTCGTCCACCAAACATTTTGCAGTTGCTGTCTATTACTGTTTTACAAGTCCCTATCCATAAATATTGTTAACACATGATGAGGTGAGATACAAAATCAGTCCAAGACCAATCAAGCTACGAAATCAAAGGCAAAATTTAAAGAGAAAAGCTATTAGATCAAGATTTGAGGACATTGAATATATTATTACTTAGAATTTATGTTGTATTTATTTTTAATGTATGTTTTTTTAGTGTAATTTTGCTTAGTATTTATTAGGAACATAATATAAAAAATTTATGTATGTTATTTTTCTTTTAGTTATTTTAAATGGTTTTTTTTATTGAATATAAGTTTGGTTTTCGGTCTATTTGGTTCGATCCAAAATTGAACAGAACCAACCATTTACACACTCCTAATTGTACAATTTAATGTACTTCTATAATATTATATTTTTTAAATTAATAGTATTGTTAATAATATTGCATAATTATTATTTATATAAATTAAATTTTCGATACAAAAATAATAATAATAAAAATTTAATATTTTTAGCGACGGATTAGTGACAAATTATCTGTCATTAATAAATTTTTAATATTTATGATGACTAATTTTAGAGGTTATTTAGATACGGAATTTTGTGTTTTTAGCGCCCGTTTTTTGCCGTCGCTATTTTTATATATTATTTTATGTTTTAGTCGTAAAGTTCCTTGCGACGGTTAGTCGTGGCATCGCTAAAATTAATTAACGATGGAATTTACCCTATTAGCAACTAAAATTGTAGTCGCTAATTTCCTTTTTTTGTAGTGTTTAAGGAAATAAGACTTAATGCAACTATACCGGGCTCGTGGGGCTTGTTTTAGTCCATAAAGGGCCTTCTTTAATCTGTTTTATGCTCGTTCCCAATCTTGACATAACTAGAAGGTTGGTCGATAAATACATGTTCTTCCACATACCCATGCAAAAATGTCGATTTGACATCTAACTAGAAAAATAAGTTAGAAAAATACGCCAAGAATTTTGTGCTGCTCATGCAACCACCAATCTAATTGTGTCATGTCTGGCAACTAGAGAAAAAACTTGTGTATAGTTATCCCATATTGCTGCTAGTATCCTTTGGCTACCAAACATGCCTTATACTTCTCAACTTCACCATTCTGTTTTAGCTTTGTGTTGAACTTTATGCCAATGGTTTTGTGTCCATCAAGAAGATTAGATAGCTCCTAAGTGTCATTTCTTTACAGCTAGTCTTCTCCCACTCCAAGCCTCTTCTAGTGTCATATTTTGAACAACAAAAGTTAGACTTTTGTTCAAAATATGAATGCTCTAATTTACTACTTTTGGCCAAAAAGTCTTTGGAACTTTTCCTCTTGCTAACAGGCTTCTCACCATGTTCAGAATGGTTATATTCTTCCTCTCTAATATACCATTTTGTTATGGTGTATATGCAGCCGTAAAATCTCTTCGAATGTTCTTTGGTGTAGTATTCGCCACCACGATCTATACGAAGAGTTTTAATGGTTTTTCCTGCTTTATTTTCCACATAAGCTTTGAAATTTTTAAATGTAGAGAAAGCTTCTGATTTGTCCTGCAAAAAATAAATCCAAGTTTTCTGACTATAATCATCAATGAATGTTATAAACTAACATTTACCACTATTTAATATCGAATTAATTGGCTTGCATATATCGAAGTGAATTAGTTGTAGCACCTTCTTCATTCTTCATGATTTTCCTTTCAAAAAATGATCTTAATGTTGTTTACCATCAATACATTCTTCACATACTTGAAAAAGACTTTGAATTTGCAGAAGACTAATCACCATGTTCTATCGTTAGAGGGTTTTTAATCCACCAAAACTCAACTGACCATAAAGAAAATACCACAACCATGATGGTTCTTTAATTTTGACCAGTAAACATGATTGAAAAATTTCAATCTTTATTGGAAACAATCTATTTGAACTCATTTGAAAGTTTGCAATGGCACCTCTGATAAGATCATAAATTTCACAAACTTCATTTTTAATAGTGATGATATATCCATTTTCTTGTAATTGACTAGCACTCGATAAATTACTTTTTAGATTAGGAACATACAACACATTAGAGAATTTCTCCATTAAACCATTCTTGGTTTTTATTTTATGTCACCTTTTCCCATTACTTTCACAGTAAAACAGTCACCAAAACTCATAGTGGAATGAAAATCTTCATTTAAATAAGAAAAAGAAGATGTACTTCCACTCATATGGTTGCTGCAGCCTGTGTTCACATACCAGATATCTGACTCGGGTTCCTTTTCCTCCTGAATAGTCATCAACAACGTCTCTGCTTCCCTCTTTTCAATAAAATTTGAAGTCCCTACCTTTTCTCTAGCATTAGGCAGCCTTGTATAACATTCATATGCATAGTGACCATAGTTATGACATCTAAAGCACTCTACCTTAGCTTTATCAGAGTCTCGTCCTCTGCCTTTACCTACATTATTAGCTTTGCAATGCTTGTTGTCGTCTCTATTTGTAATGCCCTAAAATAATGGACCCGAATAGTGCAGGTAATGAACCTGATATGTTACATATCAAACAAATAAAAATATTTGTTTAGGGACATGTGAAAGAAATTAGAAATTTAGGGATTTAATTTATGGTATTTTTTTTTTTTAAAAAAAAGTCCAAAACTACTTCGTTTTGGGGTAACCCTATTTTCCCCCTTTCTTTTCTTTTTCTTTTTCTTCTTTTCTTTCTTTTTCCTCCTGATCTCCCTTCCAACCGGCCCTTCCCTAATATGCTCTTCTCCTCCCCGTTACCCCCGCCCTCCAGCCCCTCCCTTCCCCACTGTCAGCCACCGGCATTGCCCTCCTCTTTTTTCCCACTCCCGCACGCGATGACAACAGCTACTGCCCTTCTCTTTGCGCTTTTGGAGTATAATTTTAGCCCCACCCTCCTCCTCCTCCTCGTCGCCGGCCACCGGTTACACCACCAGCCTCCTAAAGTGAGTAATCCTAGCTTGAAATTTGGGAGTTTGAGGAAAATAATTAGGGGCAAATTTTGGGAGTTAGGGATTTAAAAATCTAAATTAGGAATTTGGTGTTTAAAGTTTAGGGTAAGTTGAGTTTCTTATCTTATATTAGTATAAATCAATTTAAGTTACATTATTATTGTAATTTATTGAGCTTTAGGTTGAAATGGTGTATGTGTATATGAAGAAGAAGGAGAAAAATGTTAGGAGGAGAGAAAAAGGGAGATAAGTGAAGGCTTAGACTTATTTTTGTGGAGTTAATTGAAGTAAATAGAAGTTTATTTTGCTACCCATTAAGGTTTGTGACCACTAAATTTACTTTTTCTTAATTGTTATTATTTATGTTTAAAGTAAAAAATTATGATATGAAATAATATTAATAGAATCAGCTCAGGGTTCGTATTACTAGTGTATAAATGAGTCCATCGAAGTAATTTAACTATGGAAAATTCATAGCTGCGATAGTTCTTAATTTTATGTGAATATGCTTAATGAAATTGAGTTAGAATTTGGATGTTTGAAGTGTATATAAGCTTATGGTATAAGGTTTGCAATGAAAAATGCATGTTTACGTGAGTTCTCTTTTGAAATATTAATTTAAATATGGTTGGTAAATCTTGAGTTGCTTATGCCTTATTAAGTCAAGATGGAATTATGATAATTACAGCTTAAATTAGCAAGTTTATAAGGTTATTGGAATGGGAATTTAGTGTTGAACCGAATAGTTTGTCACAATGAGTCTAGAGTTCAATTTGACTATTTCATATGAATATTAATGTGTATTCAAGATAATAATTTACAATGTGTGTTTGTGATATGCCAAATATAACTGTAAATAACCAAAAAGGTAAGAAATGCCGAAGAAAATATGTAATTTTTCATTATTTGTATCCGAGTATATGCCTTGTTTATATTGAAATAAGGTTAAGAAATATAGATTTATAAGTGATGGAATTTGATTTTAAATATGCTAATTGTTTGATTCATATGAATGTCTTACTTAAGGCCTAATGAAAGGAAAGGTGGTTGAGATTTGAATTAGTGAAATACCATTGAGCTGTTAGTAAAAGGTCGCAATTAACAATACATATACATATATATATATATATATATATATATATATATATATATATATATATACATATATATACATATATATATATATATATACATATATATACATATATATACATATATATATATATATATACATATATATACATATATATATATATATATACATATATATACATATATATATATATATATATACATATATATACATATATATATATATATATATATATATATATATATGAGTTCATCTTTTGAAAAATGTTTTAATTAGATTGGTAATTTTGATTTGTTCTTATCTTGTTGATTTAATGTGTAAATATTGATATTTATGCTTAATTGAGTATGTTGTGAGATTTTGGAAATGGATAATTGAGTATGTGTAATTTGTTTGATTTATAAGAATTGATTATTTAGGGTCAATGAAAGAAAATATATTATGAAAATGTGGATATGATATGTACTGGTTTGAAATGAAAGAAGGGATGCGGAAGTTGAGAATCGAAATTGACTTACTATAATTATAAATGTGTAAAACTATTATGAATATCACAATTGAGAATAAAGCAGGAATATCATTACCCTTAGTAAATGATAGGATGTATGGCTAGGATACAATTGGCCAGCTATAGGGATGTATTTTTGTTGGAGTGTCAGTTGGATAGTGACTATTTATGTGGAGTGTCAGTTGGATATTGAATATTATGTGAATTGTCGAATGGATTTATTTTGAATGCCTTTATTTGGAGTGAAGGATGGAATTTTGATGGATACGTTGAATGATGTAAGTGAATATTGTCGATTTGTATTGTAGGTTATTAAGAACCTACAAGTTAGGATTGAAGTGTAGTGCCCGGTATTGGCCACTTTAATCCATAGTCCCGTGTATCCACTTGATGTATTCCATCAAGTTACTATGGGCAATCTGACTTATTTTGCTAAATTGGTTTTAATATAAAAAAATTGACTAGTTTAGCATAATTTATTACTTTAGTTTAAAGATTAAGATAACAATTATATATATTAATATATGGACACACAAGCATGTTTAATTACTCATGATGGAGAAATGCACGTTGTTAAATTCCGTATTTGTTTTTTTTATATATTTTCTGTCTCATAATTTTAATTAAAGCTTATAGTATGAGATATTTTGGAAAAATAATTTTAGTGGTTGCCATTGAGCAAATTGCTTAGCGTGTGAAATTTTATTTATGTGCGTAGGTGTACAGAATGTGTGGACTGAAAATGCAAGCCGGATATCTATCAGGAAGTCAGGAGAAAGTCCTTAACGTGAAAATAGATACTTAGGCTTATTATTTTATTTTGTTATTTTGAAGCATCGAAGTAGGAAATTTTGAATGGCTTATAGAAAGTGCTAGATTAGAATTATGAAATGTAATTCATTTTGTTGACAGTTATTAAAACTTGAAAGATATTGTAATTACATGCATGTAGAAGATAGTGGATGCTCTAGTTCTTAATTATGGGATATGCACAAACTAAGTTATGAAATTATTTTTGTGTAGTGTTGTATTTGAGGAGGTTGGGATTATTTTTGATGAATGATTTAGTTTGTGGATGGAGTTGGGATTTGTAAATGAGGTTATAAAAGTGAAATTTGGACAGTTTAACTGGGGGATAGAGACCCCGTATATGAAAAATTCTGTCCGATTTTCTGTAAATTTTAAATTGATTCGGATTTTTATGAGTTTAATATTAAATAATAGGTTTAGATATATAGTATATTGATTAGTATATCAAGTTGGGTAACGTTTGGTATCTGACTTCCAACGAGTCGGGTATTGGGTGTTACACTATTTCCTCGATCCCCCCTTCCTCTACCTCCACCTCTACCTCTACCCTTACCCCTTACTCTAAAATTGTGGGAATGCATATTGGTGTTGGTAGAAGCCTTCAACACTTACTCCTCTATATTTGAACTTCTGTTCATCTTTTGCTCATGAACCAACAAGGTGCTTTGCAATTCATCAAGAGAAAGCGTATCTATGTCTTTTGATTCTTCAATTGAGCAAATAACATTATTGAAATTTGAAGTCAGAGAAGAGCAAAATCTTCTCCACAATAGTCACGTTGTTCATCTTTTCACCATAAAAGTGCATCTTGCTACTGATCTCCAATGTTCTGGCACCATATAGTTGGTCATAGATTCTCCATCCTGCATTACTAGTGTCTTAAAATCCTTCCTCAAGGCTTGAAGTTGTGCACGCTTCACTCTGACAGAACCTTGATACTTTTTCTTCATAGAATCCCAAATATCTTTAGAAGTTTCTTTACAAAGAATAATTTTCGAGATTGAGCGGTCAATGGCCTGAAAGAGAGAATTTTTGGCTTTCAGGTCCTTTAACTTTCAAGCTTCCAATTCTATTCTTTGGGGTTTTGTTAAAACCGTACCTGCTAGTGGCTCTTGAATACCAAATTCGATAACTGGCCAATATTTTATTTATCGTAAGAAATTTTCCATTAGCATGCTCCAATGGTCATAGTGACCACAAAGCAAGGGATGGCTACTTGCGCAAAATTTGAGTCTGTGGCCATTAAAATAAAATAAAGAAAACTGTTGCTGCTTCACGTGTTTTTACTCTCTAGGTCTATAGGCTCTGATACCACTGATACAAACTAAAATAAAAAAAAAATATTTTGTAAAAACATACACTAATCGTTTATTATTCATTTTAGCCTTTAAGTAGGCAACAATACAACTGAAATACTAAAATAGTGAATAGAGTAATGAAACAAATGCAAATAGTGGAGTTGGTGGAGATAGAGGAGTTTAACTCATAAAGACTAGGTGGATACAATTTAAAAAACAAAGAACGTGCTTAGGAATCATAGTGACTGCTAAAACTTTATTGATGGCATGTGGAAATTATTGATGACAGGTGTGCTTCATTTCAATAATGTCCACCTTGGCTGTTGCCACCTTAGCCATTACCTCCTTGCCAATTTCCTCCTTGTCGATTTCCGCCTTGCCAATTTCCACCTTGGCCGTTGCCACCTTGCCAATTTCCGCCTTGCCGATTTCCACCTTGCCAATTTCCACCTTGGCTGTTGCCACCTTGCCAATTTCCGCCTTGCCAATTGCCTCCTTGCCAATTACCCCCTTGCCGATTTCCTCCTTGCCGATTACCCCCTTGCCAGTTTCCGCCTTGCCGATTGCCTCCTTGCCAGTTTCCACCTTGTCCATTCCCGCCCTGGCCGTTGCCACCTTGTCTATTTCCACCCTGAACGTTGCCCCCTTGCCTATTGCCGCCACCAGCCATTTTTCTCTAAAACTTAAACTGTTTTCTTTTGTCTCACTTTTTCTTTTTCTACTTTTTACTCGCATGATGCTAATACCGAAGAATCTTGCAGCTTTATATATGCATGTAAGGGATGGAACTTGCATGACTAAGATTTATAAAAATTATTATTATAATTCAGTGCGTGTGATGAAATGGAAGTTGTGGAATATTATAATTTTAAATAGACCTAGACTCCATAATGTAAAAGTATTAAAAAAAGTAAAACCAGAAGACCAAGACGTTTAGAAACGGTTGACTCTTAGTTTCATTTTAATAATGTTTTAGAAATGTTGCAGTTAAAATCTAGAAGACTATAATTAGAAGAAACAAAAATGATAAACCCCGCTGAACCTTAATTAATAATATTTGTTAACTTAAAGATATTAATTATATATTTTCTTATTTTACCTCAATCTACGAAAAAAAAGAGATAATTAATAGGGTGAGAAATAATTATAATATTATATAGAATTAGTAAAAGATATTTTAATAAATTTTATAATTTTTGAGATTTTTTTATTCCATTTAAAATGACAATTTTTAAATTTCAAAATGTACTAATTATGTATTTTTCTACTTTATCTTAATGCATGTAAAGAGAGAGAGAGAGAGAGAGAGTTAATAGGGTGAGAGGTAATTATAAAGAATTAGTAAAATATTTTTTTAATAAAGTATAATAATTAATATTCTATAAAATCTGTGTTAATTAATAATTTTTTTAGTCTTTATAAGAAGCTGAAAGTTGTTGGATTGAGCGGAATTATGGGAGCAGTATATATTATTCCTGTAACTGTATTTAAAGAAGATTAAATTAGAAAAAAGGCAAATTTTGCCCTAAAAATGCAAAATAGTATAAATTTGTCCTTAAAAAAATTCCTTTATGGTTACCAAATTCCAAAAAACAAAATGACTCAGAAATTCCTTTATGGTTAATCATAACATTACTGTAACTGGGCAATAGATCTGTTTCTCTCTCTCTCTTTTTTTTTAAAAAAAAAAATAGTTCTTGTGTGTTTTTTTATTTTTTTTTATAAGTTTTAGTATTATAATTTTAAAATCGGTATAAATATAAACTTTTGATGAATATTTGTTATTTTTTTTTCACTTGTTTTTGTTTTTTGTTTCAGTAAATTGAAATTTGAAATTGTTAAAATCAGATTTGATTTTCCTTATTTATATAGATTTGTATTTATGGTTTTGTTAATCTGATATGTTCATATGAACTAAAACTAAATAATTAAATAAATAATAGAGAAGACCTAGACTTTAATTTGAAGATTGTAATTGATCTTTTAGTCTTCTTTAAGTAAAGTTATAGTAATGTTATGATTAAACTTATAACTATATATATATTCTGTTCAAATTCAAATATAACAATAAATGTCACATTAAACTTAGAATTAACTGAAATTACCCGTGAATTTATTAAAGACAATTAAATAATATATATTTCCATTTGAAATGCAAATAATAATATAATGATGATGATATATTGTTTTTTTTTTTTGAAACAATATATTGTTATATTTTTTTTATAAAGTAATGATCAGTTTTTACATATTATAATTAGTTATTGGAAATTAATCCGTTGTGGCATTCTAAGAGGGTTTTTTGAAAATAATTGATAAAGCAAGAAAATGTCTTTATCTGAAATAGAAGGAGAGTTAGCTGGCTTGTGATGGAAGACCCAATCGGGTGAGCGAATCCTGCAATAAAAAATGCCCAGTCGGATCAGGCGTAAACACTTCGAAACTTAAGTTAGTAGCTTTCTAGAGAGAGAATGCTTAGAGATAGAATGCAAGAGATTCAATACCTGGTGCCACTGTTGGTTGGGCTATTTATAAGAGATAGTTGAGATGCACTTGAGTGCCTGGGATGTAATAATTGGCAGTTAGAATAGGTGTGCGGCGAGGTGACAGGGAGCAGTTGATGGGCATGGGCGCTGCCTTGTATCAGACGACTAATGGGACTGGTGGTCACATCAACCGATCGGGCATGTGTACTGCCTAGGACTTCACGCCTGCTACTCTCTGCTATTGGGCCTTGGGCCTTGCCAATGGACTGAGCCGACTGGATGGGCCTTTATGCAAATGATATTTGCAGGGTTATCACTTGTCCCCCCTCAAACTGGTCCGATCGGGCATAGATTTGCCTTGAAGTGCCCCGTTCAGGGAGTGCCCTCTTTGAATTGTTCCGATCGGAAAACATACGTTGGCAAAATTTTTGAATTTCGCACGGCGCTTTTTCTGAAGAGGCGCGACTGCTTGCACAGCTGTCTTCATTTAATGCTGCACATGCTCCGAGGGTGGCGCTTTGTTCTCCGTACAGTCATAATGCCTTTGTGACACGTGGCATACTGCTAGTGGTGAGACGGTTGGCGTGCCCCATAAGTTTTTCCTATAAATAGAGCGATTTCTGTGCAGCTTTCTCTTCACTTTTGCGATCCCTAGCGAAGCTCTGCCAAAATTTTTTCTCGCTCTCTGAGTTCCAGCAAACCTCTTTCGCTTCTTTCCAAAATTTTCCAAGTTACCCATTATCAAGTAAGTACCTCCTCCGCGCTTCTCTTCGATTTCTCCTTGTTTTTGATTTTTCATATGCATTCATTCCCTTTAGAAGTTAGGAATTTGCATTTCTTCCTTCTTTTCTCTGTCAAAAATGGCTTCCAGTAGCAGCCAGTCAATAGATAGAAGCTTTATGGAGAAATACAGGGGTAAGTCACCAGTTAAACGCTGTTCCCGACTGAGTCCTAGGGAAGTGGCTGAGATTCCTGCCAAGTATGGCCTTCCAGATGACATCCTCATGATGCCTTGCCCCGATTCCATGGCAGTGACAGAGGGGCCTTTTGGGAAGGATCAGAACGAGCGGTTCATCTGCCACTTGTGGAGTTTGGATGCAGGTTCCCTTCGGCGCATTTGAAATTTCTGTATTGCGCGGTTACAGCATTGCCCCCAACCAACTGCATCCAAACAGGTAGAGATCGGTGGCCTACTTTAAAATTCTGTGCCAAATAGAAGGAGTGGCCCTGACCTTGGACCTCTTCACCCACTTCTTCTACGTCTCGTGTCGAAGTGATGGAACAGAATACTTCTTCACCAGCCGACTGAAGAAGAAGCTGATCAACGTCCCAACCTCCATGAAGGGTTTCAAGGAGAGATATTTCCTCGTGGGAATGGTCGGCGATTTTGGTGTAAGCCTTACCCGATCAGGTGGAGCCAACATCTTGAAGGACCAAGCCATCGGGCAGCCTATGTATGAGGCCGACATCTAAAAATTAATGGACGTCGTGGCTAGGAACAAAGGGCCTTACGAGTCCAAGTTGCTCCTGGGGACATTGTAAGGGTCCTCCAGTTCTGAGGCTGCCGAAAACGTTGAACGTGAGCATTAGGATTGGAGTAGGGGGAATAACATAAACTGTTAATCATGCATTGCATTTGCATTAAGTGTCTCTTTTATAAGAAGAAAATTTATCTTGCTTGTGCTTGTGATGCAGCTGTGATGGCTGGTGGGGACGATCTCACACGGGAGTTAGGCGCTCGGGCCATTGCCAAAAGAGAAGCCGATCGAAAGGCTAAGGAGGGGAGGAAGAGGCGGAAGCTCCTGCCCGCTTTAGAAGTGCAGGTCATGCGGGGTCCAACGGGCGCTCCTTCTACTGCTGCTCCGATCCATGCCATCCCGGTCTTCGCTGCTCTTCCTACAACCATTGCTGCTGCAGCTACCTTAGCCCCTCATCCACCCCTAGTGGTTTCTGGTCCCTCGGTGCCTCAACTGAATCTGCGAAGGCGACAATTGACACTGCCAGACGAGCCAGAAGAAGAAGAAGTGCCTGGAGCTGTCTGTCCTCTCGACATTCAAGCTTTGAGGGAGATGGCTAAAGGCAAGGCTGCGCAACTGGACGAGGCTGCCCAAAAGCAAGCCGAGGAATCCGCTCGGAGGAAAGCTGCTGAGCTGGTGGCTGAAGTGGACGCGCGGATAGCTGCTAGGGGCAAGTTCATTGCTCAGACGAGCTGGCTCGGCGAGCCGTGCCATTGAAAGAGTTCTTAAAGGAGAACTTCAACAGCGACTGGACTCTCAATAAGGTGGCCGGCTATATCTACTGTGGTATCTTTCAGGATCACGACCACAAGGACATCGGGGACCCTAGCTCGCTTTCCCGAGAGTGTGCTCTGATCAACAATCAAGTGATAGAGGTGAGACTTGGCCGCTCCATCCTTTGTTGTCTGGGATTTGGCGATGTCCCGTTGTGTTGAATCTTTTTCCCTTTTCTTTCTACAGGTGGCCAGGAGGACCCAACGCCTATATGGCATGGCCAATATTTGGAAGGGGAGGGCGGAGGACGTCGCTAGGGCAAGGACAGAGGCGAATGCCCGTTGTGATGCTGCTCGGAAGGAGGCATCTGCTCTTCGCTCCGAAGTGGCTGATTTGAAGAGGCAGTCCTCTACCTTTCAATTGGAGGTCGCGGCTTTGAAGAAGGAGGCCAACTAAAGAGCCCAGGAGCTGAAGGCTCGGCAGAGTGAGGTCGACCGGTTGAAGGGGGACATCGCTCACTTCGCTGCCGATAGTGCTCAGTGTCGCAGATTAGAAGAGCAGGCGGCTAAGCTGGACTCTTAGTGCCGGGACCTGAGCACCGAAAATGCCAAGATCAAGGAGGAGAGGGGTCAAGCCTTAGTAGAGTGCAAAAAGCTGAGCGCCGAGCGGGACTCACTCAAGGCAGCTTTGGAGGACAGGGAAACCTCTTGGAAGAAGAAGCTTAAAGAGGAACTTGCTTCTCAGAAGGAGCAGCCTCTCGATCAGTTGGGAGAAGCCTAAGGGAAGCTGCTTTCACATCTTATTTATGAGGCGAGGAGGCGCTTTCCCGAGGCCAATCTCGATTGGATGGAGGATCCAATAGCCTTGCCCGATCCGCCATCCAGCGATGATGAAGAGGATGCTCCTGGTGGGGAAGCAACTAAGAGAGCCTCCGGGGGGATCCTTCATCAACAGAGGTTCATCAAGAGGCACCCATGAAGCTGAAGCTATAGAGCCTCCGCCGGCATGTCCTGTCTCCGAAGGGGCAGCTGAGTCTGCTTAGCCTAGCTCTGACACTTCTCAGGCTGCCGTCGGGCCAGACACGGAGCCTACTATTGATCCTGCTGGCAATATAATAGTCATAGATGTAGAGAATTAGCATAGGAACTTAGATTAATTTTTTCCTTTACATTTCATCTCTGTACCAAACTTTAAAATTGTATAATCAAATTTTTTCTTTAACGAATTCCTATTTTTGTACAAAGTGTGGAATGCCATAATCTTAGTGTTGGGTTTCAACGGAATTAAATCACATTAAACGCAGCGGAAAATTCGAAACCCGAAACAGGATCCAAGTATTTTCGATTGATTCAAAAGGAAGAGATAAAGATTAACTGACCTTTTTGAACGAAATAACTCTTTAGATCGGACTGAAGACGCTGCCTTTACACGAATGTCCTCTATCAGTATCCACACGCACGAACAAATGAGCAGGAGTCGCAGGGGTGCTAGCTCCCTTGAATGCGAATGGATTTCTTTTCTTTCTTTCTCAAAGAATAATGGTGGCTCTGTTTTTTCTTTTCTTTCTTACTTACTGATAATGAAGAATGCAGCCACTCTAATCTTTTTGCTCTTGGTGTGTGACCCAATAGGTTTATATTATGTTGGCAGTGGGCCTAATCCCATAAAAGCCCACAAGTCATAATTGGTCTCTAGCAAGACATTATGACTACCCAAATAATATAAGTATCGTTAGTCCGATTTTAACCTTGCAATAGAACATGTTATTATCCTTTTGTCACACGATATCTTGTTTGAACATAAGTCATGGTCCATGTCAAACTTAAATTGTTCAAACATATAATTTCTCGATCACCAAGTAGACTGATAAATTCAAATGACATTGATCACACTATCAATTCATTTGAGCACGGCCATGCATTTTACAGTCCTACTTATCGAGGGGCCCAATAGATATCTCTCTCATAAGAGAGGGACAAATTCCATCTTGATTATTCACTTTCCTCCGCATAATTCTCACTATGTCCGATCATAAACTTTATAATTATCCGATTAAAGATAACGTTTGATTATGTCAAAACATAATGATCCTTATGTAGGAAACTATGATAATCTCAGGTCAAAGGATTCAATAATATATCTATTATAAGAACACTTATGACATTAACCCATGAAGTGATCTTATAGTGGGTCTATCCAGTACTTTGTTCTCTAGCAAGTACATATAGATTTGATTTATATCAACATATATAATCATCCCATGATTATCAATGCAAATCTATACTAGTCTTAATTATCTTTATGCCCTTTATTGATAAATGACTAGGGACAACATGAATAACATTGTTATTCATAAACATTACAATAATGTAACATGCCAATAATATCAATGCGAAGAAAACAATTATATAAATGAAAAAGTAATGATTACATCAAGGTCCAAATGTTTGGCCTAGGGCATAACCACTAACAATCTCCCACTTGCACTAGGCCCAATCATAGATATATCTAATACCCATTGATCTAGTATGTCCATCATGTTTGGCTTGTGGGAGAGCTTTGGTAAGTGGATCGGCGATGTTATCATCAGTAGGTACTCTGCATATCTTGACGTCTCCTCTCTCAATTATTTCTCGAATGAGATGAAAATGCCTGAGTATATGTTTTGATCTCTGGTGAGATCTAGGCTCCTTAGCCTGTGCAATAGCACCATTGTTGTCACAATAAAGATCCACTGGGTTGCTGATACTAGGTACTACTCCCAATTCAGCAATGAATTTCTTGATCCATACTGCTTCTTTAGCCGCATCTGATGCTGCTATATACTCAGCTTCTGTTGTAGAATCAGCGACAGTGCTTTGTTTAGAACTTTTCCAGCTTACAGCACCTCCATTTAACACAAACACATATCCTGACTGCGATCTAAAGTCATCTTTGTCAGATTGGAAGCTTGCATCTGTATAACCATTTATTACTAGCTCATCTTCCAATCCTCCATATATTAAGAATGCATCTTTAGTTCTTCTTAAGTACTTAAGAATATTCTTAACAGCTGTCCAGTGACTTTCACCGGGATCTGACTGGTATCTGCTCGTCATGCTCAAAGCATACGAAACGTCTGGTCGAGTGCATAACATGGCATACATGATTGATCCTATAGCCGAAGCATAAGGAATCATACTCATGCGATCTCGCTCATCAGATGTCATTGGACATTGAGTCTTGCTAAGAGTAATGCCATGAGACATTGGCAAAAATCCTCTCTTGGAATTTTGCATACTGAATCTATTTAGCACCTTATCTATATAAGTGCTTTGACTCAGACCAATTATCCTTTTAGATCTATCCCTGTAGATCTTAATCCCAAGGATATAAGCAGCTTCGCCCAAATCTTTCATTGAAAAAGATTTCCCTAACCATTCTTTTGTCTTTTGCATGATAGGGATGTCATTTCCAATGAGTAATATGTCATCGACATATAACACAAGAAACATCACAGCGCTCCCACTAACCTTCTTATATACACAAGGTTCATCCTCATTTTTGATAAACCCAAACTCTTTGACTGTTTCATCAAAACGAAGATTCCAGCTCCGAGAAGCTTGCTTCAATCCATAAATGGATCGTTGCAGCTTACATACCTTCTTAGAATTCTCAGGATAGACAAAACCCTCAGGTTGTGTCATGTACACATCCTCAAGTAAGTTTCCATTAAGAAACGCTGTTTTGACATCCATTTGCCATATCTCATAGTCATAATATGCAGCAATGGCAATAAGAATTCTTATAGACTTAAGCATTGCGACTGGTGAAAAGGTTTCATCATAGTCAATACCATGAGTTTGTTTGAATCCTTTTGCAACAAGTCTTGCTTTAAAGGTATTTATTTTGCCATCCATGTCGGTTTTCTTTTTGAAAACCCATTTGCACCCAATGGTTTTAATTCCTTCAGGTGGATCAATCAAGTTCCAAACTTGATTATCATACATGGATTGCATCTCAGACTTCATGGCTTCCAGCCATTTCTGAGATTCCGGACCTGACACGGCATCTTGATAGGTAGTAGGCTCATCTTGATCCATGAGCATTACTTCACGACTATCTGTCACGAGAAATCCATATCTCTCGGGTTGAAGTCGTGTCCTATCAGATCTACGTGGTACTTGTGTAACAGGTACAGGTTCCACAATAGGTTGTGAAACTTGTTGAGTTTCCACTAATGGTTCAATGTTTTCTTGTGGTTCTTGAATTTCTTCAAGTTGTACTTTACTCCCACTGGTTCTTTTAGAAATGAATTCTTTTTCTAGAAAGACACCATTTCGAGCAACAAATACTTTGTTCTCAGAAGGATTGTAAAAGTAATATCCTTTAGTTTCCTTAGGATATCCCACAAAAAGACATTTATCAGATTTTGGTGCTAATTTATCTGAGACTTGTCGTTTGACGTAAGCCTCACAGCCCCAAATCTTTAGAAAAGACAAATTAGGAATTTTCTTAGTCCATATCTCATATGGTGTCTTTTCAACCGCTTTAGATGGAACTCGATTCAAAGTGAATGCGGCTGTTTCTAATGCATAACCCCAAAAGGATAATGGAAGATCTGTTTGACTCATCATAGATCGAACCATATCTAATAAAGTTCGATTCCTCCTTTCAGATACACCATTCCATTGTGGTGTTCCTGGTGGAGTTAATTGTGAAACAATTCCACAATCTCTTAGATGATTATCAAACTCTTGGCTCAAATATTCACCACCTCGATCAGATCGAAGTGCTTTAATAGTTTTACCAAGTTGATTTTGTACTTCATTTTGAAAGGTTCTAAACATTTCAAATGATTCATGTTTATGTTTCATTAGATAGACATAGCCATATCTACTGAAATCATCAGTGAATGTAATGAAGTACTGAAATCCTCCCCTGGCATTTATGCTTAATGGGCCACATACATCAGAATGTACAAGGCCTAATAAGTCAGTGGCCCTTTCACTATGTCCAGTAAAAGGATCCTTTGTCATCTTGCCCAATAAACAAGATTCACAATTTTCAAATGATTCAAAATCAAATGATTGCAAAATTCCATCTGAATGGAGTTTAGCTATGCGTTTCTCATTTATATGACCAAGGCGACAATGCCATAAATATGTTGTATTTAAATCATTTGGTTTGGATTTCTTTGTACTTATGTTATAAATATCATGATTATTGGATGTTTCTAGGTTTAGGACATAAAGCCCACAATATGAATCAGCAATACCATAAAGCATATCATCATAATAAATGGAACATTTCTTATTCTTAATAAGAAAAGAAAAACCTTCATCATCCAAACTTGAAACTGAAATAATATTCCTACTCAAACTAGGAACATAATAGCAATTGTTCAAAACTAACAAAAGCCCATTGGGCAAAGTCAACTCATAAGATCCTACAGCTAGAGCAGCAACTTTTGCTCCATTTCCAACTCGTAGGTCCACTTCACCCCTTTTCAGCTGCCTACTCCTTTTGAGTCCCTGCACATTTGTACAAATGTGAGATCCACATCCAATATCTAATACCCAGGAATTAGAAGTAGATAAGTTAATTTCTATAACATAAATACCTGAAGAAGTAGTCTCACCATTCTTCTTCTTCTTTAATTCTTCCAAGTAAAGTTTGCAATTCCTCTTCCAATGACCAGGTTCATTGCAGTGGAAGCAAACTCCTTCCTTTGGAGGTTTAACCTTGGGCTTGGGTTTGGGCTTAGGCTTACCACCAACTTTTGCCTTAGCCTTAGCCTTACCCTTACCCTTGACTTTCATGCCTTTCCCTTTGTTGACCATCAGAACATGGCCAGGCTTTTTACTGATGCTTTGCTCAGCTGTTTTGAGCATGGCATGCAGCTCAGCTATTGATTTCTCCATATTATTCATGTTGTAGTTCATGACAAAATGGTCATAACTATCAGGCAATGAATTAAGGATCAAATCCGTTGCCAGTTCCAAACTGAGGGGAAATCCAAGCCTCTCAAGGTGATCAATGTAGCCCTTCATTTTCAAAACATGAGAGCTAACTGAAGCACCTTCAGCCATTTTGCAAGAATACAAAGCTTTGGTAGTCTCATACCTTTCTTGCCTAGCCTGCTGTTGAAATGTTTGCTTCAGATGAGTACTCAACTCATAAGCTTCCATGTTTTCCAGATGCTTCTGAAGCTCTGGAGCCATGGTAGCTAACATTAGACAGCCAACATCCACAGAATCATCAACATGTTTCTTGAATTTCTCTTTGACTGCCCTTGTGGCATCAGCAGGTGGCTCATTGGGAATAGGCTCATCCAGCACATACAATTTCCTTTCTTGCTTAAGGACAATCCTCAAGTTTCTGAACCAGTCAAGGAAATTTGTGCCAGTTTCTTTAAGTTTGTCCTTCTCAAGAACAGATCGCAGTGACATAGCAGAAGTGTTATTTGATGCCATTAATCTACAAACATGCAAGATAAATTATATTAGTACCAATTTCATTTTAGGTTTTCTTATAAACTCCCACTAAAATAGTAACCCTCATTAATAATTACAATAATTATAATAATTTAGTGGGCTAAGATCCATATTTCACTTAACTCTAAGTCAGCTTTGGCATGACGCTTAAAGCTAAGTTATTTAGGTAGGTAGCTAATTTACCAATTATATCTTATATAACTCTTAGATCGTTTATGGGATTTTGACATCATATGTCCCGGCATGTTATAATCCCATCTTATGCCCTTAGGCCCAAAACCGTTTTGATAGCCTAATTAAGTCTAACCATTTTAAACATATGAGTAGCACCATTACTCATCTTGCCTTACTAGGATAACCTAATGCACTTCGCTTTGGCAGAACCCACATTTTGGTGATCTTAGTCTTGACAAGTGTTTTAATAATGGGTGGCAAATGACTTAAAATTATGGTGAGGGATTTAGTTTTAACTTATGATGTCTAATTATTTATATACATCATGCATCAATTCATACATGCCATCTCATACACATATATAAACATTCATCGCATCACATACTAAGAACATATGCATAATATATATAAAACCGTGTCATAGCATGGCCAAATCTATATTGATCCTCATAAGCCAATATGAAGATCAAAGGTCAATCCTAGGTGTGAAAAATGGACTTGATCAAAATCTTCCATCTTGCACCTCCATCGCCATGAATTTGGATTGATCTCCATTGTTGCTCTTCGTCTTCATTACATTAATAATACAAAGATATTCTACTACAACTATTGAGTAAAATAAAGATTACAACAAAATTAACGACACGCAGGTCGTATTTAAAATTACAAACCCTTAAAAAGATAAAATAAAATTCATCCACAAAAGGTTCAATTGGCCATGCTATGCACCATGCAAAGACATCATACATAAACATAATAAATCATATTTATATCATATCATGCATAATATACCTTATTTCATAAATTGATATATTAAAATTACCGATTGATAATCATAAATAAAAATATGGCGCTACGAAGAGGTAGCACGGCTGCCCCGCTGGCCGGTCAGCGGGCTGGGTTAAGGGGCAGCGCCCCTTACGGGGTCGGGGGGCAGCGCCCCTCGAAACTTTTTTAATATTGTCAATCATATTAACAATTTTCTGCCCAAAAAACCCTATTCTGTATGTATGAGAAAACAATTCTGTTGATCATATCAGCCATCATTTAATCATGTTAAACAATTTAATATATACAGAATACCATCAATAAATAATTATCAAATAATCATTTAAAAGAGGAGGCTACGGATAGCTCTTACAAGCACGGCAGCACAGGCATCACGAGTCGTGCTTCATGAGCACGTCGTGAGCAGGCACCATGAGTCGTGCTTCATGAGCACGTCGTGAGCAGGCATCACGAGTCGTGCTTCATGAGCACGTCGTGAGCACGCCTGAGTGATTACCAGAATCACATATGAAGATCACGACGTGATCCAATATCCGTCTCGTGACCGTATTCTCTGTCATAAAATTAAACGATTTTTTGATCAAATCATCAATCGTTCAACAGACACAGAATAGGATCATTGAAATTTTCGTATTAAACACGTTAATACCATAAATTAATCGCATTAACATAATCAATTAACACATAATTGAATTCGTAGCCCTTAGAAAACAAGATTATGTTTTTAACAGTGAAAACAGTAATCAATTATCAAAACCAGTGTATCGACATACATGCCAACAGAAGCAAAATTATACATATCACATACATATAAATTTGAATCAATCGAATATACAAGTGGCTCTGATACCACTGTTGGGTTTCAACGGAATTAAATCACATTAAACGCAGCGGAAAATTCGAAACCCGAAACAGGATCCAAGTATTTTCGATTGATTCAAAAGGAAGAGATAAAGATTAACTGACCTTTTTGAACGAAATAACTCTTTAGATCGGACTGAAGACGCTGCCTTTACACGAACGTCCTCTATCAGTATCCACACGCACGAACAAATGAGCAGGAGTCGCAGGGGTGCTAGCTCCCTTGAATGCGAATGGATTTCTTTTCTTTCTTTCTCAAAGAATAATGGTGGCTCTGTTTTTTCTTTTCTTTCTTACTTACTGATAATGAAGAATGCAGCCACTCTAATCTTTTTGCTCTTGGTGTGTGACCCAATAGGTTTATATTATGTTGGCAGTGGGCCTAATCCCATAAAAGCCCACAAGTCATAATTGGTCTCTAGCAAGACATTATGACTACCCAAATAATATAAGTATCGTTAGTCCGATTTTAACCTTGCAATAGAACATGTTATTATCCTTTTGTCACACGATATCTTGTTTGAACATAAGTCATGGTCCATGTCAAACTTAAATTGTTCAAACATATAATTTCTCGATCACCAAGTAGACTGATAAATTCAAATGACATTGATCACACTATCAATTCATTTGAGCACGGCCATGCATTTTACAGTCCTACTTATCGAGGGGCCCAATAGATATCTCTCTCATAAGAGAGGGACAAATTCCATCTTGATTATTCACTTTCCTCCGCATAATTCTCACTATGTCCGATCATAAACTTTATAATTATCCGATTAAAGATAACGTTTGATTATGTCAAAACATAATGATCCTTATGTAGGAAACTATGATAATCTCAGGTCAAAGGATTCAATAATATATCTATTATAAGAACACTTATGACATTAACCCATGAAGTGATCTTATAGTGGGTCTATCCAGTACTTTGTTCTCTAGCAAGTACATATAGATTTGATTTATATCAACATATATAATCATCCCATGATTATCAATGCAAATCTATACTAGTCTTAATTATCTTTATGCCCTTTATTGATAAATGACTAGGGACAACATGAATAACATTGTTATTCATAAACATTACAATAATGTAACATGCCAATAATATCAATGCGAAGAAAACAATTATATAAATGAAAAAGTAATGATTACATCAAGGTCCAAATGTTTGGCCTAGGGCATAACCACTAACACTTAGCATGTTGCATTTAATGATTTGCGAATTTGCATAAACTTTGCTAACACAATCGAACTAACTATAGCTTGTAAAATTGCATAAAATTTGCGAATACTTCCTGAATTAGAAGAATCTTCAAGTCCAGTGACCTATTTGTCCAATCTGATTTAAAATGCACGATTAGTCAGCTATCTGGAATGAGTCTTAGACTTAGAATTAGCGGAATAGTTTCATTCGTCAAGTTAGTGTTCGGTTTGCATTCCGGTCTGTGACTGTTGCACGACACTTATCTTGGGAGAAACTCATGCATTGGGTTTATTATAACTCTTCGCATCTTTGATTCGGGATGGGCGTCGAGTATAGCGAATGAGTTGGCAGAAACAGGGTACTTTCCGTATTTTTGAATCGGGAATTCAGCCAATCCTAACGGATTGGATCGACATAATGTTCGTGATTCCCGTATCTTCGAATCGGGATTTTCGTCGATCCTAACGGTCGAACTGTCGGACGCTTGTCCTTTTCCATATCTTGGGATCAGGAGTTGCGTCGATCCTAATGGTTGGACTATCTTCGAAGAAATGGATTACAACTTTCGCATTTTTGGCTCAGGATGAGCGTCGAGCCTAGCGTATAAGTTGTTTAACTCTCGCATTTTCGGTTCAGGATTGGCGTCAAACCTAGCGTATGAGCCGATCCTAACAGAGTACCTTCAGTGTCTTTGGATAGGGATTTTCGTCTATCCTAACGAATGAACTGCCGGACGCTGGTCCTTTTTCACATCTTTGGATTGGGATTGTCATCGATCCTGACAGTTGGGCTTGACCTATAAAGAGTTGGATTCTAACTTTCGCATTTTCGGCTCGGGATGAGCGTCGAGCCTAGCGTATAAGTTGTATCATACACACTTGTTTAGTATAAAACAATAAGAGTTTGAAGAAGGATTTCTTTATTGATGGAAAGTAGTTATTGATTCATCATTACAAGAATTTGTGGGAGTAAGACCTGCTTAGCTAGCAGAAGCTTTCTCCAGCTCGGGGTGTCTATTCGATCGGCATTTATCCTCTTCGGGTTGTCTTCGGGTGTTACCCTCTAACCTTCACCGTTCAACTAATTGGTCTCTTTTTGCTGCCTGATCATGGTGCCATAAGCTTCTCGCGATGCCTTCTGGTCACCTCTTATGATGGCAGCACCCCTTATAGTTGGGATTTTCATCACCATATAGCACACGCTTGTAACGGATCCAGTTTGAAAGAGCAAAGGGCCCGCCAAAAATGGCGTTATAGGATAAAATTATATCGATCACCATAAAAGTTACCTTACAGGTGTGGATATTGTCTCCTGGCCAAGTTCGATGAAGAGCTCCACAGATCCAACCACCGGGATGGTGGCATTACCAAGTCCGATCAGCGGTGTGGCGTTCGGCTTTAGCTCCTCGATTGGCAGTCCCATCGCTTTGTAAGCTTGCAGAGTAAGCACATTAACAGCGCTGCCATTGTCCACCAAAATCCTTCTTACATTAAAATTATTGATGCGAGCCTTGATGACAAGAGCGTCTTCATGAGGGAACATGACATCTCGCGCATCCATGCTGGATATGGTGACGGGAGCGAGTTGTTTAGCCTGATGGGAAAGGTACACGCCCTTTCCCTTTTTCTTCCTGGAGAGTTCTTCTGCATAAGATGATCCTCTAGTAATCATGTTTATCGTCCTTGCATATGTCCTGCTTGGGCCTGCACTCCTTGAATTCCTACGTTCATGGTCCTCATCCGAGTCGAAGTCATCCCTCTCACGTTCCGGCCGTCTGCAGGGACTTGCCCCTCTAGCCGATCTCCTACTGGATCTTAGGGTATCGTCCAGCTGAATGTGCTGCCTGTCCATCTCCATCAGGTCTGTAAAATTGACCGGGGGTCTTGTAGTTATTGATTCGAACAGAGGGCAATCAATGGTGCCCCCGGCTAGGGCGGTTGTTGCCATCTCCACGCTTACATTTTTCACTTTAGCCATTGTGGCCTGGAACCGATCGAAGTAGTTCGAAGGCTCTCATCTACTCGTTGATAGAGGTTGCAAAGGTAACTCACCAATTTTGGTGCGCGCGTCTGCACTATTATGTGCATGGTAAATAGCTCCTTAAGTTGCCTGAAGGAGGTGATTGAGCTCTGAGGCAGCTCATGAAACTAACTCGGAGCGTCTCCTCCTAGGGTGGTGGGGAAAACTCGACAGGCAACCCTTTCATCGTAGGTGTACACCTGCACTTTAGTTAGGAATTCAGCTAAGTGAGTGGAGGGATTGGTTTTA
This sequence comes from Excoecaria cochinchinensis, assembly GCA_947683425.1. Taxonomy (NCBI): domain Eukaryota; kingdom Viridiplantae; phylum Streptophyta; class Magnoliopsida; order Malpighiales; family Euphorbiaceae; genus Excoecaria; species Excoecaria cochinchinensis. The sequence continues at coordinate 4,895,609 of CANTUQ010000150.1, read as the reverse complement.
CCTGTGTATTTATCCATCACTACATCTCTCCATCGAGGAAGCAACTTAGAAGCCGTTATTTCTCTGTAAAAGGGGGATGCAGTGCTTTTACAGGTATTCCCCTCGAACGTACCCTTTTCAGAGCTTGTCAAGCCAAACTGCTTGAGTTTTTGCTTGAACCGCTTGTCCTCCTTGCTCAGGGCCATAAAGGTAGACTTATTTTCGGGTCTTCTGGCGTGGCTGCGGTTAGGAGTGCACATAAAAGACAAGTCATCCCCCAGGGGTGAAGGGGGAGATCTGCTGGGGAAGTACATAGAGTCCCTGCCTGAAGACATTGTTCCCTTTCCTTTATCATATCTTTATGGGCTTCTGACGATGCCCCTTCGATTGTCATGAGCTTGCGGCTCATTAATGGAGATCCCCTTGTTTCTCCTTTGTCTGAAGTCTTCGTCCATGAGGTAGTTCTCATGGTCTCTTTCAGAGGCTCTTGGCATCTTGCCTTTTTTGATTATTTGGACAATGCTCTTAGTGAAGTCACTAAGAAGAGCGCGCATGTCCTTAACAGTGATAGGGGTATTTTTTGGTTGCCGCAGAATGGTGTCGTCGAATTCAGGAAGAAGATTGCCCCTAATGGGGGACCTCGAAGATCTCTCGTCTCTCCCTGAGGGCCCTGACCTTGCATGGTTAGTGCCATCGCGACTATATTCTCTAGGGGATGTACGCTCATTGGATCTTGAGTTAGCCATGTCTCTCAACGAAAGCACCAAATGACAAAGCACGAAAATATCTTTATCTGAAATAGAAGGAGAGCTAGCTGGCTTGTGATGGAAGACCCGATCGAGTGAGCGAATCCTGCAATAAAGAATGCCCGGTCGGACCAGGCGTAAGCACAGCGAAACTTAAGTTAGTAGCTTTCTAGAGAGAGAATGCTTAGAGATAGAATGCAAGAAATTCAATACTTGGTGCCACTGTTGGTTGGGCTATTTATAAGACATAGTTGAGATGCACTTGAGTGCCTGAGATGTGATAATTGGCAGTTAGAGTAGGTGTGCGGCGAGGTGACAGGGAGCAGTTGATGGGCATGGGCGCTGCCTTGTGTCAGGCGGCTGATGGGACTGGTGGTCACATCAGTCGATCGGGCGTGTACGCTGTCTAGGACTTCACGCCTGCTACTCTCTGCTATTGGGCCTTGGTCCTTGCCAATGGACTGGGCCGACTGGATGGGTTTTTATGTAAATGATATTTGCCGGGTTATCAATAATTTAAAAAAAAATTAGAAATTTAGTGCTATTGTAAAAATATTTTAAATTTTAGAGTGATGAAAATCCCCAATTTCAATGCCAGATTGGGACGGCGTAAAAGAGAGCTTCCAATTTTTTATTTCTTAGGTTTTTTTCGTTTAGCAAATTTAACTTTTTGCTTTTGGATTTTTTTAAAATGACGCATGTCGGACGCCCGTTGGGCAACATATACTCCAGCATGTCTCATCATCATATCCACGTGGCATGATGACATGTCAATTGATTGCACACTTTCTGTTCTTATGGCTATTAATGTGAACAAAGTGTCATGTGGCTTATTAAGTTGGCAACACATGTACTGCCACATGCACAAACCACACTGACTGAAAATGCCATTTGGACTTTCTAGCGAACCATTCACCGAAAAATAGTAAAAGTGAATTTTTTTTTTGTATATATATACTAAATTCAGTGTTTTTTACAAAAAAATAATTATTTTTTGCTTGTGCGTAATTTAGCCAATAGTTTAGTAACTAAGTGTGAAACTAATTATATTATAATTAGTTATTGAAATTAATATGTTGTGGCATTCTAACTGGGTTTTTTGATTTTTTTTTTAAATCGAAATTCACTGCTATAGTAAAAATATTTCAAATTTTATGTGATTAAAACCAGGTAGTTTCTGACATAAGTGGACCCCGATGTTTAACAAAAATTATCTGCTACATGAATCCCGTATACGTCAAAAATTGACAATAGAAATTCCAGTTTTTAACAATCCTATATTTCTAATTATATTCACTATAGCACCAGATTTTGAATTTCTTTTTCTTTTAAATCACATTATTTTTTTAAAAAAATTCCTATTCTAAGCCATGCAAAACACAACGTTGGGTAGGGTATGGTGGTTCACTTTAATAGAAAAATTATTAATTAATTTCATCAATTTTTATAACCATCCATTATCCAAAATTTACCGATTTGACTAAACTTAATTCACACTCAACAGGCTCATCTGTATTATTTAATTTGTTTTCCTTTTCCCCAAAGTTCTTATTTTCATATAATGGATTTCTAAAATTCAGGTACCATTTAGGCATTTAAATCAGTATGTTGTATTTTAAATAGTCTCAATCTATCATTGGTTTAGTCCATATATAAAATTTACTTGGAGCGGATTTAAACAAGAATGTCCAATAATTCCAAAAGAAAAAAAGTATTCCATCCAACTCTTAGTTATATATATGTACTCCATCGGTCACACTTTAAGAGGTAACTTTCTTTTTTTTTTACTGAAATTAAGAAAATAATTAAAATACCTTAATTTAATAAAGAAAACTATAGCTATTGATAAAATTACCCTTTTTGTATTTTTAAGTACATCTACAATAGTATTGATGGGAAAATAAAAGAAGAAAGGAATCGATACATACTTGTTATAACGCATAAATCTCATTGCGGAAGCGATACAAGGATCTCCTTTTATTTGGTCACCGGTCTGGCTTTTACCCACTCGGGATAATAGCAGCTAGATCACAATCTAGAAGTCCCTGAAAGATTAACACAAATAAAGTGAGTGGGAACGAGCAGCCTTACGGCGTATACGTTTTCTCGTTATCAAATAATGAGGATCTCACCTCTGTTTATAGAGATCCTAAAGGCTAGAGACTTATCCCTAGTCAAACTCAGAATCCTTCCTGAGATAGGATTTGGTAATTTAATTCAGATTAAATAACTCAATTTAATCTTAATTGGAACTCAATCCAATATAGAGTCATGGGCGTATCCCAATTCTATCATCTCCCACTCGCACATGACGGAATACATTCCATATATAATCTTCAGTTATATAGACTAATAGATTGTGTGACCAGCATAACTCGAGAGCACTATTGCTATATACCTGTTAGGGATATATAGCTTCTCGAAAAGGGCGATCCTTTTATTTCACGTATGCTAAACCCTAGATTACCTTCTCACAATCATTGTTTTAACTCATGATCTCATAAAACATCATTCGTGTTCACTATTATGTTTCTACTTATAGAAACAATAATAGACATGTCGGTGAATCACGAATTCTTATGAATGTGATCAAAAGGTTATCTTCCCCTCTTACTATATGCCATCTATCATGATTCAACTCGCTTTTCTAGTTAGATCTGCTAGGCCTAAATTTTTCTCCGGACCTTTTAGAAACTAACTAAGCTAGCCACATTAAACCATACTTCAGGGATAAGTTAAGGGTTCTAAGGATCGAAATATAAACAGGGTCTCACAATAGGGAAAGTTGAGATCAACAGTATTAAATTCCCATCCCTTTGGTCACTTAAGCACACACGGTATAAAACATGTGTTATGGTTTCCTTCCTTCCCTTAAAGGAGCGCATGTCTCACATTTAAATAATGTGTATAATAAACACCATATAGAAGCGTAAGGTTGCGATGCACCGAAGTACCCAACTTTAGTTCGCTTATTTAAGAACTACTTCTGACTTTTAAGACAGAACATGGTAGTTACATATAACTGACCATCGGATTCCACATGATCCTTATTTTGGATCTCAATCCAAAGCATACAACCTCATGTATGACTTTATCTCGCACCTTAACAAGACATATCTTGTAATTTCTGCAAGACGGCACTTTTATTTTGAACAGGCTCTCGAGCATACTTATTTGTTCAAAAATCGCCTCATCTTAGGTTTTGCCAACTCATCGACAAAAATAAGGTAAACACCCTTGTGAGTGGGCTACTTCTCTGTCTGACATGCTCAAACTCAAACAAATAACAGTAAGTGTTCACACATTAAACATTTACACTCATGTATTGTCAATAATGAACTTTATTATTATTCACAAATAATAATGTTAAGGGATTACAATAAAGTTTGTACATATCAAATTCTACACAAACCCTGAAATCTAATGTGTCTCTCAAACACATCTTTCGTTACAGGTTTAGTCAATGGATCTGCAATCATATCATGTGTAGATATGTACTGTAAGTTCACATCTCCCCGTGCAACTACATCTCTTATATAATGATACTTAATGTCGATATGCTTAGTCCTACTATGAAATTTTGGATCTTTTGTGTAAGCTATCGACGATTGACTGTCACTATAGACTGTCACTTGTCCCTCCGAGGTAGTTACTCTTAAATGGTCCATCAACTGTTTTAGCCAAACTGCCTCTTGTACTGCAGCTGCGGAAGCTACAAATTCAGCTTCCGTTGTTGATAAGGCTACACAGGTTTGTTTCTTGCTACTCTATGAGATGGCACCCTTGCCAAGCAAGAATATGAAACTTGAAGTGGATTTCCTCTCGTCCACATCTCCTGCCCAATCAACATCAGTGTATCCTCTCAATTGCAGATCCTTGCCTTGATAACAGAGAGAATAATCTGTTGTACCTTTGAGGTATCTAAGTATCCTTTTAACTGCTTTCCAATGTGCTTCGCCCGGGTAAGATTGATATCTACTTGCCATGCCCATTGCATAGCAAATGTCAGGTCTCGTACACAACATTGCATACATAAGACTACCCACGGCGCTGGCATAAGGAACATTTCTCATACGTTCCACTTCATCTGGCGTCTTAGGACACATTTCTTTGCTAAGAAACTAATTCTTGGCAATGGGGCAGTCTATGGGTTTGCAGTTCTTCATATTGAATCGTTCAAGGACTTTGTTGATATATGTCTCTTGTGAAATTGAAATCTTAACTCCAAGAATGTAGTCTGCATTACCCATATCCTTCATTTCAAAGTTGGACGATAACCAATCTTTAATTTGATTTACGTACTCTTCTTCATTTCCAGCTATTAGTATGTCGTCTACATACAATGTTAAAATGACAAAATTATTTTCAAAGCTTTTATTATATACGCAATGGTTTTCATCAATCATGTTGAACTCATTCGACATGGTTGTATTATGAAGTCTCAAATACCATTGTCGCGAAGACTGTTTAAGGCCATAGATTGATCTTTTTAATCGGCAAACCTTATGTTTGCTGTCTTTTTCGATGAAACCTATAGGTTGATCCATGTAGATTTCTTCATTCAGTTCTCCATTGAGAAAAGCAGTCTTTACATCCATTTGATGTAACTCTAGGTCTAAACTCGCCATTATGGCAAGAATTAACCTTATAGACGTAAATCTCACAACAGGGGAGAACGTCTCCTAATTGTCAATCCCTTCCTGCTGTGTAAACCCCTTAGCGACTAGCGAAGCTTTATATCTTTCGATACTTCCATCAGCTTTTCGCTTCACCTTGAGAATCCATTTATTCCCAATCGGTTTGCGTTCTTCGGGTAGATCAACCAGTTCCCAAACACGGTTTAATCTCATAGAAGCCATTTCTTCTTCCATTGCATTGATCTATTTTTCTTTAGCTGGGCTTGAGAAGGCCTCTTTTATGTTTTTAGGCTCTTCCTCGTCTTGTGGGGTGACTAAAAGGGCTTCGTTCAAGCCTTTGATCTCAAATCATCGGCGAGGAACACTTATCCTTTTAGATTTACTTAGTTTTGAATCTTGATAAACATGTCTCATATATTCATCGTAATTCGGAAAACTCTCACTGGGGCCATGCTCCATACTCCCACTAGAGTCAGGAATGCTCCCACTCAAATCAGGGTCTCGAACATTCGGATCATATAGAGGAGGAAGATCTTGACCTTCTTCCTCTAATTCCCTCCTACTCGGATGGAGTGATCCTGATGGTTCATCTTCCTGAGTTTCATAGAAAGTGAAATCTTGATTCACTTCGCCCAACTTTGGAAACTCATTTTCCAAAAATATGACGTCTCGTGATTCAAATTCAGTCACTGAACCATCATCTTGCTCAACCATGAATACGTATCCTTTTGAAACGTCAGAATATCTCACAAAGATACTCTTTTTATCTCTTAGTCCCAATTTACCAAATTTACTTGAGGTATCATGGACATAAGCAGCATAACCCCAAGGTCGTAGATGGCTTAGGTCAGGCTGCCGACCAGTCCACAACTCGTAAGGTGTGGATGCGACTGATTTTGAGGGCACTCGGTTTAGAACATATGTGGCAGTAAATAAAGCATCTCCCCAATAGGAGATAGGCAAATTTGCTTCTGCCATCATAGATCTAACCATATCAAGGAGAGTCCTATTTCTCCTTTCTGCAATACCGTTTTATTGTGGAGTTCTGGGAATGGACAACTGATGTTCAATCCCTTTTTCATCACATAAAGTTTTAAATTCATCTGAAAGATATTCCCGACCTCGGTCAGTTCTTAAAGCTTTGATCTTTTTATCTAATTGATTCTCAACTAAGTTCATAAAATTTTTGAAGCAACTCAATGCTTCTGACTTGTCAGAAATTAAGTAGACATGACCATACCTTGTATAGTCATCTGTAAATGTGATCAAGTAGTAGGCCCCATGCCTTGCCCTCCCATTCATTGGACCACAAATATCAAAATGAATTAATTGCAATGGAAAATCAACTCTAGTTCCTTTTCCGAACGGTTTTCTCACTAGTTTTCCTTTTAGGCAATGCTCACACGTAGGTGATTCAACCTCATTCAAATCACCTAGTAAACCAGCTTTGGCTAACCGACTCATTCGATCTTGTCCAATGTGGTTTAATCTAGCATGCCACAATTTCACATGATTCTCATTATTATGTGAAGTAGAAGAGATTAAAGAAAAACTATTATTATTCATAAAGTTAGGATCGATATCCAAAATAATGAAATTATTGAAATAAAACCAGAACCATAATAGACATCATCCAAACATAAGCGCACATTGTCATCTTTAAAGTGTAAATCAAAACCAAGTTTTAATAACACAAGAACAGAAACTAAATTCTTGTGAATATCTGGAGCATAAAGCACATCATGTAGGAGTAAGGTTCGACCTTTGCGTAAGACTAATCTACACGAGCCAATCCCTCGAACCGGCACTCTTGCGTCGTTTCCCACATATATATATTTTGCTCCATATGATATTTGTCGGAATTCTACAAAGGCATCTTGATCCTTTACTGCATGGTCCGTTGCTCCCGAATCAACCACCCACAAAGGATGAAATTCAGTTAATAATACAGAACTAGATACACAAATTTCACTCACTCTTGAGTTAGAATAGTGTACCTGATTGGGCACAGTGCAGTCTCTTGCTTAGTGTCCTTTCTGTTTGCAGTTAAAACATTTCACTTTTGAAATGTTTATCTTTTTCTTGCCTTTGGACCTTTTAGAATTCTGCTCCTTTTTCTGCCTTTTGTTCTTCTTGGCAGGTTCCTTATCCCGACTTTTGAAGCTCTTTCTTTTGTTCTGGTTGGAGCTCATTCCACCAGAACGGGACTGTGCCACATGCACTTGAGCATTGACCTTAATCGATGCCAGTCTATCCTCTTCTAGCTCCAAATGACGTGCGACATCCTCAAATATCTTCACACTGTCCATATGAGTCAGTTGCATTTTCATATGCTCCTAACTCTTGGGTAAGGAACAGATGACAGCTTGCACCTACTGCTCGTTGGTCAACTTATGACCATATTCACTAAGCTCACTCATCATGTTTTCCATCTCCCTGAGATGTTTTTGCATTGAATGATCAGCCTTCTTCTGATAAGTATCAAACTTGATCGTCAAAGATCGGAGCTTAGTTAGAGTCACTCCTCAGCAATCCACAGATCCATTGCGTTCTGATACTTGCGAAATTGCTTAGTTATATCATCCTCTATAGCACTTAGGAGAATGATACGAGCAGTGGAATTCTTTTTCTTCCATGCTAGATATACATCTCGGTCCCGCCTATGCTGGGCTGTGTTGCCATCCTCGGGTTCAGCCATAACCGAACTCAAGGTTTCAAGAGCCTCTTGCTCCTCTAGCACATACTGGATCTTCATACTCCAGATTTCATAATTGTCGCCATTTAATTTCAAGTCTTTATTTAATTCAGTGATAATTGATTTGGAAGTAGATGCCATTTGTATCCTCTGATTTAAATGGAACAAAGTTGCACGTTATTAGTGGGAGATTAGGCAATACATGCAATTTACTATACACCTGAAATAATAACCTAATAAAGTTTTCTATTAGACTCAAATTCGAAAAGGTTACTTAGAGTACCAATTACCTTCTAAGTTCTAATGTCCAACTTTATAGGTTAAGATTTCATGCATAGTAAATCAGAATTATTGGATTATTTAAGTTCTTAAACTTTTGAGGGATATTTTATTGGTTTTATTTTATTAAGTCTCTACTTAATAAATATGCAAACATTTTACTCATAAAATATTGCAAGGAAATTAACATTTTAAAATAAACACATTTATTAAAAAAAATAATTAAATGACATAATAAATAAACTCATTCATTCAACCAATAAATAAATCCAATAATCCTCAAATAAGACACACATGTCAAATAATAATAATAATAGGAAACATAAATTCTATAAAATCAAACGCTAACTATAATTGACACTCATGTCAACTAGTCTAGAAAACTAGATCTCCTCAAGACCTTTACTGACACAGGGGCTGATTCTATAACCAACTTCATCAACTCATAAGGAAACTCATAAGTTCGCTGATGAAGCCATGGACGATGCACTTTACGTCCACTTCTTAATTTCATCACAGATGGAATGTTGCTCCTCAACACTTCTTTTTTGGAAACTCTAGCCAAAAAATGGATGATAGATTTCTTATAAACTCTATCTCCTATGTACCAAGTAGTTTCCAAAAGCTCGCTCAGAACTAGATGATATTTAAAAGAGTTAACCAACGCTTTGATTTTATCTCTGTCATCCCTTCCCAAGCTTAAACCTCCTATCCAAATGCACTCTTATATTTGTTCATGCATAGTCAATATATGACGCACTATAGCATCAATATTATCAACTCGAATGTTCCTCCGCATTCTCATTTTGCTTACTGAACGCACTCTTGCATTTCTTAAAGCAATCCCGTGCGGGATTTTAGGAATCATAGGTGTTCTTATCATCATTTCTGAAACACATTATAGAAATTTAAATGGTTAATACACTCATGTATAAACTCATATGATTGAAACACGTTTCAATCAACAAATAAGGACAAAAAAACACATAAGAAAATTTTCAAAATATTTTAAAAATAGAAAACTCATTTTCCATAATTATTTTATAATATTTATTTCCAAAAAATAAACAAAAATATTTTATGGTCATCAAAAAATTTTGAAAAATAGACCAAAAAATCAGAAATATTATGAAAAATATTTCCGCAAAAAAATAGAGCTGATTTGGAGGCAAGAGCTCGCCGTATGCGCCCACACGCGCCGACGAGAGGGAGGAGGACATGCTCACGCACGGCATCCCTCTTGGTCGGACACGTGTTAACACCACAGCGTGACACGTGTTCGACTGCTACGAGTCCACGTGGCAGTAATGTGGCTTGACACGTGGCAGGATCGGATTGGTACACGTGGCTGACTTATGACACGTGGCAGGCCTCGGCCTTGCCACGTGTCGAGCCTTGATTGGTCCACGTTGCACCCACGTAGCGCACAGTGGACACGTCGGATCCACGTGGCATGACCGTGGTCTGCCACGTGGCTCGAAATGATTGGGCCACATGTCGATAACGCGTCACGTTATCGACACGTGTTTGCGCGTGTGTGGGCCACCACCCACGTGCACGAGCCCAACGTATGGTGGTGCATGTAAGCCACGCGCCACCTTCCCGGCTGAATTAGAGCTCCGGATTTCGGTCGACCGGGGGTTTTCGGGGTCTGTGAACACAGTGGTAAGGTCAAAAATAAAAATCCCAATTTCTAGACAAGCGTTTCGAATATTCAATTTTATCCCTCGGGTTTCGGTGTACACATACACGGAATTGAGTCAAAATATACACGCATATATATATTTTTCACACAAAAAATAAATTTTTGTTGCTTTTCATGCTTCCTAGATCTATAAATTTTACTCATAAAATTTTAGATCAATTATAAGCCGCATGCCAGGACGCAAAAAACGGAGGCTCTGATACCAATGATGGGAAAATAAAAGAAGAAAGTAATCGATACATACTTGTTATAGCGCGTAAATCTCGTTGCGGAAGCGATACAAGGATTTCCTTTTATTTGGTCACCGGTCTGTCTTTTACCCACTCGAGATAATAGCAGCTAGATCACAATGTAGAAGTCCCTGAAAGATTAACACAAATAAAGTGAGTGGGAACGAGCAGCCTTGCGGCGTATACGTTTTCTCGTTACCAAATAATGAGGATCTCACCTTTATTTATAGAGATCCTAAGGGCTAGAGACTTATCTCTAGTCAAACTCAGAATCCTTCATGAGATAGGATTTGGTAATTTAATTCAGATTAAATAACTCAATTTAATCTTAATTGGAACTCAATCCAATATAGAGTCATGGGCGTATCCCAATTCTATTAAGTATGATACAAGAATATCACATGTTCCAAATACTTTGAACAATAAAATAAGAAAACATAAAAACCAATGTAAAAAAACTACAACTATTTTTAAACATTTTCAATTATTTTCATATCATTGAACACAGTAAAAATAAATGCACAGGTACCTATAATTTACATTAGAGAATTCAATCAACATTCATCCGTTTGAATTTTCAATGGCTCTGTTGCTGAACTTATGAGTGGAAAATAAAAACATCATCCCAACACTGGATTGATATAAAATACCACTTGTTGCTGGAGCGACATGCGTATAATACTAATATGTAATAATGCCTCAGGAAACACAATAAATATGTGCATATCCAAAAGAAAATAGATAAACATGGAACATTTGTTAATAACCAATTTCATAATGAATATGAGCAACTAGTAGAAAATCAACCAATAATCGTCATCGACATATCATTCCATTAAATAAATTATAAGATATAACAATTTGCTTTGAAGCACATGAGGTAAGCAGCAATTATACTTCTGAAATGATCAATCTCAGATTTTAAATATTTTCTACATACATTTACTAACTACTAATAAAAAAAAACACTTCATATATCAAATAAAAAATTCATATGTTTATAAGATCCTTAGACTTATGCATTCATCATGTGCATAAGTTAGAAACCCACAGGTTAGGCATGCAAGTCTTGGCTACCAATTTAATGCTATTAATATTTTTAATAGAAGAGTATTGTGACATATTTTCACGATATACTTCTATTGATTTTATTTTATTCCTTACCTATCAAAATGCATTATATGAGGTTTCACACAATATTTAGTTATCCATGCCAATCCAGCTTCAACCTCATTTCTAATATTAAATATATATTTGGCTAGAATTTGAATACCGAATGGTTATAAAAGAAAAATAACATATAGCATTATAAATTTTCAAAAAGAATAAAAGAAAAGAAAAAAAAAAAATACCTTTTAAGAGGTTGTAGCAAGTGGGAGTACTTTAGAAAAATTATACTCCATTCCTTCTTCGACCCATTTAACATTGAAAGACTTGTATCCTAAACTTAATTATAACTCTATCACGCTGCATCAACTTATATTTGGCAATAATATATTCATTTTTTTGATATATTTTTTTTTGGTCATAAATTCAATTATTTTTTATGACATAATTTATTTGTCATATATTAACATTAGAACCAACTGTTATGGAAAATTATTATTATTATAAATTGATTGTATTGGTGACTGTTGTATTTCGTTATAATATATTCCGTTTTTGTGACATATTTATTTTTTTTAAAAATTATTGTGACGAAATAATTTTATCATCACTAATTCATTAAATTGTGACAAATATAATTCATGTCACAAAAAAAAGTATTTCACGACGAATTTTTGTGTCGCAAATAATTATTTTTTTATTATATTTTTTTCCACCAAAAGAAAAAAGGTTGGAAATTTTCTAGGGGTGAGCAAAAAAATCGTTGGACTTGGTTAACAGAGAAATCAAACCGAAACCGATCCGAAAAATAGGTTAACCGAACCGATATTTATGATTAACGGTTAGTATTTTACAAAAACCGATATTAATGGATTGATTTTTATTTTTTAGCTTATAAATTGGTTTACCGAACCGAAACCGATAAATGAACATCTCTATATTTTATTAATTATATTTCACTCTTTTTTATTTTTATTATAATTTTTTATTTCATTATTTTCATATTTAATTATTTATATCCTTTTAATTTTCATTTACTTTAAAATATTTCAATTTAATTTTAGTTTTTTTAAGTTATTTTAGTTAATTTATTAATTGTTCAATATGTACATATTTAGTATTTCTTATTATTTCCTAACATATCAATTTTTCATTAATTAAAATCAAAATATATTCGAAAATTTATATAAAATTAATATATTAACTAAAAATTTCAAATAAAATAAAATTTTTAATATATGTGAAAATAATATTTTTGAATATTTTTAATTTATGTTTGTTATTTGAACATCATATTTAATTATTATGTTGGTTATTAGCTAATATATTAACTAATAACCGAAAAATCGGTTTTCTAATTTTAAATTTTAAGTATTTTCGATAATTTAATTTTTTTATAAATGCATTTTATAATTATAGTGGTTAACCAAAAAATATTGGTTAATCGATTCGAAAATCCGAAACCGATAAAGTGGTTAATGGACTGGAATTTCAAAAAATCGATATTAATGGACTGGAACTCATGGACCGGTTAACTGGTCCATGCTCGCCCCTAAAATTTTTTCTCCATATCAAAGGTGACGAAATTGTACCTCGTCACAATATATTCATTTTTTTATAACACATTTATTGGTCATAAATAAAATGATTTTTTAAACTAAAATTTTTCAAAACAAAATAATTAGATTTTTTTTCATATCGATATCTTATTTGTGAAGAAATGATTTTATTGTCATTAATTTATTTAATTATGACAAAAATAATTCGTCAAAAAAAATAAATATTTTGTGACGATTTTATACGTTGTAATAAGTTATTATTTTGTCATTAAATTTTTTTTCCTCCAAAAAAAATGGTGGGAAATTTTTCTTCTTAAAGAAACCATGAAGAAATATATTTTTCATCACAAAATTAATCTATTAGTGACAAAAATTAAAACATAAAATGACGCAAGATAATTTTGTCACAGTAATAAATAGTATGGTGACGTTTTAAAAAAATTATCGTTGTAAGTTATAATTAGTGACGAAATTTTATGCGTGATTCAAAAATTTGTCACAAAAAGTAAAATTTCTTGTAGTGATTTAATTCTAATTAAGAATAGAGAGTGATAAGAAAGAGAAATATTTTATAAAGTATATAATAAATAGGAGTATAAATATGAATTTTTCGCTCAAATTTCAAAAAGAGTATTTAAAGTGGGACAAAGAAAACTAGGAAAGTGATCTCTAAAATTGAAACGGATAGACTAGGGGTGTACACAGTTCGGTCCAGTCCGGTCCTTTATAAATCTCCGTATTGTATTGAAATTTCGGTTCTTATAAATTTCGGTACAGTTTGGTTCTTATTAATTTCGGTACAGTTCAGTACGATTCTTATAATTTTCAGTACAGTTCAGTTCGGTTATTCGGTTCTTTCGGTACAAAATAAAACAAAACAATACAATACGGTATTTCGGATAATTCAATATTTTTAAAAATTTACAATATAAATATACACAATAATAAACACAAATATAATTAAAATATCTCAACAAGTACATATAATTTTGCATTCAATTTTAAGAAAATATTTCAATTTATTCCTTTCCTTTATGAAAAAAAAAACATATTTTAACAATAGTCACTTTAAATGAAATTTTAAATTCGAGATAAATTAATTCAATAAATTTCGTAAAATCATAATATTTAATAAAATTAATTGGTAATTCATCCCTAATGATCATCCTAATTAAAGCTTATGTACAAGCCTATTGATCAAATTTTTAACTAACTAATAGCATACTATTAATGAATACCACAAAATCAAAAGTTGTGTGTGACTTATCTTTACTTTTAGATGTAGCCGCGGAAATGACAGTGGCAGTGACGAGAAGAAGGGAATGCAAGTATAAGTTAAAACCAACGGAAAAAATAGAAAAAATTATGGGGCTTGACACGATTTCGAGATAGAAAAGAAAGAGGCATGCACGATTTAGATTTTTTTTAATTTATTTTCTTATATATATATATATATATATATAATAAAATATAAAACCGGTCTGATTCTGATGCAGCAAAAATACCTCAAAATGAAAGAATTTTATTTCAAGTTGAAAAGTCCCCTCCAAACTATAAGGTAACAAACAATTTATATAAAAAAATAAAAAAATTACAATAATACCCCTAAAACTTCAAATTGAAAAACGAAAGCTCAAACTTTATTTTTGAGGCACGAAATGGACTGTTACGGGAGACTATGATTTGTAAAAGTTAACCGGCTTGAAATGAGTTTTCCGGAAACATATAATAATAAGCAAATTGACATCTATAGCAAAAGTTATAACAAAAATAATAATTAATAACGATTGGCCTGTTCAACTCGCTACAAATACTGAAAACCCAACTCGTCCGCATTAAATTCCCTCCAAATATTAGCATTTCCCTCCAAAACTTAAAATAAAAAATATTTCTACTAAAATTTTTCAAATTTTATTCTTAATTTGCTCTAAAAAATTTAATTAATAAGATAATTATATACTTATATAATTATATTATATATTAATTAATAAAATTTTATTAATATAATAATTGTATATAATTATATTATTAAAATATATTTTCAATTACTCCCATAAATATTATGCTAAATATAGATGAGTATTAGTTGAGTAACGCTAAAAATAAAAGAAATTAAAATTTTATTATAAATAATTATATATAATTTTATTTTTAATTTACATATTCATATAGGTATTGTGATATAAATATATGAGTATTAGTCGAGTGACACTAGAAGCAAATGAAATTAATTGATAAAATGATTATATAATAAATTATTCATTTATATATAATTAAATTATTAAAATAAATCAATTATTCAAATATATATTGTGTCAAAATAGATAATTACTAATTGAGTGATACTAAATATAAATGAAATTAATTGATAAGGTAAGTATATATACAGTATCGACTGATTATATGGTTAGAATCCATCCATATATATTATTTTGGCTCAGTTATTATACTCAATTTCATTAAATTTAGATTAATAGTTAAAAGATTATTAATTAATATTATAGTTAATAACTATAAGGGTGAATGTAAAAGTAGCATTAAAAGTAAATAAAATTAATTGGTAAAGTGATTGTGTATATAAATATTTGTAAAAAAAAATTAAGTAGTGGTTGAGTGACATTAAAGTTAAATTAAATTAAATACGAATTAGTAAAATTTAATTATATATAATTAAATTATTAAGTTACAACTCAATTACTCGTATATGTATTGTGCCAAAATAGATAAGTATTAGTTGAGTGATACTAAAAACAAATGAAATTAATTAGTAAGGTAATTATATATTTATATAATTATATGAATTGAATTGGTAAATTTCATTATATATAATTATATTATTAATTTATATACTCAATTATTCATAAAGGTATTGTACAAAAAATATATATGAGTACTAGTTGAGTGATACTAAAAATAAATGAAATTAGTAAGGTGATTACATACTTATATAGTTATATTAATTAGTAAAATTCAATTATATATAATTAAATTATTGACTTACAATAGATAAATACTAGTTGAGCGATATTAAAAGTAAATAAAATTAATTGGTAAGATGATTATATACTCATATAATTATATTAATTAGTAAAATTTCATTGATATAAAAATTATATTTGTGTGTGTATATAAATATTTGTACAAAATGAAAAAATATGTAGTAGTTGAGTAACACTAAGCGTAAATTAAATTAAATATAAGTTATTTTAATTGGACATTCATATAGATATGATAATTAAATTTATCTTATTAATAATCAAAATATTATTTTAATTTATTAACTATTTATTATATTAATTTCGTACATTAAAATATTTAATACAAATAATTATAAAAGTTTCAAAAAAATACAAATAATTATGAAGTTAAATTTATATAATAACGATATAATAGAAATTCTAAATAATATTTATATATAAATTACTAATATTATATATAATAATTAATAAATATCGGTTATTTCGGTACAATTCAGTACAGAACAGTTCGGTACGGTTCAATACGGTTCTCGATTCGGTTTCAGTACAATTCGGTTCGGTTCTAATAAAAAAGTCAACAGTACAATTCGATTCAGTTCTAGTAAAAAAAGTTAACGGTACAATTCGGTTCTGGATTTTTTTTTTCGGTATTTCAGTTCGGTACAGGAACATTCAAAATCGTGTACACCCCTAGGATAGAGTAATAACTATTTATAAATAACTATATTGTCAATTGGTTATAAATAATTACATGATAAGCTAACTAAATTTTTCCTTGAAATAACTAAATAATTGTCAATTGGTTGTTAGAGAATTCCGAGTGGTCAGAAAGCAAGCTGTTCACATGAGTATGTTATGTTAATATGTTATATCGAAGTGTGAAAGCATTATCACCAAATAATAATCTTCATCATAATTCAAAACAAATTATTTCTTTTTGGAAGTACCAAGACGACTTTTATATATATATATATATATATATATATATATATATATATATATATATATATATATAAGGACCAAGACAATTTTATATTGATAATTTTGTGGGCCTGTTCCTTGCATGAACTAATTAATGAATAGTTATTTTTTTTATGGTTTCATCTTAAATAAGTAAAATGTCAAACACATTGAAAATGTATTTTTTATAATTTCATCCATTATTATCCAATCTATACCAAAATAATAGATCGATAATAATAGAAAGTACAATAAAAAAATTCAATGCAAAAGTACTCAACTTGAAAAATAATCTTTTAAAGTTTATATGAACCGAATCAACCATAAAAACCATTAAGAATCTCTATTAGCACTCTAGTTTAACATGACTCCGTATAAGAGGTCACATGTAAACATACATGTCACCATGCCATGTATAATATATGTCATGTCAAACTGAAATAACACGTTAGCAGGATTTATTATATGTCTTGGTGGCATGCAGAGCGGACACAAGTAATATTTGAGGGGGCTTTGGCCCCTCCTCCTAATTTATCTTTTTTTTAAAAAAAAAAAAAAAAAAAGAAATCCATGTACTTTTATATTGATTATGCTAATTTTTAAATTAGTCCCTTTTGAGTCCCAAACCAAGGGCGAAAATAAATTTGTTGCAAACAAGTTTATCAACCTAACAATGGATTTTGCCTTTGTTAAATGCAAATTAAATTTCCATTAATAACGCAGAAAATACATCTGTAATATATATAAATAAAATTAAAAAATTTGAAATGTGCAAGATGTACCAAACAAATAAAATTATACTGAAAATTATAAAGAAAAAAGAGATAATGTGTATTTTTGCCTTTAAATTATCTGAAATAGGGTAAAAATATACTCAAATTTTTTTTTATCGCTTTTTACTCTTAAATTTAATTTTATGATTGAAAAATATTATTGCAATAAAAGAAAAATCAAAGATTAAGAGAGAGAGAAATAGATGTGTCGCCTAGTCTTGGTCTTTTTATATTCCCAAGATCTAAGTCTTCTTTTTTCCTTTTCCCTCAAGTCAGACAATTTTTTATTAATTTTAAGAGAACTTTGACTTTTTTTTTTAATTGTATTTTAGTAGAAATGAAATTCTATTTTATTAAATGTTTAACTAATATAATAAAATCTTATAATAAAGTTTAAAATGATTTTTTATTTATTTTATAATGACCAAAACAGATCTAACTTTCATCTAATACTCTGCATGTGATCTTTAAATGTGGGCCGTCCTATTTTGATTATTTAAATAAATGAAGACTCTAAAATGTGAAAAAATTAAAAATGAAAAAGAGAAGACCTAGACTTTTGAAGAGGAATGGTACAAATTTGTTGTTACTTCTTTTTTTTTTTAATAATATTTATAATTGCTAAAATGACTCACATTTATTATTATTTGTAATTACGATAGAAAATATGAATTATTTTTTAACAACAGGTAGGGATATATGTGAATTTATGATTATATGGGCAAATTTGAGCCAATATATATATATATATATATATATATGACATGAGCAAATGCAGGACAAGTAATTTCATAACGATAAATGAATTTTTGAACCAAAATATAGTTTAAGGACAAATTTGTACTTTGTTGCATATTTAGGGCAAATTTATCCTTTTTTCCTAATTTAATCTTCTTTAAATACTACTACAGAAATAATATATACTCATTCCATTCCACTCAACCATTGCAGCTTTTTACACAAACAAAAAAATTACTCCCTCCGTCCCACTTTAAAAGGCTGTTTTCCCTTTTTTATTTGTCCCATTCCAAATGTTCTTTTCGCAATTTAAGAAAGAAATTTACGTATTTATCCCTATTTATTATATAATTTATTAAATATATATCACTTACTTTTTCTTTTTCCAATGTAATAAATAAGGACATTCTTGTCATTTTATATTATTTTTTTATAAAATTGATGTATTTCAATTATTTTCTTAATTACCGTGAAAAAAGGATAATAGTCTTTTAAAGTGGGACGGAGGGAATATTAATTAACATCGATTTTATGGAATATTAATTATTATACTCCACTAAAAATATCTTTTACAAATTCTTTATAGTTACTTCTTACCCTAGATACTACTATCAACTAAGAATTACATGTTGCCAAAATTGTTGGTCCCAATGTCATATAAGAGGAGGGATGAATTGGATGTTATAAAATTTTCTCTTAATTTCTAGCAGAACAAAATTGAAGTGTTCTGGATAAAGATGTTCACGGGGCGGAGATTTCCCGTCCACGTCGGGGACCCGACCCGAACGGGGCGCGGAATCCCCGATTTTCCTTCCCGTAGGGGTGGAGATGGGGGGAATAATATCTCCGGGGCAAATTAGGGGACGGGGACGGGGAGCTGAGTATCCACCTTGCGGGGATCCCCGATCCGAACATAAATTTATTATTATTATTGTTATTATTATTATTATTACTATTAATTTTTGATTTTCTTACTTTTCCCTACCCCTAACCCTTAGACACCTCTCACTGTCGATCTCCTTGTCTCAGAGCCAGTCCCTCTCCCTCACTTTCTTTGCCTCTCGCTATCCCTGTCTCAGTCCTACTCCCTCTCTGTTTCATTCCCTCTTTCTGCCGATTTCCCTATCTCTCACTCTCTCCATCTCACAGTCTCTGTCTTTCGCATTTTGCTCCCTCTGACTCTCTGTCTCTCGCTCTCTACCACTCAGGAAATCTCCCTCACGAATCGTGATCTCTCTTGCTCGATCTCTATCCTATCGTATCTCCCTCACTCAATCTATCTCTGTCGGTGGTTCACTGGTTTTGGCAAGCTTCTCCCAAGAACAGCTGAACAGGTAATTTATGCTTCTTAACTTCAGAATCAGCTATACTATTTTTATTCCTTGCGTTCAATGCTTTGTATGAATCAGCTCCAAGATCCTTATTTCTTCCTTTCTATGCCTTGTACCTTTTTTTAGTGTTGTATATTTTAATTTGCATACTGTTTCGTATATTTTAATTTGCATATTGTTCCATTTATATATAAGGATTTAGTTTCCTTGCACATATAGTTTCTTTATTAATTCTTGTTTATTATTATTTCCTCATGCTGCTACAATTTAGTTGAACTGTATTAATTTCTTGGCTTATTTCATTGAGTTTAGTCCTGAAATGTTATTTGCAGACATATACGAAGTTGAAATCACATATGGGATTTATCTTAGAATTTCTTTGCTGCTTGTGATGTTCATAAACTGAAATTAGATGTTACACTTATGAGTTGGAATTCGTTTTACAATCCTCTTTATTTAATTTAGTCTTTTGTTAGGTGTCATTTCATAAAAATCTCAATTTTAGGCAGCTATGTAGCAGTGTGTCACCTGCTTTAGTCATATACCTTTCAAGTCCGGAAGAAAGGGCCTTTTATATAAATATAATTAAAACAGATCAAATAGGACTCTACAAGATTTCACCTAAAGTGTAATTGACTATATGTGCATCTACAACAGAAGTGAAGCTTAAAGTTAGAACCCTATATTCTTGAAGCCTTTGGTGCTCTGTTCTAAGGGAAGGATTTATACCATTAGGAGAACTATTGCACTAAAAGTCTTTTAAATATTTTATAGGCAAGCTTCCATCATTTTCTTGATCATATCGGTGCCTAAAAGATATTGCCCTTTGTTGATTTTTATTGTATGTGTTCATGTAGCATTTTTGTTGTTAAAATTTATTCTCAAACTGATTGCTTTTGGAGGTCAACTAACTTGTATTCATGTATCTTTAATAACAAAACATTTATTTGTTTGCACAGATAACTTATGAATTATTTGTTTGCTTAACTTTACTTAGGAATGAATTTCTGCTTAGCTTGTTTAATTTTATGCCCTTATTATTTATTGCTATGAAATATACAGTATTGTTACTACATAGTTTCAATATTCTTGTTTTTAAATTACTTTTGTCACCCATATTATTTCATATAATCAGAGCATATAGTTCTAAATTATTGCAATGGTTGTTGATTAATTGTTATGTTTGATTAATTGATATTTCAGGTTGATATTCGTGGGCATGGAAGTTATCAAAGTGAATTTATTAATATTTGAATTGTATGAAATATTTATGTATTTAAATTGTATGAGATATTTATAAATATTTGTATTTGAATTATATGGGATGTTTGTAATTTTAAGTTATTAATTGTTAAATTTTATAAGGTAAAATTTAGTGAATATATTTTTTTTGGGTTGGGGATCCCCATCTGGGTTGAGGAATTTGGCATCGGGGATGGGGATCCCCGACGGGGCAGGGACGGGGGGAATTTTTCCCCCACGTCCCCAGCGGGGCCGGGGATAGGGAATCCCAGCCTAGGGGCGGGGCGGTAACTCCCCACCCCCGCGCCGCCCCATGATCACCCCTAGTTCTGGAGGTATTTTCTAGTTGAGCAGAACAATGTTTTTTTTTTCCTTTTGGTGTAAAAACCAAAAATAATTGGAAAAGGGGGCTACAGTAATTTTAATTAGAAAAATAATGTCTCAGAAAACAGCAACTTAGATTGCCATTTTCTAACAGTGTGGATTGTACAGTAATTATACTGATTCAGGGGTGACGGGTGGGACTCGGTTGTCAGAAAACAGCAACCTATGTTGCCATTTTCTGACAATTATATTTTTTTTGGATTTCCAACGAAAAAAATGGCAGAAGCCAGTCCGGGTGGGACCTGGACTAACAGAAAACGGTAACTTTTTTCAGGCAAAGGCTGTAGTTCACATAGTTTAGGTTGCCATTTTCTGACTATTTTTTTTCAGTCAAAGGCTGTAATTCACAGATTTTACTGTACGTTGTAGCCACAACAGACCCGTGCCTCACATGTCTATGAAGTAAATTATTTTTTTTTAAAAAAAATTTGGCTTTAAAAAGCCAAACCTCTCCTTCACCATTTCATTTTTTTCGTTTCATTGCAAAGTTTAGTGTTCTTTCTTCCTCATTTTTCCTTAGTGCTTCTTACTTTAACTCCTTTAAAATTTTAATATTTCACTTACCTAATCTCATTTTAATTCCGCCACTATCTCCTTATTTTATTCAAGGTTAAACTAAAGGAATTATCATGTTAGTATAGTTAAAATCAAAATTTATTTTACGACTAATTTGATTTTCACTTTTAAATTATAGGTGTTGTTAATTTTGAAATATAATTCCGATCAACATATTAAAGGTAAGTTATTATTATTTTATTTATTTTAGAATAATAAAATTTGTTTATGCAATGATTATTAAATTTCTCATGCGACTTTATTTAGTTGATTTATAAAATTTTTCACATTATGAAGAGCATTTAATATGTTTGAAAACATAACTGATAATTAATTTTCTGTTATCATGTCAGTTGTTACATTGATATTAACAAATTTGATATTTATAGTTAATGCATATATTTTAATTATTTGACAATAAATCAGTATGAAAATAGTTAATTAGATAAAATAATATATTATATATTAAATTATGAAAATAAATAAATAAAAGCTAAAAATAAAAAATTTAGTTGATTATATAACATTTATTTTTATGAATTTTATATTATAGATGGTAAACATGTATTTAGCTTCAAGAGCAATAATGAGTGATATCGCAAAGGCAATTGTTAAAAGAAAATGAGATGATTTGTACAACTACCAAGTTGAAAAAGGAATGATAATATGCGATCATATAATCAAAATAAGTAAAAAATTACAAGATATTATTATGGATGGATATTCTATGACAGAGGCAAAGAAGGTTGAGGCTATTTGGATGACACTACCATTAACTTATTTGGGATCTATCATGAAAATTTGTAATATGCCTCATGTAACAAAATAAAAGGAATTAGTTCTCATATTAGTGAAAGATGTAATTGGAATCAGTGAAAAAATTTGTTAAAAGTTAGGGATACAATACCAGTATCTCAAATAACTTATTATTGGTGGTATAATTATAATAAATAGCCTAAATATTATGTTAATTAGAACATAAAATAAAATTAGGTATGTATAAATAAAAATGTCAGCGGTGTTAAAATTATAATTTCACTGTTGTTTTAAGTGTTTTATATTAATTAACAATATTCATTATTTTAAGAACTGATCTCATCGATCTTTTTCATTTGCATTACATAATAATTTATGAAATAAAGTATAATATGTAGTTGAAAGTTGTATAATAAAATATTGATGATGTATTTATACAATAATTTAAAATAAATATAACAACAAATAAAATTAGTATGAACAAATATAAGATAAACAAATAAATAAAATTTAATAACTCATTTAATATGTATGATGTAAAAATTGATCTAGATTTTGACATGGATCGACATATAGGAGCTACAAGAATAAATTTGGGTCTTATTAATAAGGAATTGCTTACACTTCAAGGGAGACACCGATCTAACGCAATATGCAATAATTCAGTAATTTTTTAGTTATAAATATATATTAAATAAGAAGTTTTAATTTATTTATTTATGTTTATTTTATGATTTGACTTGTTTTATTTATACTAAAATTTGAGAAGGATTTGTTGAGAACAAGAAAGTGTAGTGTAGATGAACACTATACATTTATTGATAAGAGAATTTTACCTTATATAAAGGTAGTTGGTTTGATTGGAGTAGTCAATATTGGTATGACATATTTAAATTGGTATTTAATCACGTCGCTTGTTGAGAGGTGGCAACCTGAAATACACACATTTCATCTGACATATGGCAAAAAAGAAAAGGAAACATATAAGGATATGATCGGTGTCTCCCTTTGAAAAGCCAATTTTTTTTTTAAAAAAATGGGGTTTGGCTTTTTAAAGCCAAATTTGAAAAGCCAATTTTTTTTTTTAAAAAATGATTTACTTCACAGACTCGTGCCTTCTGCAAGGCATGAGTTTGCTTTATTGTGGCTGCAGTGCACAGTAAACTTTGTGTGCTGTAGCCTTTGACTGAAAAAAATGTCAGAAAACGACAACATAAGTTGCCATTTTTTGTCATTCCGGGTCTTACTCGGACTGGCTTCTTCAAGGTGCAAAATGATCATTTTGCGCCTTAGATATAAAAAATATATATATTTGTCAGAAACCAGCAACCTAGGTTGCCATTTCTGACAACCGGATCCCACCCTTCACCCTTGAATCAGTATAATTAATGTGAGACCCACAGTGTCAAAAAATGGCAACCTAGGTTGCCATTTTTTGACACACCATTTTTCAAATTAAAATTACTGTAGCCCCACTTTTCTAATTTCTTTTGGTTTTTACACCAAAAGGAAAAAAAAAACCTAGCAGAACACACAACTATACAATAAATGAATTCAAAATGTGATGATTGACATAATATATATATATATATATATATATATATATATATATATATATCCAATTTAAAAACAGATTTAAAGTGGTTTTGAAAGATTTCTTTAAAATCAACACAATGTTTAGCAAGAACGAGACAATTGAAATCTTTTAAAAATAGACTAGAGAAGAGGGGAGAAGAAAGAGATCAACACAAATGATTTATAGTGGTTCGGCCCAGCTGCCTATATCCACTCCCCAAGACACCATCTTGAATTTTTATCTCCACTAACAACTCTTTTAATCGGTAAGAGTCAAAGCAAATATACAATCTTAGTATATTTTCTACCCATATTCTTTTTCCCAAGTAAAAGATGTAAACAATTACTAGAATTTCCTAAGGTTCTAGCCAACACTTTCTCACAATCGTTTACAAAGATATCTCACACAAGAATTACAATAAAAATGCTATAATCTAGTTAAGGAGGATAATAATGAATGACGTGTAAGATGTAGAAATTTGCTTGAATAAGATGAAAGCTTGTATCTCAAGAGATAGAAATGATTTTCAACTTCTCTAAACTTTTTGGAACCAAAAACAACTTTAACTTATAGCCAAAAACTCAATATAGCCGTTGAAGTTCAAAAACTAGCTGTTATGTATAAGACAGATTTGTTAAAATTGAAAATTAGTTGTTATTTTGTCTTTTAGTGCAAAATAAAACTGTTGTTCTACTCAACAGTTCTGCTACAAAAGAACATAAAATTTTTTCAAAACATTTTCTAATATTCTTTCTGCTTAACTTTTCAAAGTGCTATCTAATAACTTTTCTAAATGAATTTTTAACAAATGACAGAGAGTCATTTTAGAATACCTTTTTAAGATATGTTTTCTATTTATAGTGAAACACATTTTTTGCTTACAGCAGAACACGTTTTCTGTTTGCAGCATTTTAATGCATGCAAAATTATTTTTATGCAAGGAAAGAGATTTACGATGTGTGAACATATATATAAAGGTTCTCAAAAGATTTTACATAATTAATATCCTAAGTTGTTGAATTTCCAATAGAACTTGAAACTCTAAGTTTTTCAAGCATTTGGCTTGCATCTTTAATTAAATCTTGCACATTTTAGTGGAGTGTGAGCTGAAACAAAAACAAAGAAATAGAATTTCTACAAAATTTATACAATGTTTGATTATCATTAAAATTGAGATGTAGTTTGAGTCAACATAAATTACATAAGATCTAGAAATTTAAAAATATATTTGAATAAAGAAAAAATTACAGATAAATGTCAATGAAGATTAGTTGGAGATTAGTTGGCGAATATAATATATGTTAAATATTAATAAAAGTAAAGATAAAAATTACAGATAAATATAAATGAAGATTAGATGGAAAATATAATGTATGCTAATATTAATAAAAGTTATATTTAATTTTTGTGAGTTGAATTCTACTCATACCTACTTATATGGCAAATACAATATGTATTATAGGAATATTCTTTCCTAGACGTACAATAGAGTGTTGCGATCCTCATATAGTCTCATGTTGGAAAAGTCAACAATTGTGGCTTAAATTAGAATCCCACATCGAAAAAATTCAAGCAAAATAGGATTTTGATCACCTATATAAACAAGCTTTTTTGATTAGTTTATCATTTCAAAATTGCCATTTTTTCCTAAAGCAAAATTATCTCTCTTTTATAAATATTTCACTTGTATTATTTATTTGAAATAGTGAAATATAATTTGATAGTGTTTGAGAACGTAAGCATAATTGGCCGAATCTTATTAAATTATGGTATTCTTTATTTGTCTATTTAATAGCTATTGTCAGGTATATTGCTAGCAAATTATTGTGCTGTTAAATTAATTAGAAAAAATCTGTCTGAAAAGATTGAATTTTAAGTTAGACCATTTGTGACCCCTCCAGTCTTTTTAGAAAATTTTACCTTGTATGATTTAATCGTTTACATTTTATTCACCTGCGTAATAGTATTCGAGATAAATTTGGTGAAAATTAACCCGAGTTTCCACAATAATTTGTATTAGAACCTAGGTTCTTTCTTAGTATGCTCTATGGTTGTAACATAATTTGATCTTCCACATCAGAAAAGATTTTTTCTTGGGCTATTAGCATTTCATACAGCTACTGAATAGTAATTGAAGCAGAAATGATAAATCTATTCACTGCTTCGTCCTTGTTCATTTTGGCAAGAAATGCGATGGCAAATGCAAGAGTTGCGGTGGAAATTTTTGATGAAATGGGCCATTTTGGCATGTAAAAAAGTGAGGTTCTAGACGCTCTCTTTTAGCAAGGTCTAGACATTGCCCTTCAAGAAAAGAAACTAGATGATATTAATGAGAAAGAATAAAAGAGACTTAATCGTTTGGCATGTGGTACAATTCGATCGTGCCTTTCTAGAGAGCAAAAGTGTTCATTCTCGAAAGAAACATCTACAAGTAAATTGATGAAGGCATTGGATAAAATTTTTTTGAAAAAAAATAGTCAGAACAAGCTCCATATGAAGAAAAGACTATTTCATTTCAATTATATTTCGGGTACCACAATAAATGATCACATCACCAATTTTAATCAGTTAGTAACTAATTTATTGAATATTGATGTGGCATTTAAAGATAAAGATCTGGCTTTAATGTTGTTGGGATCCCTTCCTGAGGAATTTGAGTTTCTTGAAATGACTTTAGTTCATGGGAAGACTGCTGTGTCTCTCAGTGAAGTTTGTGCTGTCTTGTATAGTTATGAACAGAAAAAAAGGACAAGAAAGAAAGCACAAGTGGAGCTACAGAAGCTCTAGTAGTGAGATATCGGTTGCAGAGCCAGACTAAAAGAAAGAAAGAGAAATCAAAATCGAGACCCAAATTGGGCAAAGATGAATGTGCCTTTTGTCGGGAAAAGGGGCACTGAAAAAAATATTGTCCTAAACTAAGAATAAAGGCAAACCTGATAAGGGAAAGGTTGTTGCATATTCAAATGTAGCTGTAGACACCGGGTCCTAAGGTGGCTCAGACCGAAGTTACCCGATGATGAAAATGATGCCCGTTCACGGGCGAGTAGATAAATGGAAGTGATGGTTTCCTAAAAAAAAATATTTTTCATTTTACTTTATTTAAAAAAAAAAGGATGATTTGAGTTTTAGGGGCCTGTGGGTGAAGCCCATCTCACCCATGTGAGATGGAGCCTCATGTTGGTGAGGCCCATCTCATTTGGGTGAGATGCTGCCTCACCACGTGAGCCCCAGCTCACAGGTGAGGAGCTCCTCTCACCTGTTGCCTCACATGTGCTCCTCTTCAGCACGTTTTTCTTCTGTTTTTCAGGGAGGTTTGGTTGGAAAGTATGGCTTTACTTAGGATGTGGTAGGAAAAATAGCTAATCCTGTCTAAAACATTTAAAGAGAAGTGAAAGCTGAGGAAAAGGAGAGAGAAGGAATTATTAGAGAGAGCATTAGGGAGGAACGAGAAAAAAAAAGGACAAAAGAAAAAACACAGAAAACTTTGAGAGCAAGAACACAATTCTGGTTTCTCAAAAGGCATTCTCTTATTGTTTCTTAAGCTCAGGAAATCCATCTTGAGTTAGAGATTCAATCACCTTTTATTTTTATTTTTAACGTAAACTTTCACCAAAGAGTTTTGGAGTCTCTGTTTTAACTTCAGTTTCAAGAAAATCAACAAGGAAACCAGAACCTTTCATTTGCATATCAACGATCAATATCTAAGGGTAAATACTTACTAGCCACCTCCTTTCCTTTACTTTCTTTCTCTCTTCTTCTTCTTCTTTCCTTCTTTCTCTTTACTTCTTTTCTTTGTTTTGTTGAACCAGTAAGTTCTGTTCTCTGTATATTTTGTACATATTGTATACATTTCACATTTGATCTTTTTTAACCCGTTGATCTTTTATTCATTGCTATTATGATCAAATAAGCATGTTTATTGCATTATTATGCGTATTAGGTCATATGATATCGCGTTTTTGGTCTGTCAGTTTAGTCCTCTGTTCACCTCTGTTTTTCCATTTCTTTGAGTCAGTGATTTCGTTTTGCTTGAATTTTGATTCTCGATCGGATTTCGTTCTTGTTTTTGCTTAGATTGTGGTTTGCCCGATCGGATTTTGTGTTTCTCGGTCAGTTGGCCTCGTGTTGCCCCGTGACCGATCGGATTTTGCATTATTTTTCAGATCGGAATTGCTACGCATTGTACGACTCGTGCGAGGCGTTCACGAGTCGTGAATGTATTGCATGTCTCGTGCGGCGCATTCACTAGTCGTGAATGCACTTCACAACTCGTGAAGAGCACTCATTCACGACTCGTGAATGCTCTCAGTGGTTATCATTTTCACATCTTTACATTTCCATTTCAATTTGCATTTCCATCATTTTGGGCCATCTTTTGTCATTTAGTCTATCCATTCTTCCCGTGATTCTCTTCTTTATTTACTTTAAGTTTTCATCACTTTTAGCTATTTTGTCTTCTTTGGAATTATTATTTCATTTTATTCCATTTTATTATCTTAGCTTAACCTAATTAATATTAATATTGTAATTAATATATTTCAAATGTTATTATCATTATTATTTTATCAATATATCTCTTATTATTATTATTATTATGCTAGCATGATTTTATTTTTAATCTATCTCACATGTAAATTGCTTTTATATTAAATTGACATGTCTAATTTAACCTATTTTATCTCATACACATTTGTTAATTATTTTTGCATGTTATCTAGCTTTATATTTATTTAATTAATTTTCCAAATTATTACTAATATTTTTAATGTCATTTTTTTGTTGTTTTGAAAATTATTTATCTTCGCGAGTTGCATTCGTGCTCGGATCGGAGGACCGGGAAGTTAAAGACCATCAAATTTAGGGTTTGCAGTTTAATTGTTGTGTTTATTTTCATTTATATTATTTTTATGCTTTGTATGTAAAATATATTTTTAATTATCCGTATTAAAGAAAATCACGTTTTTATAATAATTAATAATTTGGGATTTTATTAATAAAATGGACCAATGTCCTATTTTAGCCAATAAAAACTCACTTTCAAATGGAGAACTAAGTTTTCTTAAAATGAGATCACTCATTCCAGTTTTCCTCAATCAATACCCCA
Organism: Excoecaria cochinchinensis; assembly: GCA_947683425.1. NCBI lineage: Eukaryota > Viridiplantae > Streptophyta > Magnoliopsida > Malpighiales > Euphorbiaceae > Excoecaria > Excoecaria cochinchinensis. The sequence goes on along the minus strand of CANTUQ010000150.1, from coordinate 4,866,275 downwards.
AAAATGGTTCTCCAATTTTTTAAGTTAATAAAATGGAATCAATGTTCCTAAAATTTAATGAATAACCCGATTTATGTATGTTGTATTTTAATTCTCTTTATGTGTTTATTTATTTATTTATTTTTATTTATTTATTTATTCATTTGGGGGATTGTTCTGTCCCATTTTTATTTCTATTATTTATTTTGGGGGATTGTTCTGTCCCATTTTTATTTTGTAATTTACTTATTTACCGCTTTATTTATCGCTTTTCTATGTGAATGGATGCGTTTTAAATTTATTGCATAAACACGTGAGATGAGGGATGGAATTTTGATTTCTTAAAAACTCACTTATTAACCTAAGTCATTAATAAGAGTGAAGTTCTGAACACCTTCTCTGATTTAGACCAATAGAGGTTAGAGACCTTTCCTAGTTTCTTGTAAACTGGGTGGCGACTCCAAAATATCTCAAAGGTGCCTAAAGGCGTTGTGAGTCTAGATCCTCTTTTCCAATATTCTATTGGAAAGGAGGCATCCAAGATGACTCATGATGCCCAAGATCAAAAAGACACGAACCAATCCCTTGAATCTTAAAAACGGATTCAATGAGGGCCTTGCTGGTTCCAGCGCGTGTCACAGTAGCTGAGTGTATGATAAAGACTCAGATTTTTCACTTGCTATTACATCGTTAACTAGCTCTTCTAGTGTATGGCTGCTTAACTCAGGCTGCAGTCATCATATGTGTCCCAATCGGGATTGATTCTATGAATTTAGAGAACTAGTAGATGGAGTTGTTTATACAGAAAATGCTGTCCATCTCACCACACATGGGATTGGTTCCATTCGTTTGAAAAATCATGATGGATCAATCAGAATCCTAAACGGTGTTCGTTATGTGCCCAATTTGTCAAAAAATCTTATTTTCGTGGGCTCCAAAAGAAAAGGGTTTCGAGGTGCGAGCCAAATATGCAGTAATAAAGATAATTTTTGGTGCACTTGTGGTGTTAAAGGGAATTCAAAAGAATAATAGATTGTACCACTACCAAGGTACTACTGTTATTAGTATAGCAGCAGTGGCTTCTACTAATAAAAAGGAGTTAGAAGCAACCAAGTTATGGCATATGCACTTGGGGCATACAGGTAAAAAATCCATGAATCTCCTAGTGAAACAAGGATTGTTAAAAGGAGTTCAGAATTATAAATTGGATTTTTGCAAGTATTGTATCAAAGGAAAAAAGATAAGAGTGAAATTTGGAACAACAATCCATAATACCAAGGGTATTTTGGACTATGTTCATTCTAATGTATGGGAAACTTCCAAGACGGCTTCTTTTGGAGGAAAATATTACTATTTGACTTTTGTTGATGATTTTTCCTGGAGAGTTTGGGTGTATACTATGAAGACTAAGGATGAAGTGCTGGGAGTTTTCATCAAATGGAAAAAGATGATGGAAACTCAAACAGGCCGAAAGATCAACCATCTCTGTACAGATAATAGTAGGGAATACATGAGTGATCCATTTATGAATGTGTGTAAAGGTGAAGGTATTGTTAGATACTTCATAGTCAGAAATACACCACAACAGAATGGGGTGGCAGAGTATATGAACCGGATATTGCGGGAGAAAGTTTAGTGTATGTTGTCTAATGCTGGGTTGGGCAACGAATTTTGGGCTGAAGCTGTTACATATGATTGCCATCTCATTAATTGCCTACCATCTAATGCTATTGGCAGTAAAACGCCATTGAAAAAATAGTTTGGAAAACCTGCTACATATTATAATTCCTTACATGTGTTTGGTTTCACTGCATACTATCATATTAAGGAATTAAAGTTGGATTCACATGCAAAGATAGCAATTTTCATGGGGATCACCTCTGATGTGAAAGCATATAGACTTTGGTGTACAGAGTCAATGAAAATAATTTTCAACAGATATGTTACCTTTGATGAATCTATCATGTTGAGAAAAGTGATAAATGAAAGTGTTGAGCAGACAGATGGTACTCCAAAATAGGTAGAGTTTAAAAGGAAAATTGTTAGCCCAATAAATGATGAAGCAGATGTAGAAACTCCTATGGTTGATGAGGAGTCAAATGAAGAAGAGGTTTTAACCCAACAACCTCCACAGCAACTTAAATCAATTGCATTAAGTAAATCAAAAAGGACAATAAAAAAGCCTGCTCGCTATATTGATATGGTGGCTTACGCATTCCAAATTGCATCTGATGACATTCCTACCACTTTTAATAAAGTAGTCAAAAGTTTAGAAGTAAAGAAGTGGAGGAAAGCCATGAATGATGAAATTCAATCCCTTCATAAGAATTATACGTGGAAGCTAGCTAGTCTTCCAAAGGGAAAGAAGGCAATTGGGTGCAAATGGGTATATGCAAAGAAAGATGGATTTCCTGACAAGAATGATGTTTGCTATAAAGTAAGGTTGATGGCTAAAGGCTACGCTTAGATGGAGGAAATTGACTATAATGAAGTTTTTTCTCTAGTTGTAAAATATTTCTCCATTTGAATTTTATTGTCTTTGGTAGCACAATTCGATATGGAATTAGTTTAGTTGGATGTAAAAACTGCATTTTTACATGGAAACTTGGAGAAGAAAATCTATGTGGTTCAGCTCAAAGGATTTAAAGTTGCTGAAAAAGAAAATATGGTGTGCAAGCTCGAAAAATTATTGTGCGTATTGAAGCAATATCCGAGGTAGTGATACAAACGTTTTGACAAGTTTATGATGGAGCAAAAGTATACAAGAAGCAAATATGATCATTGTGTGTATTTGCGTAAGCTACAAGACGGATCTTATATATATCTTCTTGTTTATGTTGATGAAATGTTCATAGCTTTTAAGAGTTTGATAGAGATTGAGAAGTTAAAGACACAGTTGAACAGGGAGTTTGAAATGAAGGATCTAGGTGAAGCCAAGATTCTTAATATGGAGATAAGCAGAGATAGAGAATTAAGGAGACTTTGTTTGACTCGAAAACAATATCTGAGAAAGGTGCTAAAATATTTTAGCACGAATGAAAAGTCAAAACCTGTTAGTACTCCTCTTGCTCCTCATTTCAAGCTCAGTGCATCTTTGTCTCCAAAAAATGAAGCAGAATGAGAATACATGGCAAAAGTACCATATGCAATTACTGTTGGTAGCTTGATGTATGCTATGGTGTGTACAAGGCCTGATATTTCACAAGCAATTGGAGTTGTGAGCAGGTATATGCATGATCTTGGAAAGGAGCACTGGCAATTTGTGAAATGGATTCTACGGTACATTCTGAATATTGTAGATGTTGGTTTGGTATTTCAGCGGGATAATCAAGATGGTCAATGTGTAGTTGGATATTGTGATTCCGACTTTGCTAGTGATTTAGACAAACGACGATCAACTACTGGTTACATGTTTACTCTTGCGAATACACCAGTTAGTTGGAAATCTACTTTACACTCAACAGTTGTTTTGTCCACTATGGAGGCAGAGTATATAGCAGTTATAGAGGCTGTGAAGGAGGCAATTTGGCTTCAAGGGTTGCTTGGTAAATTAGGGGTTCAACAAAAGCACATCAAAGTGCATTGTGATAGTTAGAGTTATATTCTTTTGCTAAAGAACAAGTTTACCATGCAACGACGAAGCATATCGATGTTCGTTATCACTTTGTACGAGAGGTTCTGAAAGAAGGTGGAGTATTAATCCAGAAAATTAGGACCACTAGAATCCTGCTAATATGTTGACAAAATTGGTGACTGTGGTCAAGTTGCAACCTTGTTTGGATTTGGTCAATATTGTTAAAAGTTAAAGTTGGGCGCTTTGAAGCGTATTTGATGACAATACTAAAATTGAGTTTTGTGAGAGATTTGAAGTTGTGAATTGCGCCAAGGTGGAGATTTGTTGTAAAAGTCCATAATTGTGGCTTAAATTAGAATCACACATCGAAAAAATTCAAGTAAAATAGGATTTTGATTACCTATATAAACAAGCTTCATTTGATTAGTTTATCATCCCAAAATTGTCATTTTTCCTAAGGCAAAATTTTTTCTCTCTTTTATAAATATTTCACTTGTATTTTTTATTTGAAATAATAAAATATAATTTGGTAGTGCCCAAGGACGTAGGCATAATTGTCCGAATCTCGTTCAATTCTGGTATTTTTTATTTGTTTATTTAATAGTTATTGTCAGGTATATTGATAGTAAATTATTATGCTGTTAAATTATTTAGAAAAATTCTCTCTAAGGAGATTGGGTTTTAAGTAGGACCATTTGTGACCCCTCTAGTTTTTCCTGAGAATTTTACCTTGTGTGATTTTTTCAGTACAATCGTTTACATTTTATTCATCTACGCAATAGTATTCGAGGTGAATTTGGTGGAAATTATCTCGAGTATCCACAATATCTTAGACTTTGCAATCCTTGATCACAACACAAAGCATTAAAATCAGTAAGCAATATTAATTTTAATTGTTCTAATAAGCGAGGCGATATGGATTAAAATAGTAAACTATGTAGAATACCATAAGTGATCATAGTACCTCTCAAATATTTCATTGGTTGGACTAATGCAGCCCAATGATCACGATTTGGATTATACAACATATCCAATGTCTGGTCGAGAAAAATTCATTAAATGCATCAGACTTCCAATAATCTGTACATACTCAGATTGGGCAATTGATTCACATGTATTTTTCTTTAATTGAGTGCTAGTATCATAAAGAGTACACTAGCCTAACATCAAAGTGTCCAAACTTCTTTAGAAGTCTTTCAACATAATGTTCTTGTGATAGCATTATACTATCACATTTTTTTTAAAAGATTTTAACACCTAATATTACGCTTGCTTCACCCACGTTTTCCATATCAAATTTAGAAGCAAGAAAACATTTTGCTTATTTTATGTACTAATTCAAGGCTAGTACTAAAAATAAGCATATCATCCACATATAAGCAGATAATCACACGATCACTAACAACAAGTTTTGTATACACACATTTAGCTACTTCAATAAAAGAGAAACCATTACATAACAAAACTTGATCAAATTTCTCATGTCACTGTTTAGGTTCTTGTTTTAAGCCATATAAAATTTTAAAAAGTTTACAAATTTTATTTTCTTCACCAGAAACTACACACACAACCCTCAGGTTGTTTCATATAAATTTCTTCTTTTAAATCACCATTTAGAAAAGCAATTTTAACATTTATTTGGTGAACAAAAAGTTTGTGAATAGAAGCCAAAGCAATAAGATTTCTAATAGAAGAAATTATAGTCAAAAGAGTTAAAGTATCAAAATTATCGACATTTTGCGTTTGAGTAAAACCCTTTGTAATAAGTGTAGCTTTATATTTTTCAATGGAACCATCAAGATTAAATTTTCTTTTAAAAATCATTTACAGCAAATGGGTTTTTCTCCGAGTGGTAAATCAACCAATTTTCAAATATTATTTTTCAAAATAGAATCAAGTTCTACTTTAATGGCTTCTTTCTAAAATGTAGAATCAGATCCAGAAATTATATCAGAAAAATTTAAACGATTGAGACCAGAAATAAAAGTTTTCAAAAATTGCATTAGAAAAGCTCCCAGAATTCATGTTAGAAAATATTTCAGAATTCGTGTCAGAAAACTTTTCGAAATCATTTTCTACAAGATTAGTGTAGAAGTCATTTACAAACAATATTTCTTTTATGGGCCTTTTAGATCCTCTTAAATCCCCATTTTCACAATAATTTTGACTAATCGGTGCATGAGAAATATGGTCAACTTTTAAAGGAAACACATGCTCAAAAAATTCAGCATTCTTTGTCTCAAAAATTGTATTACAATCAAGCACATCACTTTTCAATACAAAAAATCTATAGGCAGAACTAGGTTCAGCATAACCGATGAATGTGCAATCAAAAGTTTTAGAGCATATTTTCCTTTTCTTAGGTTTGGGTAGCATAATTAACTTTGTCTGAACACCCCTACACTTTTAAATATTTTAAATAAGGACCATACCCTTTCCACAATTCATAAGGTGTCTTTCCAGATTTCTTATAAGGTAGTCTATTTTGCAAGTGACATGCAGATAATATAGCTTCATCCCATAGATTTTCTGGTGCATTGGAACTAATAAGCATGCAATTTATCATTTCCTTTAAATTTCTATTTTTTCTTTTAGCTACACCATTAGATTCAGGTGAATATGGTGGAGTTATCTCATGTATTATTCCTTCCTTTTCACAAAACTCATTATGTAGAATATGTTCACCACCATTATTTGTTCTGACCCTTTTAACTTTTATGTTTAATTGAATTTCTACTTCATCTTTATATTTAAGAAACATGTGAAAAACACCTCCTTTTCTAAGAAAATAAGCTTTAGTATATCTAGAGAAGTCATCAATAAAAGTTATATAATACTTTTTACAACCGCTTTTCATACATTGTTTTAAGTCTCCAAGGTCATAATGAATTAAACTTAACAATTTTTTTATTCTCTAGAAATTGATGCATATATTTTCTTTATTTGTTTAGATTCAACATATATCTCACACTTTTGCATATTGTTATTATTGATACCAGAAATTAAGCCCATATATTTCATTTTTTAAGTATAAGAAACACTCACATGTCCTAATTTAGCATGCCATAAATCAACAAAATCAATCAAATAAGCAGAAGAACTAGCATTCTCATTAATTATTTCAGAAATATAGAGTATAAATAAATCATGGTTACAGTAGCCTTTCCAACAACATAATTATTATTTTTGGACAATACGAATTTATCACACTTGAAGGCAACTTTCACCCCAACTTTTCCCAACATTTCCACATAAACCAAATTGGTTTGAATATTGGAAACACGAAGCACCTCATTTGAAGCTAGTGTCTTGCCGGATTTGAGCTTAAGAAGGACTTTGCCTTTTCCAAGAACTTTTGCAGCTCGTGAATTACCAAGATAGACTATTTCTTCTCCTTTCTCAATTTGAGTATAGGACAAAAATATATTTATGTTAGCATAGATGTGCCTAATGGCACCAAATTCTATCATCCATTTATTCACATCAGCCACAATATTCATGTAACACCCTTATACCTGTAAATGATGCGGATACCGGATGTCACAACACTGCACTACATTGCCAATCACTGATGATACATTCGATAGCTCTGAATTTTTTTTTTTTAACAAACACAACAATACATACACAGTAAACATAACAATACACTAACATATAACTTACCTATCCATACCATAGTTTTATCCAACTACGATCGTATACATGCCTTGCAAATCCTTCAGTCCTTGCTGTTGCTCAATTTTCAATTGCTTCTACGTCTTCGGCAACGTCTGACTATTATAACTTGCGCGCATTTAACACACTACGCGCTGAGCATTAAAATGCTAAGTGGTGGATATTTATCCTAAGTTTTCCATACTAATTGTATATACTTGATCACTTAATTGTTTTATTGTATTTAGGTTATGGGGTCAATTATTTCTAAATCTTTTAAATAGTTAACAGCATACTTTTGTGACTCTCACTATTTTTATCTTTATCACTACTCTGCAATCCGTTATTCACTAGCATACCATTTACAATTTCACTATCACTTACACTGTTAACCTTTACACTTATCGATTCCAACGTCATTTGCACTGTTAATCTGTGCACTTATCGATTTCATTATCATTTACACTGTTAATCTTTATAGCTATCAATTTCCATTATTATTTGCTAATTCCGATGTTTTACTTTATCTATTGGTTTCACTCTTATTATAACTATTGTGATTAACTTTATTATGTGCATATTAATGACTCTTGTCGCTTAATACTTTGTTTGATTTGTCATTTAGGATCAATTTCATATGTACTTTCTTTTTAATACCTTTACCTTTGTAAATAATCTATTAAATTCTTCCTTTAATTTGTATACTCAATTGCCATTTAATTCCGAACACTAAATTATTTATTAACTTACTATAATTTTATCATTATTTCACTACTAGTAACACTAAGCAAATACTATTACTTTCTTTGCGGTTTTAATATTTCCTTTACTCATTTACACTATACTAACTCTCTTCGGTTAATGTCATTTATTACGTTAAATCTTCCGATAAGTCATTTACTTAAATTAATTTCAATTGCGTTTACTCTTATATGATTATCACTATACATTAATCTCTATATTATTTCTTCCCTTACTATTTCGATTCTACACTTATCAAAAATTTTACTTTACGATATCACTTATCCACTTCATTTCACTTATACACTCATTTTGTTTAACAGTTTCCACTTATCACTTATTTATCGATTGACTTATAACTGTCTCTTCTTACTATTCATTTGGTCCACATATACGTCACTAAAATTTCCATTTTATCTTAACAATGTTTATTAATCACTCTGTCGTTTATCACCTTTTCTATATAAATCTTTATTTTCCAATATACTTAATTAGGCACTTCGAACATTTAATTTATTTCATTTATACTTAGTTTGTTAATCCTTCTTATTACCTTTATTCAATTAATCTACATTGTTGCTTAATTCACTATAGTCTCTCTTAACAATTAACTCTACAAAATAATCCCTCTTAATGTCTTACAATTAAAACACTATCTTTTCATTTCACTTGATTAATATTATCATTATTACTACCACATTATTTATTTTCGAATATCCTCTTTTAAATTATATATATATATATATATATATATATATATATATATATATATATATATATATATATATATATATATATATATATATATATATATATATATATATATATATATATATATATATATAACCAATTTATCAATTCATTTAGTGGTCTATTTCTCTCTCAATTTGCACTTAAACATTACTATTAGCCTTGCTCTGATCAATTCCTATTAAGTCCAATAAATTTCACTTATTTACAATAATACCACTAATTTACTTATTTACCCTTCATTGCGGCTAACATTATAGCTAAGTTATAAATCAATTATATTTATTGTACACTTAATATTCAATCGATCAATATAATTCTAAAATTCTTAATTATTCGCTCCCTAATTACAAACACACACTTATTGTTATGCTCTTTTTATAATTTCATTTTAATCCCTTCTTTCATGCCAATTTACAATTTAGTCTTTAGTTATTACAAAATTGTCATTACTTAATTTCATTATTACATTACTTAATTATTTAGCATACAAATTTCCATCTAATCAATACCATAATATTTCTTTCACATTACACTTTAGTCCCCACAATATTCATTAATTTCCACATTACCACTTCAATTCACTATAATTATAATCATACCACTAGTTATAATTAATCTCACTATTGACTCACAAATTCCATTTTAATCCTTAAACCACTCATGTAAATCATTTATTCATTTATCCACAAATTTTCACTAACTACGATTAGTTAATTAAATCCAATAATTTATTTAATTATTTTCTCAATATAATGATCCACTAAAATTCATTAATTAATTAACTATACTACTAATTTGCCAATTAACATATTTTTATACTAATTTACTAATTAATCTCATTTCAATTATAATATTTATTAAATCGCTCTAATTACATTAATTATACATATATTCCATAATTACTCCACCAATTATAATTATTTACACTTAAGTCCTTAATCTTTTCACTTAATTCCATATACATCCCTAACTTTTTCATTAATTACATCTATGTCCCATCTTTTACCATAATACCATCCATGTCCTTTCTTTTTCACTAATTCCCTTGATGTCCTTATTTTTCACTTAATTACCATTTTGTCCTCACTTATTCAATAGTTACCATTCTTACCTTATTTACTTTCCATTTTACACTTTTACCCCTATTTACTTTTTTAATTACTATTTTACCCTTTTTACACTTAAATACCACTTTTAACCTTATAATTTCACTAAATTACAATTAGCTCCTGCTTTTATCACTTTTTCATTATTTTACTATTTTAACCTCACATTTTATCAAAATTACAATTTTACCCTTCCACTTACACTTTTTACCTAACTTGCTCACTTTTTACCAACTTTTTATAAAATTACCGTTTTACCCTAAACTTTCTATTTAATTCATTTTAGTCCCGTTTTCACTCATTTTCACTTTTATCACGATTTTAATCATTCTTATCACTTATTTACCATTATGCCCCTAGTATGAACCCGGTAGAAAATCTACTGACCGGATATGAGGGACATGGGCCCCACAGACGTATTACACTATAAAATGATCCCAATAGGACCATTTTCACTGCACTGCACTACACTGATCAATGTAATCACTGGATACACTGTAAATACTGAACACTGCACTGGGATAGACCGTCATTGGTCTATCAATAGCGAGTCGCCATGACTCGTACAGCGGTATGTAATCCCTATGGCTAGCCAATTATATCCTGAACTAGATTTCACTACAAGACAACTACTAAGGGCAATATTTCATCATCATTCATATAAATATCACACTTTATCATCATACACCTTTCACATACACATTATTCTCACTTGCAATTTTGCATACACACTCATCTATCACTATATAGTCATAATATGACATTATATTCCATACCTTATCAAAATATACACAATTATCACTATGCATATCATTCGGCCAAGGATACCATTTTTCATACCATGAACTATAATTTTGTTTATCCACTCAATCTCACTTATTCCATGTTATACATGTCACATATATCATTATTATACCATATATCATCACATATCCCATTATTTTTCCATTATATTAAATTCGGCCAAACACTCACTCACACATGATGGTTTATTTTAATTCCTTTATTTACTCAATTATATATTACACTTACTATACATGTTATAATCACCAATTACATACCTTAAAACCCATTAGAACTTTAAGTTTTCCTAAGAATACCATTCGGCCAACACTTTAACATTTCATTATGATTTCTTTTCATACTTTTAATTATTCCATCTTGTATTACACATGTTATACATATTATAAACATCATTTACATGCCTTTAGTATACTATTCGGCCAACACTATATTTTTCATAATAATGTATTTTAATTTCATCTAATCATATCTATACACTATATTAAGTCCATAGATTATGAATATCACATTAGATTTAATTAAACATGCCTAAATCCCATGTTCACACTTGGAAAATATAATGTATGTTAATATTAATAAAAGTTATATTTAATTTTTGTGAGTTGAATTCTACTCATACCTACTTATATGGAAAATATAATATGTATTATAGGAAAATTCTTTCCTAGACGTATAATAGAGTGCTGCGATCCTCATATAGTCTTAGACTTTGCAATCCTTGATCACAACACAAAGCATTAAAATTAGTAAGCAATATTAATTTTAATTGTTCTAATAAGCAAGGCGATATGGATTAAAATAGTAAACTATGTAGAATACCATAAGTGATCATAGTACCTCTCAAATATTTCATTGGTAGGACTAATGTAAACCCATTGATAATGATTTGGATTATACAACATATGCAATGTATGGTCCAGAAAAATTCATTAAATGCATATGACTTCCAATAATCTGTACATACTCAGATTAGGCAATTGATTCACGTATATTTTTCTTTAGTTGAGTGTTAGTATAAAGGAAAAATAGAATTGAAGAAAGTTTTAATGTATTTTTTTATTTATCACTCTTACATTACTGAATACAAGGAAGCAGAATATATAACACTGGTTAAGCACATCCTTCTTTATCCCTCAGATTAGGCACATCCTTCCTTATCCCTCAATTAAACGTAGAATATGCCTTATAACACCTTAAGGCTCAATCAACTAAATAAGGTTTGCCAATAAGTATTATAAGGATTACTCACTAGCTTGATAATCAAAGTCTCTAAACTTCTTTAGAAGTCTTTCAACATAATGTTCTTGTGATAGCATTATACAATCACATTTTTTTTATGATTTTAACACCCAATATCTCGCTTGCTTCACCCACGTTTTCCATATCAAATTTAGAAGCAAGAAAACATTTTGTTTAATTTATGTACTAATTTAAGCCTAGTACTAAAAATAAGCATATCATCCACATATAAGTAGATAATCACACGATCACTACCAACAAGTTTTGTATACACACATTTATCTACTTCAACATAAGAGAAACCATTGCATAACAAAACTTGATCAAATTTCTCATGCCACTGTTTGTGTGCTTGTTTTAAGCCATATAAAATTTTGAAAAGTTTACAAATTGTATTTTCTTCAGCAGAATCTACACGACCCTCAGGTTGTTTCATATAAATTTCTTCTTTTAAATCTCCATTTAGAAAAGTTGTTTTAACATTTATTTGGTGAATAAAAAGTTTATGAATAGAAGCCAAAGCAATCGGATTTCTAATAGAAGAAATTCTAGTCACAAGAGCAAAAGTATCAAAATAATCAATATTTTGCATTTGAGTAAAACCCTTTGTAACAAGTCTAGTTTTATATTTTTCAATGGAATTATCAAGATTAAATTTTATTTTAAAAATCATTTACAACAAATGGGTTTTGCTCCAAGTGGTAAATCAACCAATTTTAAAATATTATTTTTCAAAATAGAATCAAGTTATACTTTAATGGCTTCTTTTTAAAATACAGAATTAGATTCAGAAATTGCATCAGAAAAATTTAAAGGATTGGGACCAGAAAGCACGTCATAAAAGTTTTCAATAATTGCATTAGAAAAGCTCCCATAATTCATGTTAGAAAATGTTTCAGAAAACATGTTAGAAAACTTTCCAAAATCGTTTTCTGCAAGATTAGTGTAGAAGTCATTTCCAAATAATATTTATTTTAGATCCTCTTAAATCCCCATTTTCACAATTATTTTGACTAATAGGTGTATGAGAAACATGATCAGCTTTTAAAGGAAACAGATGTTAAAAAAATTCAGCATTCTTTGTCTCAATAATTGTATTAAAATCAAGCACATCACTTTTCAATACAAAAAATCTATAGGTAGAACTATAATGTTTAGCATAACCGATGAACATGAAATCAAAAGTTTTAGAACATATTTTCCTTTTCTTAGGTTTGGGTAGCATAACTTTATCTAAATAACCCCACACTTCTAAATATTTTAAATAAGGAGGATAGCCTTTCCACAATTAATAACGTGTCTTTCTAGATTTCTTGTAAGGTATTCTATTTTGCAAGTGATATGCAGATAATATAGCTTTATCCCACAGATTTTCTGGTGCATTGGAACTAACAAGCATGCAATTTATCATTTCCTTTTTTTTTTCTTTTAGCTACACCATTAGATTCAGATGAATATGGTGGAGTTATCTCATGTATTATTCCTTCCTTTTCGCAAAACTCATTAAGCAGAATATGTCCTTATTTGTTGTTAAAAAATAGTTCATATTTTCTATCGTAATAACAAATAATGATATATTTGAATAAAGAAAAATTACAGATAAATATAAATGAAGATTTATACTATTACCTTTTTTATGATTTTAACACCCAATATTATGCTTGCTTCACCCACGTTTTCCATACCGAATTTAGAAGCAAGAAAATATTTTATTTAATTTATGTGCTAATTCAAGGCTAGTACTAAAAATAAGCATATCATCCACATATAAGCAGATAATCACACAATCATTACATTTATCTACTTCAACAGAATAGAAACCATTGCATAACAAAACTTTATCAAATTTTTTATGCCATTGTTTAGGTGCTTATTGATAGAGAATAGGTTATGATAAAAGTCTTGTATAGGAAGATATCTCTTGTATAGGAAACTTGACTAATTAGGGTGAGTTTACACCATTACCCTACCCTATATATAGTGTATGTTATAGTGTATGTTTACTGTCAATATACACGGCTACATATTGTCTTCATGTTATTAGAGCCATTAACCTAAAAAAAAATATGTCTCTTTCAGCCACTACAACCACTATCGCTGCATCTAATTCCATTTTGTCCAGCCCTCCAATTTCGAAGATTGACAATTAGACTATAATAGCACAGTCAAATCCAGTTTTCTCCATTATTACTGCCGCCTCACCTCAGTTTCCTCAGTCCTTCTCTTTTCTGAATTTATCTGGACATTTAACTGTCAAACTTAATTCCACGAACTTTGTGTTGTGGAAGGCTCAGCTCATGTCACTCCTGCGTGGGTATCAAATAGCTCATCATCTAGACGGAACTGTTTCTCCTCCAGCGAAGATCTTGCTGGATCAGACCCCAAATCTAGTGTTTGACCTTTGGGAACAACAAGACCAATAGGTATTGAGTTAAATTCTTACCTCTGTGACCGAAATATTATCGCCATAGATAGTTGATACTGTAACAGCCTGTGATGCGTGGAACAAGCTAGTGCGTGCTTATTCCTCTGGCTCTAGATCGCAAATCAGAAATTTACGGACTCAATTGACTGAATTGCGTCGAGGGAACGATAGTATCTCGACGTACAAACTCAAGGCTAAAGGTATTTATGATCAACTCGCTTCTCTTCAATATTATGTCACTGAAGATGATTTAGTTAATATTGTTTTGATGGAATTGGGTACCTCCTATAGGCCGTTTGTTAGAGCGATTGAGGCTCGCCTTGAGTCTATTAAATTTGATGACTTGTTCGGACTTCTCCTTAGCGAGGAAAGACAATTGGAAAGGGATTCTCTTCCTAAATCTATTCAGCCTATGGCTATGTATAAATCTATTCAGCCTATGGCTATGTATAATACTAGAAATTCTGGTTTTTCAAATCCATATGGACGAGGTCGTGGTACCCATAACAATAGAGGTGGACGAAATCAACATCAGCAATCTCGGTGACACAATTCTAGTTTAAACTCTGGTTTTACTTCCGTGCCTATCAATGAGAATTCTCCCATCTTCTATCATAATTGCTGTGGAATTGGTCATATAGCCAGATCCCGTTCCTCTCCCAAATTGAACAAAGATGGTAGAATCCTTAAACCAGCCTCCAATCTTGCTAACAGCCATGCTAATGTCCAACCTTGGGTAGTGGATTCGGGTGCAACTTATCACTTAACTTCGGATATGGGAAACCTGAACATTCACTCTGAATACCAAGGTCCTAATGAAGTTCAAATTGGAAATGGTTATAAACTCTCTATATCTCGAATTGGTAATTCTTGTTTTTCTCTTGGTAATCACTCGTATCAATTTCGAGATATTTTATTAGTACCTCAATCTTTTAATAATTTGCTTTCGATTTATGCTCTTAACAATTCTAATCCTGTGTCTGTTGAATTTTTTTTGATCATTTTGTCATTAAGGATTTGGCAACAGGGAGGACTCGGTTCCAAGGCTAGAGTAACAACGAACTTTACTCTCTTTGTTTATTTGTTTCTAATAAATGTTCTGCCAATTTAGCTTCCTTGTCCACATGGCATGATCGATTAGGACATGCATCATTTTCAATTATTAAACGCTTGCTTCATTCCAATAACATTGTTGTTTCCAATTCTCAAAATTCGATGTGTTCTTGTTGCATAAGTAAAAGTCACAAATTGCCTTTTGCTTTGTCCAATAATGTGTCTGCTACTCCTCTTGATCTTATTTGTGCTGATGTCTAGGGTCTTACACCCACAATTTCCTCTGATGGTTATGCGTATTATGTGTTATTTCTTGATCATCACACTAAATACTCTTGGGTTTATTTTATGAAACAAAAATAAGATGTTTATGATATTTTTGTGCAATTCCGTACCCTTGCGGAGAAATATTTTACTAAATCCATTAAAACCTTTCAATCTGATAGCGGTGGGGAGTTTCTTAAATTGACAAACTATTTCTGTGACCATGGCATCACTCACAGGATTCTTGCCCTTACACTCAGGAACAAAATGGCAGCGCTGAATGCAAACATAGACATATCGTTGAACATGGGTTAGCTTTATTGCATTGTGCTAATGTTCCACATAAATTTTGGACCTATGCCTTTGATACATCTGTTTATCTAATTTATCGCACACCGATGCCTCAGCTATAATATTCCTCACCTTATGAGAAGTTATTTGGTGAATCCCCTGATTACCAAAAATTATGCACGTTTGGTTGCCTTTGCTATCCCTGGATGCGACCTTATGCTAAAAACAAGTTTGACCCCAAATCAAAAGCATGTGTGTTAATGGGATATAGTAAACTCTATAAGGGTTACAAATGCTTCGATATCATTTCTTCGAAAATGTTTATCTCAGAAATGTCTTGTTTGATGAACAGGTGTTCCCTTACTTGAAGTACACTGCTGAATTGCCCAACAAATCCATATCCTCAACTCCTGGATCACATATAATTTTCGTCCCCTTTCCTGTACCCCCACAGCAACCCCAACTCATAAAAACCACTATTACGCAGCCCCCAATGATTGTACAACAATCTGACCCATAGCCAACACCACCTCCAATTGATCCACAGCCAACATCACCTCTGACTGACCAATGTGTCCTATCTACCTCATCGCTATTACATGATACAGCTGCCCCAAACTCTTCTCGCAACAATTTGGTAATAGACCTCAGTAATTATGATCCACTTCCACCTACAATTTCTACCACTTCTAGCAACTCCATGACCTCAGTTCCACCTGTTTTGACCTTAGTCGATGCTCCTCATCTTAATCCACGGCAACCATCACTTTCACAGGTCCAGCCTCTGGGATCTTCTAGGATGATTACAAGGTCACAAACTGGCTCTCTGAAACTAAATGCACCTCAGGCTTTAACTCATCAATTTCCTATAACACCTTCCACATATTCTAAGGATTCAAAATCTACAAGTTAGCAACTGGCTATGACAGCATAATACAATGCTCTATTATAGAATGGGACTTAGACTCTTGTTCCTTTTCATCCCAATTAAAATGTCATTGGGTGCAAATGGGTCTATCGGCTCGGTTAGTAGCGAAAGGATTTCATCAACGATCAGGTGTGGATTTTTTTAAAACTTACAGCCTTGTCATCAAGCCTGCTATGATTCAATTATTACTTGCCTTGGCTGTATCATTGCATTGGCATATTATACAGTTTGATGTGTCCAATGCCTTTTTACATGGGAACTTGGATGAAACTGTATTCATGGCCCAACCCCCTAGCTATACTAATCCGCAATGGCCTCATTATGTTTGCAAGTTGTAAAAATTGCTATACGGTCTTAAATAGGCTCCTCTAATATGGAACAAACGGTTAACCGATGCATTACGGGATCTTGGTTTTTCTGGTTCCAAGTCAGATACATCGCTGTACTTTAAATGCAATGCCTTAATTTAGGTTTTTTGCTTAATATATGTGGATGATCTTCTGCTGATGGGTTCTGATTCAAAGGAATTGCACAGATTGGTGTCACAATTACGACATCTCTTTGCCATTCGAAATCTTGGTCGCTTATCATATTTTCTAGGAAATCACATATCTTTTACATCGAACTCAAATGTTTAATTGCAAGGGTATCTCTAGTCTTATATGTACTAAAGAGAAGTTTATGCTTAGTCTCGGTGACCCCTTTTCTGACGCCACACAATACCATGGGGTCATTATCAGTCTGCAGTCTACAATTCGATTATTACTTGCCTTTGCCGTCATTGGCAACTGGTGCTTCAGAAATTGGGTGGTTGCAAATATTATTACATGAAATTGGTGTCTCCATCCCTCGACCTCCACGTCTATTATGTGATAATCTCTCTGCCACTTACTTAACCATCAATCCCATCTTTCATCAACGAAGCAAACACCTTGAGGTTGATTTCTTTTTTGTTCTTGATCGTATTTCCAAAGGGCTACTTCAAGTTCGGTATGCTCCCATGCTCGATCAAGTGGCAGATCTCCTCACAAAACCATTGTCCAATTGAAGGATCGCTTTGAGCAACTACAAAATAAGTTGCGCATTTGTTCCAGCCCTGCCCAACTTGAGGGAGGGTGATAGAGTATAGTTTATGATAGAAGACTTGTATAGGAAGATATCTCTTGTATAGGAAAGTTGACTAATTAGGGCGGGTTTACACCATTACCCTACCTTATATATAGTGTATGTTTACTGTCAATATACACGGCTATATATTGTCTTCACTTATTTTAAGTCATATAAAATTTTGTTTCGTTTACAATTTTATTTCTTTACCAGAAACCACACAACCCTCAAGTTGGCGACGTAATACATACCCAACACCAATCCCTATTTGTAAACTTGATAAGTCCCTTTTGTATGCATTCACAAATGACCATTCAATTATCTCAATGGAATGTTAAAAAGAGTAAAACTCACTTCAAGAACTTCATCAAGGCCGAACCAAACCCCATAAACAATTTAACAAATATCCAGTTCTTACCAACATATCATTTCTCACATACACAAAATTCAATAACATCATAATATAAAGAAAAATCCCCACTTCCTATTTGGATTCAGTTTTATCAATCAATGAACTAAGTTTTTAACTCCTACTCTAAACGTTAATTAGCTAGAATCTCATAAAAATTAATATCTATCTAATAAGATATAAGCAAAATAAAGTAATTTTATTGGGCCCTCCAATTAGGAAACTGCAACAGGGTAGGGCTGTGCAGAACCGAATTGGAATCGAAAATTGAATCAAGTTGAACCGAATCGAATAGATTTTGGTATGTTTGGTTCGATTTTTTGGTTCTAAATCAAAATAAAACTTCTGGTAGTTCGGTTCGGTCTTCAAAATTATAAAATTGAAAGAACAAAACCGACCGAACTATCAAAACTCACTTTTTGGCTTATATATATATATACATACACACACACACACACACACACACACATATATATATATGTATGTATGTATGTGTATATATATATATATATATATATATATATATATATATATATATATATATATATATGTATGTATGTATGTATGTATGTATGTATGTATATACATACATACATACATACATACATACATACATACATACATATATATATATATATATATATATATATGTACATGCATATATATATTCAAAGAAAAAAAATCACATAGTGGTCCAAAACTTTCAACCAATATACACTAAGAAATAAATTATCAACATCAAGAAATAAATTATATATATATATATATATATATATATATATATATATATATATATATATATATATATATATATATGTATGTATGTATGTATGTATGTATGTATATATGTATGTATGTATGTATATGTATGTGTGTAAATATATATATATATATATATATTTAATCTAATCTCTTCTATTTCTCTCTTCCTATCAAAGAATGTCCGATCCCGTCCGTTTTGGTATCAGAGCCTGGGGGGAAGAGGAGATAATTTTATTTAAGCTTTTCAAAACGACTATTTTAAGCAAATTTGTTCTAGAAATAGTTGCAGAAAAGATAGTTCATGAAAGTAGGAAACGTTGGTCAGCCCTGAAGGCGTGCGTTGGTCAGCCAATAGCCCAGGAGAGGCATAAGGTGGTCCCACAGCTGGGTGGTCCCGTGAATACTTTCAGGTTCAATCTTTACTGTTGATTATTTTTAAGCAGATTTGATTAAGATAAGCTATTATGAATAGGTTATCTAAAATTCTCTCTGAAAACCAATCAGGTTCTAGTTCTAATTCAGATAGAGATTTAGGAAATTCTTTAGATATGAATTCTTTAGAAATCAATATAGATAAAGTAGAACAAGATTTACATAACTGGACTATTCCAAAACAGAACATCAAGACAATATATTCAATAGGAACTTTTGATTTTATGTCTAGTTATTCAATCAAAACAACAGAACAAACTTTACCTATAAATCAGGAACATGCTAATATTCAATTGTTTTCAGGAGAAGCTATTAGTAATCATAGGAGAAATAAATATAAATATTTGCATATAGGAGCAGTTCAAATAGCCATTAAACCTTTATTCAGGTTAGGATTAGACGTCCCTGTTTTAATGTGTTTAAGAGATGCCAGACATTTAGATTTTTCAAACTCTTTATTAGCTATGGCAGAAACTAATTTAGCTAATGGACCAGTTTATTTTAATTGTTACCCAGGATTTACTTTAAGTTTGTATGACAGACATTTAATGGATACCTTAACTTTAACAGTTAAAATAAAAAATTTAAATATTAAAGAAGAAGTAAAAGCAGTAGCTGTAATTTATAGGATATATTATAAGGTAATGACTACTTCAATCAATCCTAAATCAGTAAATACTTTAACAAAAGATGAAACTATTATATTTGAAGGAAATAGAGCACACTCTAATATTCAGATACCTAAAAGGTTAAAATGGGATGAAATAACTAGATCAACTAGGTGGAATCTTCAGGAAATAAGTGAACCTAGACTATTAAACGTAGAGGATCAGGTTTCTAGAATAGTAGAACATACAGATGGATCTGTAGAAATAGATTTTACAAATACTCCTCAGTCAGGAAGACATTCAGTGTATTCTAATAATAGACCTTCCACATCAACTAGTACTTTAAGGCGAACAACTTCAGCTAGAAATTTAGACATTAGAGGAATAGATTTTAGAGGAAACATTCCTAAACCTATTTACACAGAAGAAACTGAATCTTCAGTAAGTCCTACTAGATCTCAAATGGAAAAATTTTAATTAAGCAATTAAAAATGAGTTTTGAAATAAATAAAGAATTTTTAAGAGCAGATTTAAAAGCAGAGTATAATAAGGAAAAAAGAGAATGGTATTTTAATAATTTTTCTAAAATAAAATTAGAAAATTTTAGAAGAATTTGGTATAATGATATGGAAAAACAGAAAGTAAATATGCCTTTATTTTTATGGTTTGAAAACTACTGCTATCAGAATAATATTAATTATCCCTTTGAAAAGGAATTAAGAATGTTAAATAAAGTAGGTAAACTTTGGAATTTAGCAAATGATGAACGAATTATATCTATCCATCCTCCATTAGAAAACATAGTATTTAGACAAAATGATCAGGATTACATAGGAATACCTTTTATAGAAATAAAAGAAGAAGACTCTACAGATAAAAGAATCCAATATATTATGCTTCAAAATAATTATACTAATCAAACTCTAGAAACTATAGGAAACAAGTTAAATAGAATAGAAACTGTAGTACAAAAACCAGTACCAATAGAAACAGTTACCCCAAAACCAGTTATAGAAGAAAAACCTTTCTTTAAACCCTTTATGTTTACAGGAACACCTGTTAACCTTAATAAAGAAGAATCTATATTAAGAAAAATAGAAGAAAGACTAGGAAATATAAATATTAATTCAAAACCAATTATAAAAGATAAACAAAAGAATAACCAAGTTGCTGTTTTAAATAAAGAAAAGGATTCAGAATCTGATACAGATTCAATAACTGAAATAGAAGTTCAATTTAGTTAACCTACAGAAAATACTTTAGAAGTAAATAAGTTACGAAGAGACGCTCCATTACCTACTACTAGAAACTATTATAAGAAACCTACTCCACCAGATACTCAATTTGAAGAAAAATGGTATCAGGCTAATTATGATGGAAAAGCAATCTATGAATGGAATATTGATGGCCAATCAGAATATAGAATATTAAATATTTTAGAAGAAATGACTATGGCTGCTAGTTCTTATAGGACAGTAGGAAATAGAGAAAAAACAATTGCCCAAGCTTTAATTTTCGGTTTTTCAGGACAGTTGAAAGGATGGTGGGATTATTATTTAACCCATCACGAACAAGAATACATATTAAAAGCAACCAAAACTATAGTAAAAAGAGAAGGAGGAATGGAAACAGAAACTACTATAGATGATAGTGTTAATACATTAATATTTGCTATAACAAAATGTTTTATAGGAGACCCTAGTCAATATCAGGATAGAAATTCAGAAATATTACAAAATCTAACTTGTCCAAAATTACAAGATTTTAGATGGTATAAAGATATATTTTTAACAAAAGTAATGACTAGATCAGATTGTAGTAATTCATATTGGAAAGAAAGATTTGTAGCAGGATTACCTAAATTATTTGCAGATAAAGTAAGGAATAGATTAAGAAATGAATATGATAATGTAATCCCTTATCAGGAATTATCTTATGGTCAAATAATTAACAGCATAAACAAAGAAGGATTAGCTATATGTTCTGATATGAAACTTAAGGCAAAATTAAAAAGAGAAAATATTAATAGTAGAAAAGAACTAGGAGATTTTTGTCAGCAATATGGTTATGAAAGGATCAGTGCACCCTCAGCTAGAGTAAAAAAGAAGAATAAAATTAAACGAAAATATATTCCTAGAAGAAAGCCTTATAGGCCCAATATAGAATTAGAAAGGCCCAGTAACAGAAAAACTTATTCTAAGAAAAGATCTTATAAGAATAAAAAACCCCATAAAAAAGATATAATAATTTGCTATAAATGCGGTAGACCAGGACACTATTCAAAAAATTGTAAAATGAAAGGAAAAGTAAATAATTTAGATGCTTCAGATGAATTAAAAGAGAAAATTATGAAACTTGTAATAAACGATTCCTCAGAAGATAGCTTATCAGAAGATTATTCTGAAAATGATTTAAATAATATAAGTGAAAATGAATCTAGTAATAGTGATTCAGAATCTTGTGAATGTATAGGAACTTGTCAATGTAATCAGATAAATATGATTAGTAATGAACAGGAATTTTTATTAGGTATTATAGATAAAATAGATGATCCAGAAATAAAAAGAGATTATTTAATTAAACTAAAAGAATTAATAGGACAAAGGGAGCAAAAAGATTATAAACCTTATAATTTCTCAGAAATTTGTCAAAGATTTAAACAAGTTAATAAAAAATCATCTATTCAAAATCTTCAAGAAGAAGTCAAAAATTTAAAACAAGATATGAACATATTAAAAGAAAAGGTCCTATACTTAGAAGAGGAAAACTTAAAAGGTAATTTAAGCAGAATATTTAAAAATAAAGATCAGGCATCTACTTCATTAATTATTAAAGAACCAGAAAATAAAGATGAATATATTAATAGTATATCTAGAATAAATTATAAAAAATGGTATGTAAAGCTAGATATAGTCATAAATGATGATTTTCATCTTTCTACCTTAGCATTAATAGATAGTGGTGCTGATCAGAATTGTATTCAAGAAGGTTTAGTTCCAACTAAGTACTACGAAAAAACCTCAGAAAGATTAAGCTCAGCTAGTGGTTCAAAATTACATATTAAATATAAGTTATCTAAGGTTAAAGTTTGTAATAAAGGATATTGTTATAAAACCCAATTAATATTAATTAAAAACTTAAATTCAGGAGTAATTTTAGGAACCCCTTTTTTAACTATGTTATACCCCTTTCAAGTAAATAATAATGGATTATCTACCCTTATTTTAGGAAAAGAAATTTTATTTGAATTTGCCTTTCCTATGACAGTACGAGATATTAATCAATTAAAAAATAATATTCAAGAAATAAATCTTATTAAGGAAAATAAACTAAGTCACATAAAGTATTTAATTCTAGAAATAGATGAAAAACGAATAGAAAATCAGTTAAATGAAGATAAAATAAAAGAAAAGGTTAAAGAAATAGAAAGTACTTTTTTAAAGGATGTTTGTGCTCCTGTTCCTAATGCATTTTGGAATAGGAAAAGTCATATAGTCAGCCTTCCCTATGAAAAAGATTTTGATGAAAAGAAAATTCCCACTAAGTCTAAGGCTATTCACATGTCAGAAGATTTAGAAAAACTTTGTAGGAAAGAAATTCAAGAATTAAAAGATAAATGATTAATTAGAGACTCGAAATCTCCATGGTCTTGTTCAGCTTTTTACGTCATGAACGCAATAGAATTAGAAAGAGGAGTCCCTAGATTAGTTATAAATTATAAACCATTAAATAAAGTTTTACAATGGATTAGATATCCAATCCCCAATAAAAGAGATCTGTTAAAAAGATTATATAATGCAAAAATATTTTCTAAATTTGATATGAAATCAGGATTTTGGCAAATACAAATTCTAGAAAAAGATAGGTATAAAACAGGATTTAATACTCCTTTTGGACATTACGAATGGAATGTAATGCCCTTTGGTTTAAAAAATGCTCCATTAGAATTTCAAAATATCATGAATGACATTATTAGACCTATTAATGAATTTTCTATAGTTTATATAGATGATGTTTTAATCTTTTCAGAAAATATTAATCAACATTTGAGTCATTTAAGAAAATTTTATAATATTATTCACAATAATGGATTAGTAATCTCTCCAACAAAGATAAAGTTATTTCAAATAAAAGTTAGATTTTTAGGACATGATATTAATCAAGGAACAATTAGACCAATTAATAGAAGTTTAGATTTCACAGAAAAATTTCCAGATGAAATTAAAGATAAAAAACAATTACAAAGATTTTTAGGATGTTTAAATTATGTTCATGATTTCTTTAAGGACTTAGGTATAATTTGTCAACCTCTTTATGATAGACTTAAGAAAAATCCTTCACCTTGGACAGAAGAACATACTCAGATAATAAAAACTATAAAGTCAAAAATTAAAAGTCTTCCTTGTCTTAGTATTCCTCACCCAGAAGCATTTTTAATAGTTGAAACTGACGCTAGTGATAAAGGGTTTGGAGGAATTCTAAAACAAAAAAGAAATAATAAAGAAGAATTGGTTAGATATTACTCAGGAAATTGGAATGATACTCAAAAGAATTACTCTACAATTAAAAAAGAAATTTTAAGCATAGTCTCATGCATCATAAAGTTTGAAGATGATTTACACATGAAAATTTTTTTACTCAGAATAGATTGTCTTTCAGCAAAACATATTTTAGAAAAAGATGTTAAAAATTTAATTTCTAAACAGATTTTTGCCAGATGGCAAGCCCTTCTTAGCAATTTTGATTTCGAAATAGAATTTATTAAAGGAAAAAATAATTGTTTACCTGATTTTCTTTCTCGTGAATTTTTACAGGGAAAATGAATAATAAGAAGGTTTTGAGCAAAGAAAGTATTTCAAAACAGAATAATAATCAGAATGTTTATACTAATCAGATGATTCCCGTCTCCCCAAACCGTTTCTCTCCTATTGCACCAAGACCTAGAGCAATAACTCCTCAGTTTTTTCCACCAATTTCTTCAAACCTTATCAGAACGCCACCTTTAGTTCCACCTTCTACCTTTAGACCACCAACCTATTCTACTATAGTTTCCACTCCTACATTTGCATCCTCATCATCTCCCAAAAAATCTTCATCAGTTTATCAGTTGAATCCTCGAAGAAAATTTATCAAGGTTTTAGAAGCAGAAAAACAAAATTTAATAGAAAATTAGAGTTTCTATAAGTTAATTGAATTTATTTTCTCAAAAGGATTTCATTTTTTGGAAGAATGCCCAGAAAAGACCAGAGAATTCTATGAAATGATTTTAGTAGATACTGATTCAGTGGTTATTGAACATAACTATAATCAAGACTCTACTAAGATCAATTACAGCAAAGTTAAGATTTTCAAGATAGTGACTTTATCAGAATGGGGAATGAAGCCTCACGCCAACAAGGTTCTAACAGGATTTTCTGCTAGAAATCATTTTAATTACTATGATTATCAGGAAGCCTGGTTTAAAGCTTTTTATCTTAGGAATTATAATCATTCATGGTTCTTTTATTTTTCCAATAAGTTCTCAGGGTTTTATCCTAATTGGTTTCTTAGATGGTTTGATTATATGGGACCAATAGACTCTATATTCCCTCAGCAAGTTCTTCAAGGTTTTGAAAAATATCGAGAGCAGCACCAAACCAAGTATAATGATTCCTTATTACAATTCTGTAATGAATTTAAAATACCTTGGATCATTACTTGGAATTATCATGTATCAACAGAATCAGTCATTCCTATCCTTTACCGAGAATACCGAGTAAAGTGATGGGATTCTTTTCAAGAAAGCAGAGCCAATCCAGAATCAGTTAGACAAAAGTTCGATAACGATAAATTTTCCTATCAGACTCCTTACTCTCAGCATAAAGGAATTCAATCAGAATCCACTCAGGAATTCACAGCCAGCAAACATCATCTTATCAGCCTCTTATCTTCAGCCACGTCAGAACAAGAAGTAGCGGCTATCCTTAGCCAAGCAACTTCTGAAAAGGGAAACTCTTCCACTGAAGAAGTGACCCCGGCACCAAGGCACTTTATTGACTCACAAGATCCATATGATGATGTAACATTATAATAAAAAAAAAAAAAGAAAAGTTTTCTAACGTTTTGTTTTGCAGGTACTCAATTATATTCAACAGTAAAGATTCTTACTTTAAAACTTTCCAGTTCAAAAGCTTTTATGGCCGACAGCATCTCACTTTCCAGCTATGAACGATAAGCATCTTCAGTTTCCACTACATCTTATCATGGACGACAAGCGTCTTCAGACTCCACTATACCTCTCCTTTATCTCAATTATCACAAGACTCCAAGTGACTCAGCATTCCATATTATCCCTTTAGAATTCAGACAAAGTTTCAACAATGAAGATTCCCTCTTATCAGGACAGCTCATCAGTTCGAGAAGCATCGATCTAACTCTATTTAATCAGATTACTTCTTCAGCATCAGGCAGAGCCCTTTTTTCCAAAAGAAAAATTAGAGAAAATAAGAACAAAAAAC
Organism: Excoecaria cochinchinensis; assembly: GCA_947683425.1. Lineage (NCBI taxonomy): Eukaryota > Viridiplantae > Streptophyta > Magnoliopsida > Malpighiales > Euphorbiaceae > Excoecaria > Excoecaria cochinchinensis. The sequence continues at coordinate 4,839,649 of CANTUQ010000150.1, read as the reverse complement.
CTTTAGTTATATCTACTTCCCATTGTAATAAATCCTTAGATCTTCAATTAGTCTTTAACAGAGCTTGCTCATGTATTTCATCTACCACTTGTAATATTTCATCAGAGAATAATACATCAGGTATATTTTGAAAAATATGAGTCATTTTGTAAATCGTTTTATTGATTCTTTATCTTCTTTAGATTTTTCAGAAGAACAGGAAAGGGCTTTACTCAGGCAAGAATTATTAAGTTTAAGAACAGTTTTAACTCATTTGCATAATGATTTACATTTAGATGGATTTTGTGATTGTCAGGATTATATTAATAAACTTAATCTGATAAATGTTCTTTTAGAATTTCTGCAACATATTTCTTAAATTCATGGATTTTCCAATAGAATATATTGAAGATATAGATATGCATTCAGATTCATCTACTTCATCAGATTCATCAACATCTTCATATGCACCCATACATGAAAGTTATATTGACGAATTTATTGATAAATTTCAATTAGCATTAATGACATTAGATAAAATAAATGCTAAATTATATATGAAATCAGAATTAGAAAAACATTTAGATTTTATAGAAAAGGAAACAAAGAGTCTACATGAATCAGAGTGTTGTGGTTGTAAAGACTTCGATATTCAAAAGAGATTTGTAAAACATATAATTGAATTTTTATATATTAATACATAATGAACTCTTTTGGTTCTACAGTTCCTAATTCCAGAATTGATAATTTAATCACAAACTTATATTTAATAGATTTTTCCTCAGCCGATCAGAGAAACTATTTGAAAACTGAATTAAGAAATTTATTAGGTTGGTTAGAAGATAATAATCATCTTTGCCATAGAATAGGTTTTTGTTCTTGTCAATATACTAATATTAAACGAAGACTTATATTACAAATGATTTTCTTTCTTGAATTATATACTTTTTAATCTAATCTCTTCTATTTCTCTCTTCCTATCAAAGAATGTCCGATCCCGTCCGTTTATATGTACATACATACATACATACATACATACATATATATATATATGTACATGTATATATATATAAGTGTGTGTGCGCGCGCGGACGTTTTTAGATATAGATTAGAGAGAGAGAGATATTAAAAGGTATTTAATTCAAGAATTCAAGAAAGAAAATCATATGTAATATAAATCTTCGTTTAGCTTTAGTATACTGACAAGTACACATGCCCATTCTATGACAAAGATGAGAACTATCCTCTAACCAACCTAATAAATTTCTTAATTCAGTTTTTAAATAGTCTCTCTGATCAGCTGAAGAAAAATCTATTAAATATAAGTTTGAAACTAAATTATCAATTCTAGTATTAGGATCTATAATGAAAGAGCCAAAAGAATCCATTATGTATTAATATCTAAAAATTCAACTATATGTTTTACAAATCTTTTCTGAATATCAAAACTTTTACAATCACAACAATCTGCTTCATGTAAACGGGCTGTCTCTTCTTCTATGAATTTTAAATGTTTTTCTAATTCAGTTTTCATATATAATCTAGCATTCTTATTATCTATAGTCATTAATGCAAATTGAAATTTTTCAATGAAATCGTCTATATAACTTTCAAATACAGGTGAATGAGAAACTGATGATTCATATGCAAGGGGAGCAGATGATGAATCTGATAACATATTAGTATCTTCACTGTTTTGTAATGATGCCATGCTTTAAGAAATATGTTGCAGAAATTCTAAAAGAATGTTGATTAAATTAAGTTTATTTATATAATCTTGGCAATCACAAAATCCATCTAAATGTAAATTGACGGGTCCTCGGCAAGTGTACCGAATCGACAAGTAATAAAGTGGGGTATAGTTAGGACCCCGAGTTATCGTACCCAAGGGAACAAGGATTGTCCAGTTAAATATCTATAGATGAGTGAATTTGAGATGTCCCCAATTTGTTTGGTGGAGAAAACTAAACTAAGCAAGAAAATAAATTAACAATTAAATATAAAATTGGTCATCAAGAAATTACTCAAGGATGAAATTAAATGCTTAGGAAATTCTATCCTCATAGATGTAACTGAAAATTGTTAAAACAATATAACATGAAATTCTGGACAACCCAACTAAGCCCAAGCCTACCATATCCCTGGATTAAGCTATTCTAATTAACAAACCTACCATCCCTGGATTAAGTCTATTAATTAGCTTAAGCGCGGGTTACCAAATCCTAGATCTAAGACAACCTACCATCCCGGATTAAGCTATCTTAAACCTATTTATTCCTCACTATTCTTAATCTAATAACATCAACACCCACAAACCAACCTACCATCCCTGGATTAAGCTGGAAAGATAAATGTCAATATTAAAAGAACAGAGCATTTGCACAAACAATAATTTTCGGATTTAGCTCCAATCATCATTATAATTGCAAAACAATATATAACAAGAGGAATAAAAGAAAACATGAAAATATTTATTAAATCCAAATATCCAAAATACAAATATGATTCAAGAACTCCCAAGCATGATTAACTACTCTAACATCAAGAATATAAACATAAAAGATGGAAAATTAGAGTTTAGAATACACCCTTGATGAGAGAGAAAATAGATCTTGAAGTTCTTGTTCTTCAACCTTGGAATCCACTTGAATCCCCAAAATCTAGATTTAAACTAAATTGATCTAAATTATTTAAGAAGGAAATTGCAATTCAAAATTAAATCTAAGCTAAACATAATTTAAAAGGAAAATTAAAACATGAAAATAAAATAAATTGTTACTGGAAATTAAAGAAAAATAAACCTAAGTCTACTGCCTAAAGGAAAGAATAAGAAAATACAAACTAAAACTAACTAAAAACTATCCCCCTGTTTTAGAAGATGAAGCGGCGTTTTATTTTCACTCTGGAGAAAAGCACAGCTGTGCTAGGGTTGCGCGACTGCTGGCGGAAAAAGGCGAAGCACAGCTGTGCTTCTCGCTGAAGCACAGCTGTGCTCCTGGGCGATAATTGCGCGTTGAAGCTCCGTGTGCGCGCGCCTCCTGCTGCGTGACACAGCTGTGCCTTGCGAGATTGCACGGCTGTGTCGCTTAATTTCACGCTGTGCGCGCCTCTTCCTCTTCGTGGCACGGCTGTGCCTTTTGCCTGTGCACCTGCCACCCTCGAAAGCACAGCTGTGCTTATGAAAAGCACGGCTGTGCTTTAGGCAAAATCTGCCTCTTTTGCTTTATTTCTTCTAAAATCACCCAACAACCTCCAATTTAGCTCCGATTAATAATATAACACCTGAAAACATCCTAAAACTTATTAAATTTATAAAAACATTATAAATTAATAAAAATACAAAAACTCATTAATTATTATTAAAATTAAATAAATAAAACATATAATTAGGCCAATAATTAATCTAAAATATTAATATAATTGCAACTTATCATAAATCATTATGCAAATGTGTTAAAACTGTTCTTAAGCTTAATAATTCTTGCCTGAGTAAAGCCCTTTCTTGCTCTTCTAAAAAATCTAAAGAGGATAAAGAATCAATAAAACGATTTACAAAATAACTCATATTTTTAAAATATACCTGATGTATTATTCTATGTAGAAATATTACAAGTAGAGGATGACGATGAAGGAATACATGAGCAAGCTCTGGTAAAAACTAATTGAAGATCTAGGGACTTATTACAATGAGAGGTTGATATTACTAAAGATTTTTTGTTTTTGTTTTCTCTAATTTTTTCTTTTGAAAAAAGGGCTTTGCCTGATGCTGAAGAAGTAGTCTGATTAAATAGAGTTGAATGGATTCTTCTCGAATTGATGAGCTGTCCTAAAAATCTTGAATTATTGTCACTGAATTTTGATAAGATTAAGTGGAATGCTGAGTTACTTGGAGTTTTCTGAATAATGGAGTCTAATTGAGCTGGAAAGTAAGATGCTGTCGGCCATAGTTGGAAAGTAAGATGCTGTCGGCCATAAAAGCTTTTGAGCTGGAAAGTAAGATGCTGTCAGCCATAGCTGGAAAGTAAAATACTGTCGGTCATTGCTGGAAAGTAAGAATCTTTACTGTTGAATATAATTGAGTACTTGGTATCAGAGCTATATATATATGTGTGTGTGTGTGTGTGTGTGTGTGTATGCGCGCGTGCGCATACACACACACACACACATACATATAGACATACACTATTCAATTATTTTTAGACATAGCTATATATATATATATATATATATATATATATATATATATATATATATATATATATATATATATATATATATGTACATGCATATATATATTCAAAGAAAAAAAATCACATAGTGGTCCAAAACTTTCAACCAATATACACTAAGAAATAAATTATCAACATCAAGAAATAAATTATATATATATATATATGTGTGTGTGTGTGTGTGTGTGTGTGTATGTATGTATGTATGTACGTATGTATGTATGTACGTGTGTAAATATATATATATATATATATATATGTACATACATACATACATACATATACATATATATGTATATGTATATATATATGTGTGTGTGTGTACGCGCGCGCATATACACACACACACACATACATATAGACATACATTACATACATATATATACATATATATATATATGTACATATATATATACATATATATATATGTACATATATATATACATATATATATATATGTACATACATACATACATACATATATCTATATATATACACATATATATATATGTACATACATACATACAGCCCATTATGGATTGTTCTTCTTTCCCAAAGATACTTTCCTTCAAAGGGAAGTCAGTGCCACATCACCAGCTTCTTAGATGGGCTGAATGGTTTAGTAAATACAACTTCCAAGTCGAGTATATAAAAGGGGATAAAAATCTTATTCCTGATTATCTTTCACGGCTTTCTCATAAATCATCTCTCCCATCACAATCTTTAATCACAACCTTTCCATTACTCTTCTTCATGGATAGATTTCGTCCTGATCCAAGCCCTAGAAAAAACCAACCACCTGTCTTATACCTTGCAGCTACAAACAAGCAATCCCATCCTCCCAACTGTTCTCTCATTTCTCCTGCCCATATTAAACACTTTGCTACTCGCCATCTGTTCTACTATGTTCATTTTTTCTCACTCAAGAAAAACCTTTCTCCTACAAAGAACCTTTTCCAGATTGATAAACCTTGGTCAATGATGTACAAGATTTATCCTAACCTACCCTTCTGTGAAGAGGAACTTTGGTTTCTCTGGTGTCTCTCTGTTCTGTACACCCATGCAATCATTTTCCCTCTCGTGGAAGTTTATGATGTCCTCACTGATGATACAAGATAAGGGTCAATCTTATGGCAATTTCTTGAATGGTATGCACCACTATCATGGTGGCACCATGAATTTCTAAGACAAATTCAGGCCCGTAAGATTTGGCAGAAACCAATTGAACAAGCACAAAATCTTTCTGTAGTGTACTTCTTCCATCGTCCTTAAATGTGGAATTCTGCTCAAAATTCAGTATGGACCCAACCCCAAGCATGGTGTTGGGAAGTGATTGAGGATTATAAAAATCAAAAATCCCCTGTCTTCAAAAAGACCCTTCATAATACATTATGTGAGCTTAATAATATTGAGCTTACATCTTTTCCTCTGTTACGACCAACCTTTGATACTACAAAATCCTCACAGAAGCCAAACTACCTGGACTCCTTATTTCAAGATTCACAGGATCCTTATCTGCAGCCGGATATCCCATTCAATGAAGATGTAGCAGAAAATTTCCTTTCCATACCTGAGCAAGAAGACAAAGGAAAAGATGATGAACTAGATTGGACCCCATAGATTCGCTTTGAAGATATCAATCCTGAGGATTTCAACATGTCTCCCTCTCATGAGCCCATCCGACATAAGGATTAAAGCTTCTCTCCTCCTTTTAATTATTTTACAATAGCTTTTGTAAAAGATGGGAATATTCCCTCTTTAGTTAAAGTAGCTTTTATAAGGTATCTTTTTAAGATTCCTACTTTTGTAAAGTTGCTTTTGTAAAAGGAGATTCCTCCTTATCCTAATATGATGTAAGGTATGATGTAAGCTAGCCCTAGCCGGCTCTATAAATATGTATCTTGAATCCTTTGAGGATCAAGCGGTTTTTCTAAGGAATAAAAATCCTTTTATTTCATAATGAGTTTCTAAGTTTCTCTTTTCTCTTTCATTTGAATACTCTTATCCTTCAGTCTGGGATCCTGCTATCTAAACTCCTTGGTCCGAAAAATAGATCATTTTGTTTTGTGCTGAGCAGCCTAAGAGAATAGTCCACCAGTTGTCCAGGAAAAGCCGTTTATTTGGACAGTCATACCTAGCTTTCAGCAGGCTCAATTCGGTGTGTTCTACGGTCCTCGGGGTCTTTGGTATCAGAGCCTTTAGACTAAGGTTAAGGTATTTTGATGAAAGGGAACTTTCATACTCATGACTAATCCCAGTTTATCTTTTAGTTCTTTTAGTTCTACTTTTTCCAGATCTTCTTCTTCTTCCAGATCTTCTTTCTCTCTTTCACCTTCTATAGTAAAAAAGCTTGATTATCTTTATGAATTAAACTTTCTCGATGAAACCCAGAAGATACAAGATTCCCACTTACCTTACTTAATTCCTTATGATGCCTTCACCAAAACACCTAGATCTAATATTCTTTCCAATATTAAAACCCTCACCCGTCAACCAAAATCCCATGTCAAAGAATATATCCAGTCTTCCTCTTTTAAACAGCATCCTATCAAAGCCACTGGATAGGAACAGTTCATATCCCTCGATATTCCTTCTGAATCTATTCCTTACTGGACTAATCAAGGTTTGACTCATCTCCATTTTGGAGCTGTCAGGATTGCAGTTACGTACCATGGACGCAAAGGACTCCTTGTCTTTGCGAGAATTGCTTTTCTTGACACAAGGTACCTCAGTTACTCTCAGGCTGTTATTGGTACGGTCCAGACCTCTTTAAATACTGGGACAGTGATGTACACTTTCTACCCCAACTTTAATATGAGGTTGGATGATTCGCATATCCTTGATAATCTGAAAGTTCAGATTCAGATTACTGGAGCAGATCAGGTCAAAACAACCGAAGTAGCAACACTCCACTATCAGATGATCTATAGAGTCCAGAATCATGCTATAGACATCTCCCTTCCATGTTCAAATGATGCTTTGATGATTAGCGCCGATTCAACTCAGGTTCCTACCTGCGTTCAGATCCCAAAATAGTTGACAAAGGAGCAATTACTGGATTATTTCCCAAAATCATGGCTTACTAGCTATGAGATCCTTCATGAGCAAAGAAAGCCTATTCAGTCAACTACTCCTGTTTTTATCAAGAAACCAGATGGCATGATTGAAACTCAGTTTATTTCTCCAAATAATGAAACAGATCCATTTGATTCAACCACAGCACCTATTTTTTCCACACAATTCATAATGCAACCATGTTCCTCTTTTCCTCAAGAAGAAATACCTATTGAAGCCTTTGATAATGATGGTCGTCTCATTTATGCTTTCAAAAGAAATGGTCATTGTTATTGGGATAATTGCAATTGTGATGATTGTTACCAAGATATGCTTGAAGCTGAGATAGATGACAAAGGTATCTGGTGACGTAGAAGAAAGGCAAAAAAGAAAGTTCCATCTGAAGCTCATTTTCAAGATCATCTAGATGAAGATGATGATCCCTCAGTTGGTACTCTTGGACAACCTTTGGACAACCTTTGTATGACTATGCAGTCAGTTACCAAGATCATCTGGAAAGTATGACTATGCAGTTAGTTATACTCCTCCTGCCTGGTATAAACCACCCACTCCACCAACTTCACACCCAGAAGATTTAATTCAATGTATTCTTCTTGGGAAGGTTCAGAATATGGTGGAACCTGTATGGAGGGTTGATGGGTATATGGCATAAAAGAAGAAGGGTAAAAAGGCAGAGAGGGTACTAGAGAAGTTGATGGTGTAACTAAATCCCTTTTGATAGTTCAATCTCTGCTTTTAAACGAGTGGCTTCAGAGGCCTTTGCTTTGAAGGTAGCATCATAGATCCGTTGGTTGATGGAGGTCATAAGTTGCTTATCTAGCTCAGCAACTTGATTTTGCAACTTTGAAAGCAATTGGTTGGCAGCAGCATTTTGATCTGTAATCTGTGAGTTAAGCTTATCAACACGAGTAGAAACATGATCAACTTTTGTTTCTAGTCGGTGTAAGAGTTTGTTCTGAGCAATAGAATTCTCAGTTTGCCAGTTAAGCACTGCTTCTGCTGGTGATACAGATCTAGGAGTCCCTTCAGTAGAAATACCAAGAGATATAACAAAGGGTGTTGAGCGTATTTTTATGGTAGGATTAACTATTTCAGAGAGAGTGGGAAATTCATCCGTATAAGTACCAGTAGGATGGTACATACAGACTGCAGGAAGAATAGGGGTTTGTTCAACTTTAGGTTTCCAGATGGAGGAAGAAATTGAGCAAGGCTTTCTTGGCGATGGTTTAAATGGTGGTTTGCATTTTTCTGGGTGTGAAGTTGGTGGAGTGGGTGGTTTATACTAGGCAGGAGGAGTATAACTAACTACATAGTCATACTTTCCAGAAGGTTGTCCAAGAGTACTAACTGAGGGATTCACTCTTCTCTGTCTATGACCTAGGACCTTTTAAACAGATTCAAACCCAGCTTGAAACACACTGTTGTGCTACATCCCATACAGAGTTTTTGTCCAAACATCCAAACCCTCTATGGACCGGACCAGACCAGATTTCTTTATTACCCTTCCTTTCAAAAACTCTGAAGATATAAACCCAACCAAGGCGTCTCACCCTGGTATGTCACCTGAAGACTTTGCTTTACCCCAAGAAGAATGTTCTCAATTATTGGCCCAACATTTAATTGAGCCCAGTCAATCAGACTGGGCTTGTCAAGCTTTCTATGTCAACAAGCATTCAGAACAAGTTCGAGGGAAAAAATGCCTTGTCATTGATTATACCCCTCTCAACCCATTTCTCAAAGATAACAAATACCCTTTACCAAATATCTCATCTCTTTTCCCTTACTTACACAATGCACAGACTTTCTCCAAATTTGATCTTAAAGCAGGTTTCTGGCAACTTGGAATCACTCCAGAAGACAGACCCAAAATAACTTTTTGTATTCCCAATTTTCATTATCAATGGACTGTTATGCCTTTTGGCCTTAAGACAACACCCTCAATCTTCCAACAGTTTATGATACACTACAAGAAATTGTGGTTTTCGCGACGGAATTTTAGGGACGGATGAATTTCCGTCGCAAATTTGCGATGGAAATGACATTCCGTAGCTAATTACTGACGGAATTGGTTGCTAATTACCGACGGAATTGGTTGCGACGGAAAACCAATTCCGTCGGTAATTAGCGACAGTAAGAAAATTCCGTCGCTAAAAAAAAGCAGGAATAATTTCCCTCCAATTTTAACGATGGATTTTCAATTTTCGTAGCTAAATCGGAATTTCAATTTCCGTTGCTAAAATTATTAAAAAAAATAATATCTTTTATTAGGGACGGATATTGAAGCCGTCACTAAATTTAGTGACGGAAATTGAAATCCGTCGCGAAAATTAGGGACGAATTTTCAATTTCCTTCACTAAATTTAGCGACGGAATATCAATTTCCGTCGCTAAAATTAATTAAAAAAATAATATCTTTTATTAGCAACGGAATTTCAATTTCCGTCGCTAAAATTAAAAAAAAAATAATATCTATTATTAGAGACGGAAATTGAAATTCCGTCGCTAAAATTTCCCATTTAATTTTATATTTTCCCTCTCTCCTCTCTCCTCCCTCTCCCCTCCCTCCCGATCCCCCTTCATCTGCGCCTCTGCCCACCGCCGCCCTCCTCCGGCGTGCCTCCACTAGCAGATCCGGCCTTCCCACCGACGTCCGCCGCCGATCTGAGCCGGACCACCCACCTCCCCTCTCTCCCCTCCCTCCCCTCTCTCCCCTCCCTCTCCCCTCTCTCTTCTCCTCCCTCCTCTCTCTGCCCAGCTTTCTTTCCCGTGACTGTGCCGCCGTTGCCCTCCTTCCGGCCGCCATTCCGGCTCCCCCTCCCCTCCCCGGCGCCGATCTCCCCTCCCCCTCCCCTCCGGCGCCGATTTCTCCTTCCCCCCTCCCCCTTTTCCTTCCCTTCCTCCCTTGCTCCCCTCTCACGTTTTCCCTTCCCCCCGCCCCTTATCTCCCTCTCCGGCGAGCTGCGGTGGGTGCTGCGGTCAGCAATGCGTGGATCTCCGCCTCCCCCTGCCGTTCCGTCGCCTGTGGTGCCTCCGGTGGCCTCCTGCTGTGGTGACCGGCGAGGGAGGTAAGGTTAGTGTTATTTCTTTTTTTTTCTTTATTTATTAATTATAAATTTAATTATTATTATTATTAACATTATTAGTATAATTATTATTATTATTATTTAATGGATATGTTAATTATAATAATTATGAGTATTATTAAATATTTATCTTAATTATTATTATGATTATTGTAATGTTGTGTTAATTATTATTATTATTATTATTATTATTATTATTATTATTATTATTATTATTATTATTATTATTATTATTATTATTATTATTATTATTATTATTATTATTATGTAATGGGTAGGTTAATTAGTATTATTAATAGTTTTATTAAATAATTATCTTAATTATTATTATTGTTATTATTTTTATTAAGAAGTTGTGTTAATTTTAGTTATTATTATTATTATTATTATTATTATTATTATTATTATTATTGTTAATTGGGTATGCTAATTGGTATTGTTATTAGTATTATTAAATATTTATCCTAATTATTATTATGATTATTATAATTTTTATTAAGTAGTTGTGTTAATTATTATTGTTATTATTTAATGGGTATGTTAAGTAGATATATTATTAGTATTGTTATTATTTTTATTAAGAAGTTGTGTTAATTTTAGTTATTATTATTATTATTATTATTAAATTAAAATCAGTAAAATTTGTACCTTAATTAATATTATTATTATTATGTTAATTTTTATTGTTATTATTATTATTTATTTATGTTAATTTGTATTGTTATTATAATTATTATTTTTTTTAATTTGTAAAAATTCCCGACGGAAATTCATTTTTCGTAGGCAAATTTGCAGTCGGGAATTCCCGACGGAAATTCAATTTCCGTCGGTAAATTTCCCGACGGAAATATGAATTTTCGTCGGGAAATTATTTTGCCGACGGAAATTTATTCCGTCGGTAATTTAGTTTCCCGACGGAAATTCCTTATTTTCCGTCGGGAAAGTCTTCTTTTCTTGTAGTGATAAAGATCTATAAATTAATTCTCTCTTTTGCACTCATTTACATTGATGATGTGTTAATATTTTCTCCAGACGTTCCTACCCACCAGACTCACCTGCAACAATTCATTGAACTTACAAAGGAACATGAAGTTATGCTTTCACAGTCAAAAATGATTCTTGCACAAAAAAAAATTGATTTTCTTGAAATGCACTTTGCTAATGGATCTTATCAGCCACAACCACATCTGACAAAAGAATTGCTCAACTTTCCAAATCATGACCTTTCTCAAAAGCAGGTCCAATAATTCCTCGGTATTGCTAATTACATCAGGCAGTTTATCCATCACTTTAGCCACCTGTCCAAGCCACTCACACAACTTTTAAAAAAGAATCCTCCTCCTTGGTCAGATATCCACTCTAAATCCATCCATCAAATAAAAGCAGTCACTCAAAATTTGCCACTTCTCCATATTCCCTCCACAGGTAAAAGATTGTTGCAAACTGACGCAAGTGATGAGTGTTGGGGAGCAGTACTTTTGGAAGAAAAAGATAACATCCGTAGTATTTGTGGATATGCTAGTGGTCAATTCAAGGAATCGGAATGTCATTATCACTCAACCTTTAAAGAGATACTAGCTGTAAAGTATGGTATCAAACGATTCGAATTCCATCTCATTAGCCACCAATTCACCATCATTATGGATTGTTCTTCTTTCCCAAAGATACTTTCCTTCAAAGGGAAGTCAGTGCCACATCACCAGCTTCGTAGATGGGCTAAATGGTTTAGTAAATACAACTTCCAAGTCGAGCATATAAAAGGGGATAAAAACCTTATTCCTGATTATAAACTTTAGAATTCAAATCCAAAATAAATTCAATATCTTTGAATAGTTCTAAAATTTCACCTAAGACAGTTAAAAAATTTCTAATATAAAGTAGGTTCAAGATAATCAGAATGAAAAATGTATTATTTAATTTTTTTGATAAATTCACAGCATGTATAAAATTTCCTCATTACTTTTACGCTTAATATACAAAATCCCCTTAAAGCTGTACAAAATTGCAAATCTCTAGTTTTAATTTGCCTCTTGAAAAATCAATAATCATAACAAATAATCACCCCATTAACTCAAAATGTTGATATGGAAAAAATAATTAGATTGATTCCTGTTAAATTGATTGCAATACCAACATAAATCCATTTTTAAGGCAATAAATATTAATCCCTTCTCTCTATTCAAAAACTTAAACTTTCAATTCTGGGAGCTTCTGGCGATTCCTACTAGCTATGAACAACCGTCTTTGCAATAACAGATTGTTAGCAGAGATGAAATGCTTTCTGCTAATTCCACCCTTTGATCACCATTACAAACTTTATAGCATCAAATCCACATTTTAGTTATGGGACAATACCACAAATTTACCAGAATTTGCTGCCTATACAGTCCATTTTATTACAATAAAATTTTTCAAATTCTGGTATGTCTCTTGAAGAAATTTTCAATTCAATTGCTACTAACACTTTACAATTTCAACAGGAGACAGGCCAACATTGAAAATTTAGAGAAACAGTTAGGTCAAATGGTGATTTCATTAAGCAGACTAGAAGCTCAAAGGACACTGCATTCAAAATCAATTATTAATCCAACACAAAATGTGAGTGCAATTACCTTGAGGAGTGAAAAAGAGCTGGAACAGTCTCTGCCCAAGAAAGGTGACCAGAAAAATGAGAAAGAAGCTGAAAAAAAGATAGAAATTGTGAAAGATGGATAGCCAGAAGAGAAAATTCACAACCCCCCACTTTTGTCATTCAGCTCCATTTTCCTGAAAAATTAGTAAAATCCAAGAAGAAAAAGGAAGCAAATGATATTTTTGAGATTCTTCGCAAGGTTGAGATAAATATTTTTTTACTCGATGTAATTAATCGAATGCTTCAATGTGCTAAATTTCTTAAAAATTTGTATGCTAATAAGAAAAAAGTTAATTGGCAATGAAAGGGTAGGAGAAAATGTCTCCGTTATAATTCAAAGGAAACTACCTCCAAAATGTAAAGACTATGTGTGATTCAGAAGTTTCAATAAATATTATGCCATTGTTTATTTATTTATTTTTTTTTTTTTGCATGTTGGTTCATTAAAAAAAACAAATATAGTGCTTCAACTTGCTAATAAATTTTTTGTTTACCCTGAATGAGTATTGGAAAATATTTTAGTAAATATTAATGGATTAGTTTTGCCAGTTGATTTTTATGTGTTTAACATAAAAGATAATAAATTCTCAAATTTTTCAGATATTCTGTTAGGAAAATCATTTTTTTATACAGCCAAATCAATAATTTATGTGCATGAGGGTACACTTACTGTGGAGTTTGATGGAAAAATTGTTAAATTTTATATTCATGATACTAAGAAAATTCTACTAACGTGTCTAGTATTTTTAAAGTGGATGCTGTTAAAATTTTAGACAATGAATCTTTTGAATTGAATTGTAATTTTAATAATTTGAATTTTTTATTATAGATTCAATGTTCAAAAGTTCTAACAGATTTGAAAAGAATTTGACAAATTATACTTGCAGGAGGTGATAAATTGAAGGACACAATAATGGGATTTGAAACCTGATTAAAAGGTCTAAAATATAAATATGTCTAGCCAAAAATGTTAAACAAAAGCACTTTTGAAAGACAACCCAAAGTAGTCACTATTTAGATTTAATTTCAGCATTTTTACTTTTATTTTTTTCACTGTCTTCTCCTTCCTCACTTGGCAGGCTAATAATTCTTTTTATGTTGCAGGTGGTTTGGATGGGTTACCAAGTATCTAATAGTATATAGGGTTATTTTTATTTTTGAGGGCATGTTCAATTCAAAGATTTGGAAAAAAATAATTTTATTTTTTTCTTACTGCCTTCTTACTCTTTTTGGCTGACCTAATTTTTTTTTTTCACGGAGTTCTTCTTAAGTGGGTCGTTGGATTTGTAATTGAAGTTTGAACAGATTACTTAGATAAGGTGATGGTAAAAAGGTTATTTTTGTTTTACAGTTTATGCACTTTAAAATTAAATAATGTTTTGTTTTTACATAAATATTATTTTTACCCAATCATCTTTTTAAGACAATTTTAACCCTTCTTATATCTGCCATCACTCAAACCCAACCCCAATCTCACACCCACCCGCAGCCCCTACAGCGCCGGCCGCCAAATCTACGAGGAATCAACCGCCGGTCAGCAGATTCGACGCACGAAGATCGCCCAGCCACCTTCGCAGCAGCACCGCCGCAGCCTCCACGCAACAGATCACGCCACCATAGCTCTCGTGCCAGCCTTTCTTCTGATCCCATCGCAACTCGCAGATCCCTTCTGCCAGCCCTCTCTAGCCGCACCACGCCCTCCGATCGCAAGCCACCACAGCCCCATCACGAGACGTCGCCGCCGCCCCACTCCGCACCCAGCAACGCCGCTCCATCGCGCGCCAGCAATCACGCGAGTACCGTCGCACGAGCCCTCCACACCAGATCCGTCGCTCGCATCGCACAAGCCCATTTTGCCTCCAATTCCGCCGGTCCACCAAATTCAGCGCAGATCCACCTCCAACAGACCCCACGCAATAAACCAGCAAAAACAGAGCCTATTCCTGCACAAGAACAGGGCAGTTTTTTTTATTTAATTTTTTTTTATTTTTGTTCTAATTCATACAATTTTTTTTTATGTTCATTTGTGTTACTCTTTGCTTCACGATTGTTTGTTATTTCGCATTTGAGAGGAGAAAGTGTGGGGGATGGATTGGATAGAAGTGCTGACCTTGTGGTGATTTCTGTTGATTTTATTAATTTTGGAATCACTTTTGCTAAATTGTTATGTGAAAATGATTGGTGTTTGCATTGGTTTTTGCTGCTGGTTTTAATGCTGTGTTTTTCATTTAATTGGTCAAATTTGCTGCAGTTATTTTTTTTTTAATGATTCATACATGTGTATATTTGAATCTTTTGCTGATGTATCTATCTCTATTTATGTTGAGCGTATTTTGGCAGCGTAATTTGATCAGTTTTGGATTTTAGTATATATCATTTTGGAGCAATTTTATGAACTGATTGATGCTTACGCATGAATTTGAATGATTTTTCCTATCTTGAGCGTAATATTTTGGTGGATAATTTTTTTGGTGAATTTTGATTTTAGGGTCTATTTTTAGCTTAGTTAGGCTGCTATAATTTACTTATTTATTTGTTTTTTTTTTTTCTCTAATGTATTGGCACATTTTGTGAATATTTTTTTTGATTTTAAGCTAAAACTTTATGAAAATTTTTTTACGGCTTGATATTTACCTATTTTATTGCATTTAAATGTTGTTTTAAATGCTAACGGTATGACATTTATACCATAATTGTTTATTTATTTGAAAATACTTTCTGAATTTCTCTTGTTCATTAACATTTATTAAGTTTTATTTTCAATTTTAGAGAAAAACATTTGCCTAACCAGAATTTCATTAACCATTTATTTTTTTAACTCATTGAATTGTTAGGTATATTTGAGGTGTGTCTATAATTGTTTGTCCTTTTCATACAATTTATGCTAGTTTTAACTACTTTTTGAATTAGAAATATCAAGATTTAATTTTTAAGGTGAAATATAATTTTTGCATGTTCTAAAATTTGATTCTTTGCATTTTAAAAGCTTTTTAAAATCTTATTGGACACTTGCTTAGTATTGTATGTTTTTAGATTGAAGAATTTGGTTACCAGAAATAAAAAAATAAATAAATAAAATTGCAATAAATTTTTACTCCGTTGCCCGCTCAAAAATAGCGGTTAAGAGTAGAACTAGTAGTCGTTTGAAACTGTGTGATCTGAGTAACCGGATGTATGCCGGTCAAAATCGGATATTTTCATGTAAAAATGATTTATACATTCCTTGTGAGCATTTTAATTGTTACCTCAGCTGGAAAAATCGAGTGTATGCAGGTCAGAACTGGGTACCTCGCGTCCTTTACGGTCTAAAAAAGTAGAAAAAAAAAGAAATAAATTTAAATAAATTTTCTGGTTTTCCTTATTCCTTTATCCATTGAAAAATATGAGATCATAATGTCTAATTTAGTTTGATAAGTTTTCTTATATGCATTGATTTTCTTGAATTGAGATATAAATTTTTGTGTGCTTAATATTTAAAATGTTTATGTTTCTAATTTAAAAAGTAGTTGAGAAACTCATATTTTGATATGAATTTGTGGAAAATTATTTTATATTTATATCTCTATTTTGTCTTGCATTTTGATTTGATTAAAACTTATGGGTTAGAATTTGATTTTGGATGAATGAACTTTTGAAAATATTGTATTTGTGATTTAATTCATACTTGAGGACAAGTATGGGATAAGTGTGGAGGAATTTGTTAAGTGCTCAATTTTACATATTGTTACTTGATTTTTTCCTAATTTTCTACATTAATTTCAGTCAATTTGGAACTTTTTATTTGTTTATGTAATTTTGACTATTCATGATTTAATTGATAAAAGAAAGCATTTGGTGGATAATTGGACGGATTTAGAATAGTTTAGTTAACAGATTTATTTTGTGCGCGAAGCTCTAGCTGCCAGGGATATTTCAAATATCTTTTGAGAAATTTTAGCCTAAATTTTAAGAGATAAAAAACAATATTTTTTAGGTAATTTATTTATTTAAAATTTTTTATTTTATTTTTTTAATTTGGATAGGATTAAACTAGCTTACTATATTTTAGTATGGGATTTCTTATTATTTAAGGAAGAAAATCGTGAACAGTATTTATTCTTCTCCATCAACTTCGTCCTTTCAATGATTGTAATAGAGTTTTCTTCTTAGTATTTTTTTTTATTTAATTTTTGTTTTTGGCTATGATTGACTAAATTTTATTCTAGTTAAAGGTTAATTTGAGAGCAGGGTTCAACCAAATTACTGTGAGATCGTCGTTACTTATTTTTTTTATTTAATTTTATGTGGTGTTCATATTATTTACTGTTGTTTAGGAAAACTACATCTTGATTGTTATTTGTTTTATGTGCAATAAGGATTCATTATTCATTTAATTAAATAGCATATAACTAATTGACATTATCAAATCTGTAATAATTTAATAAAATTAATAACAAGTGGTAATTAGTATAGCAACAATGAGAAGGGTTATTATATTAAATAAATGCATGATTTATCTTAAATCAGTATCGATAAGAAATTGGTTAACTTAGATTGGATTTTTATAATTTGTAAAACTGTCAATAAATTAAATTCTGTCGTTTATTGGTTAGTAGTTAATTACAGTATTATTTGATTAGTCTATTAATAAGAAAATATTGGTCGAAAGTGCTAAGCGGACGACTATAATCAATCTATTGTATGATTATAGAGTTAGCTTTTCATCCGTGCTATTAATAAGGCTGCGAAGGCCTTTGACTCGAATTTTTTTTATCTTTTATTTGTTTATTTATTTTTTTTGCATTTTATTTGTTATTATTTTAATTCTGTATTTTTTTATGTTTGATCCATAAAAATTTTCATTTTTATTTTTATTATTTATTTCTGATTATTTAAAAAATTAAAACTCTACCAATCCCTATAAATTCGATCTTTCTCATCGCTATTTACAAGTAAAATTTAGTTCAGAATATAAATTTTATTTTGTTGGTTTTGACACCCACCAAATACTATGCGCCGAATATTAAAATGCACAGGATACATATCTCAAACTTTCCATTCTGCTTAATCATGCATTCGCACACGTACAAGTATTCTTATTTTATACGCTATACAGTTGTTAGTCCTTATAATACCTTTAATTAATTCATATTTTAATTTAATATCTTGTTATACTCTATAACTATAACCGGTTAGTATTATATCCAAGCGTATGTCCATAACTATAACTTTAACTATATTTTAGTAATGTCGACTCAACTATTAACATTATCATCATTGTCATTGTTACAGTAACATTAACACTAATACTATCGTGATCATTCTTTCAATTCTATTAATAATATTATTAACATTATTGTTTTTATTTTATTAATATGTCCATTAGTTTCTCTTAATTCTTTCCATGACTATTATAATCCATGTGTTCAACCATATTTCCTATCTCTGTGCTTAGGGGTGTACACAGTTTTAAATTTTCCTGTATCGAACCGAAATACCGAAAAAAAGATTCAGAACCGAATTGTACCGTTAACTTTTTTTACTAGAACTGAACCGAATTATACGAATTGTACTGGAACTGAATCGAAAATCTTATTGAACCATACCAAACTGTTCTGTACTGAATTGAACCGAAATAACCAATATTTATTAATTATTGTATATAATATTAGTAATTTATATATAAATATTAATTATAATTTCTATTATATCGTTATTATATAAATTTAACTTCATAATTATTTGTATTTTTTTGAAACTTTCATAATTATTTGTATTAAATATTTTAATGTATGAAATTAATATAATAATAGTTAATAAATTAAAATAATTATTTTAATTATTAATAAGATAAAATTAATTATTATATCTATACGAATGTGCAATTAAAATAACTTGTATTTAATTTAATTTACATTTAGTATTGCTCAACTATTACATAATTTTTCATTTTAAACAAATACTTATATACACACACAAATATAATTATTATATCAACGAAATTTTACTAATTAATGTAATTATACGAGTATATAATCATTTTAACAATTAATTTTATTTATTTTTAATATCACTCAACTAGTATTTATCTATTGTAAGTTAATAATTTCATTATATATAATTAAATTTTACTAATTAATATAACTATATAAGCATATAATCACCTTACTAATTAACTTCATTTGTTTTTAGTATCACTCAACTAGTACTCATATATATTTTTTGTACAATACCTATATGAATAATTGTGCATATAAATTAATAATATAATTATATATAATAATTATTATATGTAATGAAATTTACCAATTCAGTTCATATAATTATATAAATATATAATCATTTTACCAATTAATTTCATTTGTTTTTAGTATCACTCAACTAATATTTATCTATTTTGGCATAATACATATATAAGTAATTGAGTTGTAACTTAATAATTTAATTATATATAATTAAATTTTACTAATTCATATTTAAATTTATTTAACTTTAATGTCACTCAACTACTATTTAATTTTTTTTTTGTACAAATATTTATATACACAATTATTTTACCAATTAATTTTATTTACTTTTAATGCTATTTTTACATTCACCCTTATAGTTATTACATACACCTTTATAGTTATTAACTATACTATTAATTAATGATCTTTTAACTATTAAGTCAAATTTAGTGAAATTGAGTATAATAACTGAGTCAAAACAATATATATGGATGAATTCTAACCATATAATCAGCCGATGTTCTATATATAATTACCTTATCAGTTAATTTCATTTATATTTAGTATCACTCAATTAGTAATTTTCTATTTTGACACAATATATATTTGAATAATTGATTTATTTTAATAATGTAATTATATATAACTGAATATTTTATTATATAATCATTTTATCAATTAATTTCATTTGCTTCTAGTGTCACTCGACTAATACTCATCTATTTCTATCACAATACCTATATGAATATATAAATTAAAAATAAAATTATATATAATTATTTATAATAAAATTTTAATTTCTTTTATTTTTAGTTTTACTCAACTAATACTCATATGTATTTAGTACAATATTTATGTGCGTAATTGAAAATATATTTTAATAATATAATTATATACAATTATTGTATTAATAAAATTTTAATAATTAATATATAATATAATCATATAAGTATATAATTATCTTATTAATTAAATTTTTTTAGAGTAAATTAAGAATAAAATTTGAAAAATTTTAGTAGAAATATTTTTTATTTTAAGTTTTGGAGGGAATTAAAATATTTGGAGGGAATTGAAATATTTGAAGGGAATCTAATGCGGACGAGTTGGGTTTTCAGTATTTGGAGTGAGTTGAACGGACCAATCGTCATTAATTATTATTTTTGTTATAATTTTTGTTGCAGGTGTCCATTTTCTTATTATTATATGTTTCCGGAAAACTTGTTTCGAGTCGGCTGACTTTTACGAAGTTTAGTCCCCCGTAACAGCTCATTTCGTGCCTCAAAAATAACGTTTGGCCTTCCGTTTTTCAATTTAAAATTTTAGGCATATTATTATAATTTTTTTATTTTTTTCATATAAATTGTTTGTTACCTTAGTTTGGAGGGGACTTTTCAACTTGGAATAAAATTCTTTCGTTTTTAGATATTTTTGCTGTATCAGAATCCGACCGGTTTTATATTTTATTATCTATATAAAAGAAAATAAATTAAAAAAAAACCTAAATTGTGCCTGTCTCTTTCTTTTCTGTTTCGAAATCGTGTCAAGCCCCACAATTTTTCCTATCTTTTTGTTGGTTTTAGCTTATACTTGTATTTCCTTCTTCTCGTCGTTGCCACTGTCATTTCCGCGGCTACATCTAAAAGTAAGGATAAGTCACACACAACTTTTGGTTTTGTGGTATTCGTTAATAGTACGTCATTAGTCAGTTAAAAATTTGATCAATAGGCTTGTACATAAACTTTAATTAGGATGATCATTAAGGATGAATTACCAATTAATTTTATTAAATATTAGGATTTTAGGAAATTTATTAAAGCAATTTATCTCGAATTTAAAATTTAATCTATAGTAACTATTGTTAAAATATGTTTTTCTTTTTTCATAAAGGAGAGGATAAATTGAAATATTTTTTTTTAAAAAAAAATTGAATGCAAAATTGTATTTACTTGTTAAGATATTTTAATTATATTTATATTTATTATTGTGTATATTTATATTGTAAATTTTTAAAAATATTGAATTATCTGAAATACCGTATTGTATTGTTTTGTTTTGTTTTGTACTGAAAGAACCGAATAACCAAACTGAACTGTACTAAAAATTATAAAAACCGTACTGAACTATACCGAAAGTAATGAGAACCGAACTGTACCGAAATTTATAAGAACCGAAATTTCAATACAATACGGAAATTTGTAAAGAACCGAACTGGACCGAGCTGTGTACACTTACTGTGCTCATTCCCAATATTTTATCATTACCGATATTTTAATTAATTTATTCACTGCCATTATCATTGTTTTTATTATCTTTATTTCTTAAATTTTCAATACTATTGTCATTATATTTATTAGCAAGGCATGTATACACAAACTCTATTAAATTATTTAATTTAGTTTACACTCCAATTTATAATTCCTCTTGTACCATTGCTAACACTTACACTAACATTAACATTATTTTTATATATCCTCATCATTTCCATTATTATTCTTAATTTTAATTCTATACATTAATTCCACTGGTATTTACTGAATAATTTTACTAACTTTTACTTCACATTATGATATTATGCTCTACTCTTTTATTATAATTTGGTTTACAATACATACACGTATGTTTATATTATCTATAATTAAGTTATACTATAAATTCTATATTTTTTTTCTTTAAACATGTAATTTACTCAATCGTAATAATGCCAGTACTATTATTGTTCATCATTAATATTACTTGTATTAACCTTTAATAAGTAAGTTCATTAACGTATACGACTACATATTATGTCATTATACTTTGTTATAATTCTTCTTCTTCTTCTTCTTCTTCTTCTTAATATTATTATTATTATTATTATTATTATTATTATTATTATTATTATTACTGATAGCTTATATATCTAATTTGCATTTTACTGTTTTTTTTTTTTTTTTTGATAAGCAGCTGATATATTATTAATAAGTGAAACCAAAGAAAGAAAAAACAGACGAAGGCAACATAATCCAAAGAAACCAACAACACATGACTAGACAGAGCAGGATTCTACCCTACGAGACAGTAAGAAGGCCCACATCAAGAACATAGCAGAACAACAAGAACCAAAACAAGGCCCACATCAAGAACAGAGCCGAACAACAAGAAACCGAAACAGGACAGTCAAACCAGCACAGCTCCTCAAAACCAGTAGGCTAGATGAACCAAAGCTGTAAAATCAGCAAGGAAATGATCCTGTCAGTCTAGCGAGAAGCAGGTTGCCAAGACAGTTGAAGAGTGTAATTGAGACTAAACATCCATGGCTCTGGTGAGAGAGAAACTCAAGCTCCCATAATTTATTTCCATTCCTTAAATCATATATAGTTACATAATCTATAATTTCCACTTATAGATTTTCATATGACCATTAATAGGTCTTACCTATCCTACTCCGTTACTTGTGTGCTTCCACTAGCATTATCATTAATATGATCACCTTCTCACATTATATTTGGGCTCTTTACCCAATTATACACAAAAAAAAACCATAAAAAAAAAAAAATACAATAATACAAATATTTCAAAAATATAACATTTTAAACTTTTTATTTCATTTATACCAATTTTTTTTACAAAAATACCACTTTCCCTTTTCACCCTAACTTCAAAATTTTACTCTCCCGATTTCTCTATTTCGATTCTCTCCTTTGACGCTCTCTGCCCTACCGATTTTCTCGTTCTCGACCACGGACGACCACTTTAACGACCACCAGTGATCTCTATCTCGACAAGCGTCACTCTTCCTCAGTTTCGATTTGCTTTGCAGACCACCGATATTCTCCTCTCCCTCAGTTTCCATTTCGGTTTGTTTTCTTATGTTAATTTTAGGTTGGAAGCAAAAGAGCTCACCATGAATTGGAAGATTTGAATTCATTTTTATCATAAAATAACAAAGATTTAAGCAACACCAAACAGGTAAAATATATAGCTAGATTAATTAATATTGTAGCTTTTCTTCAAAATCAAATAAAGATGATTTTTAATATTAATTTGATCTGCAATTGTCATGTGCCATGAATCCTTATATCATATAAGCATCTAGAATTATAAATACAAGTAAAATATATAGCTAGATTAATTAATATTGTTTTCTTTAATATATTAATTAGCTGATCTCTGCTAATCTTGTTTTCCACTAATTTTTACCCTATTGCTTTCTTTTTGTACTGGCTGTAATCATATGTGAATAGTTTATATACTAATAGTACGTTATTATCGGTTTTCGAAAGAAAAAGAATTCAAAGTCCATTTTTCTAGATTATTGTTTCAACTTGAATTTGATTACAATTTAGGAAAAACCCTTCTGCTATTCTAGGAGAAGATGTTATTTTTGTTTCAACAAAAATAAATTATATGTTTATTTTGTAATAATTTTGACTGAATTGTTTCTATTATATTGGTGATGGATATCTCCCCTCTCATTTTTAGTGTAAAGATCCTCCTACTCTATGAAATTGTTCACCAGAAGCTTTATTTAATTGATTTATTTGTTTTGCTCTGTATGGATAACAGGTGGTGGTAGATTTTACTGCTTCCTGGTGTGGATCATGTCCTGTCATGTTTCCAATTCTAGTGGATTTGGCCAAAAAGATGCCTAATGTAACCTTCTTGAAGGTTGATGTGGATGCTCACACAGTGATGGTGGTGGCATTTGAACTTGTGGTTGTGAAAGTCGTATTCTAAAGATTAGATTGTGTCAGGCAGACTTGTTATTTTTGGACGATTTGTACCATTTGTTTGGTATAATGATGTAAGATTTATCTTTTTGCTTTTGTTTTGATGGTTTGTACCATTTGTTAGGTATATTGAATTAAATAAATGGATGCATTTTAATTAAATCATTATGAAGAGTAGGTTGTGGTATTCAATTTGATAAGTCATATTATGAACAAATATACTGCAGATTTCATATTTGAATGTCGTTTTGTAGATCCTGGGGCAGGCTGCCTCTGTGTACACTTTTATATTATAATGGAACTTTATTGGCTTATCAAAAAAAAAAAGCTCAGATATGTAGTCGAGAGATTGTTGCAATCGAACCTCTGAGTCTTGCCATCAAGTCTGTGACTGTTGCAATTTCGATCTCAACTCACTACTCACTTACAGTATTCTGAAGTTCAAGTACTTGTCTGGATGCAGACCGTCTATTAGATGCGGCAGTACTTGAACTTGAGGAATGCGAGTAACAGGATTTAGCCAAAGAACCTAAGCCAAATACCCGTCCTCGCTGGTCTCTACCACCAGCCACTTCATAATAGATCTGATTCGCATCAACATGATTAGAAGTCTGTGAGACTTGCTGAATTGCATCTTGAACTTGTTCCTGTTGTAGGACAAATGTTTTACAATAAGTAACGATTAATAATAACTAATCTTTAAAATTTGTAAAATATAGTAATTTGGACATACATGTAAAATCCTTGACCGAGGATTGACGAACGTTTGACCATCATGCTTGTTGGTGTAGGTGTGTAAGACTACCTCAGCATGGGTAGCCGGTCGACCCATCGATGCTCCCTGCAAACATAAAAAGAATTAAAGCGAACTATAATTTATTGACTATTCGTACAAGTTTTTACTAAAATTTCGACAGAGTTTTCCCTATATTTGGAGCATACCTCCTGTATACAAAGACAGAAAAACACTTCAAATTTCGAGATTCAGCTACCATCCAACATTCCACAACAATGCAAACTCCTCACACAAGTAACATTCCCATCCTCCTCTATGGTAATGAGATAAATTTTAGACATTCTAACCATTAATTACAGTGGTAACAGTAATATTTTGTAATACTTACAAGTCTATCTGCATGTTCCCGATGGAACATCGACCCTCTAGTGTGCGAGCATGAACTGAGTCCATCAGGTCCTCCCTTTCTGTTACTAGAATTCCGCTCTGAAATGGAAATGGCTTCAAGGGTCGCCCAATACTGTCTCCAATGTGCCCATAAATCTTCGGTCATGTAGCGAGGTCGAACACCACCATCCTTTAATAAGCAGACTAAATCTCTGTAACGTGCCCGCGCATGAGTCTCCCACACAGAATACATGATCCCATCAAATGCCGGGTCCCAATAACATTTTTTCTTATGAGACAGATAGAACAAAAAACAAATTGTAAGTAAGAATAAAATATAATTCGTTATGTAACAAAATATATCATAAATTTTTTACCTTGAATTCTTCGAAATAAGAATTCTTCGAAATAAAAATTCTTTGTTTCCTCTGACAAATTCTTCCAGACAAACCCATCGTATTCAATTCTGTTTTTGAAAGAGGTTGTCATTATGCGTGAGCACTTTCCTGAAGGATTCAATCTAAGATACAACAATGTGAATAATGTTAGTACAAGTAATAACTGTCATTGAAATCATAATAAAGTGAAATATTAATCACTTACTCCTCAGCTGTGATATTGATGTACATTCTTCCATCAACTCCAATTGAGCCAGGCGTAGGCTATTCCGCTTGTTCTGTTCCTGACCCTTGAGGTGGCATAGATTCAGGGTGTGCCATAGGAGTGAAATCAGTGGAAGGAATGGTAGATGGTGCAATAGTTGGGATGGTCGGTGATGCGGCAGCCTCAGTGCTGGCATTGAGCCCATGCGATGGGGATCCTCCATCACCAGTACTGTTATCGCCATCATGCAACCTGAGACGTGGAGGAATCGCTGTTCTCTTCTTTCGCTTAAACATTTTTCAACCTGACATTATAAGGAAAATGCCTATTGTCAGATAATAGAAAATAATTACATTGTAATAAGCATATTAAATTAATATCCAAGTCAGTGCAATATTAATTGTTCTCACATGATAAGTTAGTAGGTAAACAAATTATTCGCTATCGTCACTAAGCTGTAAATCGTAATTAAAATCATTCTCATTTTTCGATGTATAAGAGAAAAATTCTGGCTCGTCATCAGATCCATCGCCAACTAAAGTTTCCTCATATCCTCACCATCAATGTCAACAAATTCATTATCCGCATAGTTCAATGGTTCGTTATCTTCAAAATTCAGAGAGTTATTGATTTCATGAACTTCCGGTTCTTTCTCCTGAAATGCATCATTATTTTCAAAACGTTCACTTTGTCCGGCACATTTCCTTTCATAAATGCCTCTTGGTTTTACTTTGCACGCTGCAAACCATTCCGATCTATCTCGCTTTACGCTTGGATAAGAGACATAATATACCTGGCCCACTTGCATTGCCAACACAAATGGTTCAAAGTTCCTCAATCTTCTACGCTGGTTGACTTCAACTAAATTGTATCTGGTATGTATTTTTGTTCTCACATTAATATTGGATCATACCATTCGCACTTGAATAATACACAACGTTTTATTGGCAACGCGGGATACTCGACTTCAATTATATCAACAATTTGCCCATAATAATCCATCAACTCTCCTTGAATGCAAACCCCACTGTTTACCATTTCTTTATTATGACCATGAATCTGTGTATGAAATTTATATCCATTCACGAAATACACCGGAAATGATTTAACATATCGCAAAGGTCCTTTTGCAAAATCAATGATGTACTTGTTGTCAATTGCATTTGTTGATGCCTACATATTCCAATAAGCTAACATCATTTAAATCATATATTTCATATATAATTGTATGTATGGACATATATGGTGAAAATCACAACTTACATATGTCTTAAACCAATGATGAAAGTGCTTTTTGACTTCCTTATTCACCTCATTTTCATTTTTTTCAGGCATTAGCTCCCTATCCATTCCTCAAATAATCTAAAATGCTAAAATCAATTTATATATAATACACTCTTGACATAGTAAAACAAATGAACACTTATAATTTGAACTATTAAAAGTTTAAATATTTTTTTAATTAGAGCCTGAACTCCATTATATTATGCTTCTAAAGATGAAATTATATATATATATATAATTGATAAGTCCTTGGAGGAAGCAAATCCAAAAAAAGAAAAAAAATAAAAGGAAGGGTCCATCATAAACTCATATTATTAGATTGGATTGATTGGCGCATATAACGGATGCTTTTAGGATTGAATAATTATTATTTTAGCATTAGTTTCTTAATTTTATATGATATTTGGTCAAATCGTCAAAGTTTGTATCATTTTAATTCATGTGCGGATCCACTCTTTCCATAATAAGATTATGCCCTTTTAAAGGGTGAAATTTTCACTAATTAAAAATTAATTCTAACACCAATTAACACTAATTAAAAATTTATATTTTCTTCAAACAATATTTAACATTAAAATGCCTAACTAACATAAATAAATTAATAATAATAATAATATTAACTTAATTTAATAATAATTTAATAGAAAAGTATTAATATTAATATTAACAATATTAATAGTAACATAAATAAATTAACATAAATTAACAATGCCTAACTAACATAAATAAATTAACATAAATAAATTAACAAAAATATTAATATTAACATAAATAAATTACTAATAATAATATTAATATTAACAATATTAACTTAATTAATTTAACAGAAAAAAAATCAAAGGATGGCAGATCTGGGTACCTATCGCTGGAGGAGAGGAGGAGCAGGAGTGGAGGGAGGAGGAGGAGGAGACCAGGACCGGCAGTAGGCAGATCGGAGGGGAGGACGCCGGCGGTGGCACGCGGAGGGAGGAAAAGAAGGGGAAGATCGGAGCGGGAAGAGGGAAGGAAGAGGAGGAGGGGAGGGGACGGTGATCGGAGGGGAGCGGACTGGCGATCGGAGGGGAGGGGCGGACCGGCAGCAAGGGGGCGGTGGATAGCGGCGTGAGGGCAGGGGGGCAAAAACCGGAGGGGAGAGGGGAGGGAGGGGAGATGGAGGAGAGAGAGCGGGGATCGGGGGGAGGGGATTATTTAAAACTGGGTTTTACTTTTAGTGACGGAAGGTTTTACTTCGTCGCTAAAATTACCGACGGTTTATTCAATCCGTCGCTAATTTTAGCGACGGTTTAGACTTCCGCTATTTTCCACCGCTATTTTCCGTCGCCAATTAGCGGTGGAATTCATTTTCCGTCTCTAAAAATAGAGACGGAATAACTTATTCCGTCTCTATTTTTAGAGACGGAATTGAGTTTCCGTCTCTAAAAATAGAGACGGAATCGTTCTTTCCGTCTCTATTTTTAGAGACCGAAACGCTCCTTCCGTCTCTAAAAATAGAGACGGAAAGCACTATTCCGTCTCTATTTTTAGAGACGGAAACATCCCTTCCGTCTCTAAAAATAGAGACGGAACATTTTGGTCTCTAATTTTTAGAGACCGACGAAATAGAGACGAAAAATTTCCGTCTCTATTTCCGTCTCTATTTTCAATTAGAGACGGAATTCCGTCTCTATTTTCCGTCTCTATTTCTCAGATTTCTTGTAGTGAAGATAGTTTCAATATTTAATTTGCATACTTTATAGTTAATCACTTTTTAATTCCATTCAATTACTCATATGAAATTTACATAGCTCATATCCTTCATTAATTCTATTCACATTATTATTATTATTATTATTATTATTATTATACTGTATTTTCTTAAATCATTATGTCTATATTATTCTTATAATTACATTTATTAGTGATATTTTTACCCAATTTACATTTCAGTTTTTATATTAACATTATTATCGTACAATTTACAATTTAATCCCTTAACTTTACTCAAATTATGGTTTTACCCTCCATTTTACCTATAATTACAATTATGCCATTACTTAACCATTTTTCACACTTAATCCATTGTTTGTCATATAAAATTTTCATTCAGTCCCCTACATTTAATTTCAATACACAATTACACTTTAGTCCTTATTTTATCACTTTTTTTTTTACTTGTTTTACTATTTAATCTCATTGTTTTACATAATTACCATTCTACACTTAATATTTTAATTCTTTACAATTTAATCATTTTTCACTCCATTACCACTTAGTAATTATTATTTACTCATTTTAATCCAATTTTTCTTACTTTGCTCCTAGTATCAATCCAGTAGAAATTTTTGAACCAGATACACGGGATAGAACACTAAAAAGTGATCCCGAGGGACCATCCATATCACTGTCATTGTTACTGTCATTATCACTAAAACACTAAAATCACTGTACAATGTAATCATTGTATCACTATGGGAGACTGTCATTGGCCTACAGATACGAGTTGCCATGAATCGCTACTGCGGTATAGGTGTCCTTGTGGCTAGCCGATTATATTTTGTGTTGGATTTAACTACAAGTCTACTAAGGGCAATGTATACTTATCACTTATGTCACTATGCACTTATTCATTTATGCACTTAATTATTTCAATATTTGCTATTTATTCTGTACTACTTGTAATCACATACTCTTATTTTCATGTCTTTACTTTTATAACTCATTTTTATGACTTGTCTTGTACCCACTCATTAACAATACGCATACTTATACTTTATATTCATTGCTTTATTTACATAGTCATACTTATGTACTATTACATCAATATAAATTTCTATGCATACAAATATCACTTTTCTTAATTTCTTATATATGTATAACTATATACTTGCATTTCATTTCCAATCCACTTTCTTTTATCACAATATATAGCATTTTATAACATACACTATACCATACCACTAGCACTTACATTATCAATCATAATTCACATTTAATCGGATACCAATCATGACATTTAATTCCACATCCATGCCTACCCACACTAATCACACATTCACTTGTCATCAATGCCATTCCATAATACATTTCCTTTTTCAATTATCTATTTCTAACTTCCATATACTCATGTTTCACTTTAGGTACATATTTCTCTATAATATTCACTTTAGACATAATGTACATCCAAACTAAAATATACTTAATTAAATCCTAGAAATTCCCAATAAATTGCTATACACTCAATTTTATTTTATTTTTTTATTCTAAAGTATTATATTCTTTGAATTATCAATTGTTTCATTTTCTAGTCAAAAACCCTATACGGTCATCATGTTCCAAATTCACACTCAATTCCTTTTTTCACTAATTTCAATTCCACATCACTTATTGATTATTTCTAGCTCCATTTATGCCATTATTTCACTTAAAGGTGATATGTTCCATTATTTTCATTTAAAACATAATACAATAACAGCCTAAAATACATTCAATTGAATTCTAATAATTCTCAATAAATTAGAATACACCCAATTTTAACTCTACATTCATTTTATGACATTATATTCATTAAATTAACAAAATTTACACTAACATACCTTATATACATATTTGGCCATAACACTAATTTCATCTCCATAATTCTTTTTCTTTCTTTTAACATTTATTCAACTAAATTACATGTTAATTAACATAAATACATAATTAATTTGTATTAAACATCAAAATATACCCTTATATACCTAAGGTATGCATTCGGCCCATATTAGGATTTTACATACAAGTTTATTGTTTTCATTTTAAACACTCAAATCTCCATTTTTAACTTCTATTAACATTTATCGGTCCGATAAATATTTACTAGTCCGATAGTCCAATTTTCAGTGTCACCGTATGGTTATTTTTTTTTAATTACCATATAATTCTCCGTATTATTTGGAGAGCATCCATATTTTCGAATAATTTTTTGGAGATCCGTAGCACCATTTAGAGCCTGGTCAAACCAATCTAATTTCGGTCAAACCGGTTACTATACAAATTTTGGAGTCAGGTTTGAGTGCCACCTGTCACCGAGGATGCCCATATCATTCAGATGAGTGACGCCCGTCACTCAACTGATTTCCTTTTTTTTTTTTCACTCATTTTTGCATATTAAAGGCCAATTTGACATTCGTTTCTCTTTAAATATCAGCCAAACAAATTTTCTTCTATGGAAATCTTAAGTAATTCCATTAATTTGAAGTCTTGGAGTTCAAAACCTTCTAGAAGATGATGATGAACCGCCAAAAATGATAAAATCTAATGATAAAGAAGTGATTAATCCAGCTTATAGCACTTGGCTCAACAATGATGGCCTCTTGACCAGATGGTTACTAGGGACCATTGCTGAAGATGTTCTGATTGACTTGGATGATACAACCATAGCCTTTCGTGTTTGGAAACTACAAAAATAATTGAAAATAGAGACGGAAAAATATTTAGAGACGGAAATAGAGAGAATAAAATTTCGTCTTTAATTTGGTTGCAAATATTTTATTTTAGCGACGAAAAAAAATTACTGTCACTATAAATGGCAGGAGTGATTTCCTTCGCTTTTTAGCAACCGTAGTTATAAACCGTCGCTATATAGCGACGGTTTCTGAATTGCATCTCTAAATATAGGGATGGTAGAAAAATCCGTCTCTAAATAGAGACGGTGTGATCGTCTCTATTTAGCGACAGAAATGGTTTTCCATCGCTAAAGTGAGGGGTATAAAACCCCTTACCTTCTCTCTCCTCCCTCCCTCTTTTTTCCCCTCTCTCCTCCTGCTTGGCGTCTCCTCTTCTTCCTCCCACTCCTCCGCCGTCCAAATCCGCTCTGCCGGCATTCTCCTCTCCTCCGCGCGTGTCTCCGGTGGTCGGTCCCCCTGCACGGCTGTCTACGGTGGTCGATCTGCCCTCGATCTCCTCCGCGCTGTCCCTCTCGTTCTGCCCCTCTTCAGATCGCGTTTGTGCCCAGATCTGGGTAGCTGTGGTGTCGCCGCCGCCGGCCAGTTACCTCTTCCGGGAGGGATCTTCACCCACGGTCAGTTTGCTTGTTTGTTTTTTTTTTATTTATTTTCTTTGTTAAATTTATTAATTTAATAATAAGAATATATTTTTTGTGGTTTTTGTTAATTTATTATATATTTTATTTTTTTGAGAAGAATTTATTATATATTTATTGTTGTGTGCTAAAGCTGATAGAAACGATGCAAATCTCTCATGTTTTCCACGCAAATCTAAATGTAGTCAAGTCCTTTCCATCGATCTCAATCTCTCTATTTTAGCTTATTTTCTGCTTAAATCAGCTCATGTTAGAATGAATTTTGTACTTTTGTTGTATTCCATGATGTTCATTTGCAAATCTACCAAATATAAACTAAATATAGTTAGGATTTGACTAATGCACCTGTATTAATCATGATAATGGAACTTGACAATTCAGGTGGTTCTTGTTTGTATGTACCTTAATGATTTCCTCTTGAAACTTGATAATTCTCCGCATAATGATGTCCTCTTTAAATATTAGCTTGATTATTCTGCTTTATTAATTTTGCATTTGATGTTCAGTCCATTATTCTATTAAATGTTGTAGCTGATTCCGTCCTATCTTCTGATTATTTTCAATTTCAATCTGCCAAATATAGACTAATTACAATTACGATTTGTTTATTGTATTCCTTCTGATGATTATAATTTTTAAACTTGAACATATTTGGCATAGTTATGTTCTCTTGATATATATGGCTTATGATGTTAAAGTGTTTGACTGAAGTTCTTTAACTACATATTGTATCTAATATTGGTCTCTTAATTATTAAATTGGAGGATGAGTTAGAGATTACTTCAAAGGTTTTAGGACGTAAAGGAGGCTATGCAGGAGCGGTTGTCCTTGTGAAAAACAAAGTGACAGGGGAGTTAATTGCTGAAGGTCGGCATTCATTGTTCGGTAAACATACTAGCAAAATGTGATTATATTTCATGCAGTTGTAGGATTCAACTCATATTTTGACATCATCTTTGCTTAGCAATAATGTGTGTTACAGATATCTCTCTCGTCATTAGTAATTATGCAAACACGGGATGTAAAAAGATCCATCATATCAATAAGCTTTATAGTTGAGTGTAGAGAAATTGTTCAGTAAGCATACTAGCAAAATGTGATTGTATTTCATTTTGCTAGTATATTTACTGAACAATTCAGCTGTAGGATTCAACTCATATTTTGAAATCATCTTTCCTTAGCAATAATAAGTATACTATAGATATCTCTCTTGTAAATAGTAATTATGCAAATATGTGATGTAAAAAGTTCATCATATCAATAAGCTTTAGCTCAGTGCAGAGAAATTGTTCTCAAGTTGCGATTTGAATCCTGTTGGAGCCCTTTAAAGAGAAAAAGAAGATTTATCTCATTGGTTTTTGGTAGTAAAACTGATTATAGTCTCATTTCTTGCCTTTGTTTGATTACCTGGCGGGGTATATGCTACCCGAATCTATAGAAAAGCTAACCAGAAGGATCATAGAGAAAAAAGTATAGAAAGAGATTGATGATCACAATTTATGATGCCAGTGGCACCATAATAATGGAACTGAATGCTGAAATTTTATCTTTATACGTATCTCTTTGAAATTATAGGTTGCTGAAATCAGTGCACTAATATGTGTATGGAGAGCTTTCAAAAAGCAACCATTGCATTTCCATATGCAAATTTAGGTTTAAGGATAAGCATCTTAAGTTTGCTTTAATAGTTAATTAAATCTTTGATGTTTCAAAAGGGCAAATTTTGCCTTTTTAAAAATTAAAATTAGATTAGATCAAATAGGGCCTTAGAAATTAAAATTGAGTAAATAGATCTTGATCAAGATGAATGCATTACCTATTAGCTAGCGAATACAATCTACTGCAACTTCAAAATATTTCGTTAGTTAAGTTTAATGGGCCATTACATTAAAGTTTATTTTATTCAATTTTAATTTTTTAAGAGTAAAATTGGTTAAAATGCACTGCTTATTTATTCATATTAATTTTTTTAAAATATGAATAAAATATTAAGGATAAAATAGGAAAAATTTCACATTAAGCCAATTATTTTAATTAAGTTTACAAATCTTGGAGAAGTTGTCATATATCCATTGGTCAAATAGACTAAATGACGGTTCTAATCAATCCTCAAAACGCATCTTCTCTCTACATTCTAATTAAGAACCTTATGAGTTGTGTACAGGAGACATTTATGGGCAGGACACCTCATTCTTATAAGTTGTTTTTGCACACTCATACATGGAATTATGACGGTGTGAAGTTCGTCAGCGACCGAGTTAGAAAAATTCATGTAAGTTAATTTGACAATTTATTATTATTTTTTTTATGTCATCTTAGTTTATTATAGTATCAATTAGAATTTGAATTAATTTTATGATAGGAGCGAGTACTAGAGAGAATTCATAGTCAACAAGCGGATCCTGAGAATGTGGATCATGCTCGGGTTTTCGGTTTGAATTTTTATGCGAATACTTATTATTCACATTCCTCCTTATCCTCCATAACTATAGCCAGTACGCGTGCGGGACCTAGTAATGAAGTCATTGAGTTTCGCAATACAGTCGATATGTTAACGAGACGTATTAAAAGGTTGGAGGATTTCACCGAAAATTACCTGACGATAAGCTACCACCGTCGACTGATTGTCGACATTCGCCCTCTGCTTAGTGTTTTAATTTGTTGTACTACATACGTTTAGTTGTAGTATTACTAATTACATATATATATTAATACATTATTAATTATATTTTTATCAATTTTACTTATTTAAATTAATACTTTTTTCACTATATTAATTTTGCCAATTATAATTTTAATATTATTTACTATTATATATATTGAAAAAAAATCCATTAAAAAATTAGAGACGGAAAAATATTATTTTAGATACGGAAAAATACTTTTCGTCTCTAATTTTAGAGACGGAAAATTAGCAACGGCTGAAATAGCGACGGTATGTGTCCATCACTAATTCCCTCGTTATTTGTGTTTAGAGACGGAATTCTGTCTATTTTTCGTCTCTAATTTTCAATTTTCTTATAGTGAAAAATCTATTGAGGACAAGATTTTAATGAGCTCCAAGGAAAAGGAAATTCTCCTCACTAATACTCTCATGTCTCTTACAAAAGGGAACATGACACTTGATGAATGTCTTCATAAATTTAAAGGTCTCTGCAATTATCTTGCTGCCATATAGAAACCTTTTGATGAAACAAATAAAGTCTTCTAACTTGCACGAGGTCTTGGTCCAAAATATAAAGATTTTCAAATGGTAATGCTGTCCAAGCCTCTTTATCCCTCTTACAACCAATTTATTCTTGCACTTAAGGCTCATGAGCAAACTTTACAAATGGAAGCCCAAATTAATTATAACCAAACAAATCATCATCAAACTTTCTATAGTAGGCGTGGAATAAGCCGTGGCCTTAGAGGTCCTTTTAATTCTAGTGGCTACATTTTGGTCCTGCTGCCAATCAAAATCCACAAGCTTTCAAAGGCAAAAATGAGGGAAATCATCAATTCATCTCACAAAAGGGATGACACCATTGTATGCCAAATTTGTGGCAAAAGAAATCATATGGCAATCAAATTCTAGAGTAGATTTGATCATTCCTTCCAATCCGAAGATGGCAACCATTTTCGGAATTAGTAATGAAAATCCATTTTTCCAATCTAGTGGCAAATTTAGCGACGAAATAGAGAGAATAAAAAAATAGTTGCTAAATTTTCGTGGCAAATTGTAGCACATTTTTTGCGACTAAATTAGCAATGGAATAATTTATCGCTAAAATAGCGACGGCAATATTGGTCGCTAAATTTGGAGGCAATTTTAATACATTTGTTTGCGTCTGTTTTAGCGATGAATTCTTATTGTCACTAAACACACTTGAATTAGGGACGGTATAGTGATGAATTTTTCTGTAGTTAAAAAATTTTCAAATTTTTTAATTATAAAAATAATTTTCAGAAAATGAAGTAATAATTTAGCGACGAAATAGCAACAAAGAAATTTTTTAATTATAAAAATAATTTTCAGAAATTGAAGTAATAATTTAGCGACGAAATAGCAACAAAGAATCCATCGATATTTTTTTGTTGAAATACATATTTCATATAGCGACGATTTATTATCATTGTTAGGAACCGAGATGTGCGGAAAAATATAATAACGACAAAATAATGAGAAATAAATGAGACATAAATATTTACGTGGTTCGGCGATTATGCCTACGTCCAAGGGCAAAGGCTAGAGAAGCAATTTACTAACAAAAGGATGGAGAATACAAAGTGGTTGGTGTTTAACTCTCAACCTAAAACCCAATTACACCCAATAACCTCACCAATATACAACACAAGAGTATTACAAAATTCCTAAAGAAATTTTTAAGTGTAGGAATTCTCAAGTGTTGTATAACTCACACAAATGAGAAATGATCTTGAGCCAAAATATGCCTTGGTATTTATAGGCATATTAGTGATGGAAAAATCAACAAAAAACACTTCAATTCATATTGCAGCCCAACTATTCCTTTTGTGTGCTGCCAACAATTCTTCAATTCATATTGTAGCCCAATTATTCATTTTGTGTGCTACCAACAATTCTTCAATTCACATTATAGCCCAACTATTCCTTTTGTGTGCTACTAATAATTCTTCAATTCACATTGGGACAATTCTAAATAAATTTGTAGCCATATTTTCAACAATCTCCACATTGGCTCAAAATTAATTAAGCCTTTAATACTTCTCCACCTTTTCCACGATACCCTAAAAGGATCTTCAATTTTGACAGATACCAATTAAATCCAAGCAGTGCTTGAACTTAGCAGTAGGGAGAGTCTTTGTCAGTATATCAGCGGCATTATCTGTAGTACCAATTTTCTTTACAGAAATAGTACCTTGAGAAAAAATATCACGAACAAAATGATACTTTACATCAATATGTTTCGTCCTTTCATGAAACATTTGATCTTTAGTCAAGTGAATAGCACTTTAGCTATAACAATGAATGAAAATCACCTTGTTGTCCAAACTGAGCTCTCCAAACAAACCTCTTAACCAAATGGCTTCTTTTATAGCCTCGGTAACTGCCATGTATTCTGCTTCTGTAGTCGATAGAGCTACCATAGACTGCAAAGTGGCTTTCCAACTAATGGCAGTATCACCAAGAGTAAATACATAGCCTGTGATGGATCTTCTTCTATCAAGATCACCTGCATAATCTGAATCAACATAACCAACTATAGTACCCATACTCCTTCCAAATTTTAAACAAGAATTAGTGGTTCCTCGCAAACATCTCAAAATCCATTTCACTGCTTGCCAGTGATCTTTACCAGGATTAGACATATATCTACTAACAACACTGACTGTATGTGAAACATCAGGACGAGTGCACACCATAGCATACATAAGACTTTCAACAGCATTAGAGTATGAAACATGCGACATATACTTAACTTCATCATTTGACTGTGGTGACATAGCAGCAGATAGTCTAAAATGAGCAGCAAGCGGAGTACTTATAGGTTTAGCATTTTTCATGCCAAAACGCTCTAAAACCTTTTCAACAAAAGCCTTTTGAGAAAGGTAAAGTTTTCCAGCAGCTCTATCTCTTCGAATCTCTATGCCTAGAATTTTTTTCGCTGCTCCTAAATCTTTCATCTCAAATTCACCACTCAATTCTAACTTCAATTTCTTGATTTCAGACATATTCTTGGCTGCGATAAGCATATCATCAACATAAAGCAACAAGTACACGAATGAGCTATTTTTAAATTTTCTAAAATAAACACAGCTATCATACTGGCTCCTGGAATAGTTGTGAGTAATCATGAAGGAATCAAACCGCTTATACCACTGTCGAGGAGACTATTTTAAACCATACATTGATTTCTTCAACAAACAAACATGGTCTTCCTTGCCTTCAATCTCGAAACCCTCAGGTTGTTGCATGTAAATTGTCTCCTCAAGTTCTCCATGTAAGAAGGCAGTCTTAACATCCAATTGTTCTAATTCCAAATTTTGCATAGCAACCAAAGCAAGCAAAACACGAATAGAGCTATGTTTAACAACAGGCGAAAATATATCATTAAAGTCAACTCCATATACCTGACTATAGCCTTTAGCAACCAACCGTGCCTTATACTTTGCATCTTTAATACCTGGAGTGCCATCTTTCTTCTCGAAGACCCATTTGCAACCAACAATCTTTTTGTCCTTTGGCGGCTTCACTAAATTCCAAGTTTTGTTCTTATGGAGGGACTCCACCTCTTCCTGCATAGCGATTATCCACTTAGCTGAATCATCACAAGAAATAGCTTCTGAATATGAGGAAGGTTCACCAACAACATCAATCTCTTATGCCAATGTCAAAGCATATGCAACATAATCGGTATCAACCAATCTTTGAGGTACTTTTCTCTCCCTTCTCAGCCTATGTGTAGCAATAGAATGCTCCTCTTGTGGGATCTCCATATGAACTAGCAACTGAACTTGGTCGTGATGAGAAGCATCATTTAAAGGCAAATTCTCCACCTCAACTTCTATAGGCTTTTCAAAATTCTTCACACCAGTGTCAAAAGAGCTTGAATTTTTATCTCTTGGGTGAAGCATAGCAGACTCATCAAATACAACATCTCTACTGATTACAGCTTTAGATGCTTTAGGATCAGAAAGCCAAATCTTATATCCCTTTATGCCATAAGGATAGCCAATGAAAATGCCCTTTTTAGATCTGGGCTCTAATTTACCATCATTAACATGAACATAAACTGGACAACCAAATATTCTCAAATTAGAGTAATCAGCAGGTTTTCCAGACCATAATTCTTCAGGAGTCTTACAATCAATAGCTGTAGATGGAGAACGATTTACCAAGTAACATGCTGCAGAAGCTGCCTCTGCCCAAAAATCTTTGGATAAGCCTGAATTAGATAGCATACAATGAACTTTTTCCAACAGAGTTCTATTCATGCGCTCAGCAACACCATTCTGTTGAGGGGTCCCACGAACTGTGAGATATCTAACGATACCTTCATCTTTACAGAAATTATTGAATTCACTGTCGCAGAACTCCAGCCCATTATCAGTGCGAAGATATTTCATTTTCTAATTTGTTTGCTTTTCAACCAAAGCCTTCCACTGCTTGAAGGTAGGGAACTGTAGACACCGGGTCCCGAACTCCGGCATAAAATGAAATTGGTGATTTTTGATCCTTGATTATTCCCTCCGAAAAAAAAATAAATAAAAAAAAAATATATAAATAAAAATAAAAAATAAAAAATAAAAAAAATATAAATATGTGTGTGTGAAATTAGGTAATTAATTAGTTGATGTTGTTAGTTAATTAAGTGGTTAATATTATTGTGTTAAATAAAATGCATGTAAAATTAAAGTTGAAGAGTGTAATTAATTAGATAAAATAAATATATGTATGATAATTTAAATGGATTAATTAGTGTAATGTTTAATTAATAGAGAGTTTAATTAATATGTATGTTTAATTAATTAATGTATGTGTTATTTGAATTAAGTTAAATTAATTAAGAATAGAGAAAAGGAGGGAAATAATTGAGTGGGAAGTTACCATTATAACCCTTAGCCCTAATTTGAGGGTACAAAAAGAACAAGATGAGCAAAAACAAGGGGGCTCTCTCGGCTGGATGAAGAAATTGAAAAGAAAAGAAAAATAAAAAAAGAGAAGAAGAGAGAGCAGGCTCTCGGCTGAAGAACAAAAAAAGAAAAGACAGAGAGAGCAAGAACCCAGGAAACCAAAATAGAAAAGCAAAAAAAGAAAAGAAAATAGAAAGGAAAATAAAAGAGAGACAAAGAAGCGAAATAGAAAGAGGAAATAAGGGCAAAACAAGAGGGGGAAACAGGGGCCAAAAACACAGAGGACGACGCCGGAACCAAGGAAAAAGAAGAAAAAAAGGAAAGGAGGTGGCGGGGGCTCCGGCGGCCAGTCACAGCCGCAGATCGGCGCACGCGCCCCACCACGGTGGAGAGAGAACCCGGACGAAGCCGAAGGTGCTCGCCGATCATCTGTAGCCGCCGGCGTGAGGGAGATCGGAGATGGTGGTGGCGCAAGCTTCCGACGCATTTTCCGGCAAGGACTCAGCTTCCTCCGGCGCGTGACCAACTCCGGCGGGTTCCTCGGGTGGCGATCTATCCCCCGGTGAGGGAGGTGCTCATCACCGGCCACCCACGGCGGCTCCAGCGGCAAAAAACCGGTAACCCCTATTTTACTAAATTTCTATTTTTTATTATTATTATTATTATTATTATTATTATTATTATTATTCTGTTTTAATTATTTTATTATTATTATTATACATTTATTTATTTTCTGTTTATTATTATT
Source organism: Excoecaria cochinchinensis (assembly GCA_947683425.1). Lineage (NCBI taxonomy): Eukaryota > Viridiplantae > Streptophyta > Magnoliopsida > Malpighiales > Euphorbiaceae > Excoecaria > Excoecaria cochinchinensis. The sequence goes on along the minus strand of CANTUQ010000150.1, from coordinate 4,799,320 downwards.
ATTATTATTATTATTATTATTATTATTATTACATTATTATTCTTATCATTATTTTTTTGTATCTATTATTAGTATTATTGAGTTATATTGATTTTATTGTTATTAATATTATTTATTTATTATTATATTCATTATTGTATTTATTTGTTATTGGTTATTGTATTTTGTGATTATTTGTTATTATTATTATTATTATTGAGGTTATAGTATTGTTAGTAGTGTTATTATTATTATTTATTAATTTATTATTAGTGTTATTCTGTCTTTAGTATTATTATTATTATTAATTAATTAATTATTTTACATTATTTATTATTATTATTATCATTATTATTATTGGGTATATTTAGTTATTATTAATTATCGTTGTGTTTTGTTGTTATTATTTTAATATTATTATTACTGTTATCATCATCATTACCATTTTTATTCATGTTATTATTATTACTTTGCATTATTGCTATTATTATTATCATTAATATTATTATCTTTTATTATTACTATTAATATTATTATTATTATTATTATTATTATTTCGTTACTATTGTTATCATTATTTTTATTATTATTATAATTTTTTTTGTTTATTTAATCATCATCATCATCTTACGGTATTATTATTAGCATTATCATTTTTATTGCATTTGATTGTTATAATTGCCATTGTGTTTTACATTAATTAATCCTCTCAATTTGTTCGATTCAATTATTTATTTAATTATTTATCTATTTATTCATTTATTTATCATTTAATTTGATCCATTACTAACTTTAATTATTTTCTTCAATTTACTTTATTCAATTATTTATTTGTTTAGTTATTCATTCAATTATTTATTTATTCATTATTAACTAATATTGTTTTCTGTCTCTACTGCGATGCGAGTGGCACGTGACTCGCCCACGGAATTAGGTGAAGCATGGTCGGGATAAGTAGATTAGAATTTATTTATTTTGAAATATGTAATTATTATTTTATTCTTCTTTCATTCGCTAATGGTCAGTAATAATAAAAGATTTTTGACTGCGCTTAAAAAGAACCACAACATAAATGTTTTCTACCAAAATGAAATTTGTTAATAAAACTGGACCAATGTCCTGGTTTTCACCCCAAAGCAAAGGTCGATTTGAGAACTCAAAACTTTTCATAAAAAGTAATTGGGAACCAATGTTCCCACCTAAAAGAATAGCCCGATTTATGTATGTATTTTTATCATTTTTTTATGGTTTCATATTTGTTTTTAGTTATATTTTATTTACTGCTTTTTTATACGTGCTTGTAATGCGCTTTAATTTTATTGTATAATTTGCATGTGAGAGAAGAGATAAAATAATTGATCTTAAAAACCCATTCACATAATATTAACCAAAGGTATGAATAAGAGTGAGGTCCCGAACTCTCTCTGGTTTTGGCCTCATAAGGTTAGAATTACTTTCCCGATGTTTTATCGGGTGGCGACTCCATGATCCTGCCTTATGGTAGCCCGATAGACGGTGAGGTCGTCTACAGTGGCGACTCTGCTGGGGATATTATGAGATTTTGCTCCGAAAGTACTTTTGGTTAATCTAATGTATATGGGTGTAGGATCAAGAAATTTTATCACTTTTCAAAAAATTGCATTGCATCATGCTAGAGCCTTAGAATTATGCTAGTTTGGTCCCTCTATTAGCCCCGGTGCGTTCCTGAAGCACGACCTCATTTTCACTCAATTTGGGGAAGTGTTAAGGATAATCACAAGCCCAAGCCTTGTGCCATCAAATGGTATATCAAATGGTGACCCGGCTGGTCTAGACCAGTTGGCAGGGATCACGCTTGGGTAGCCCTAAAGCAACACCACCTTGACCAAAGCTCATGTAATGGTAATGGATACTTTCCCTAGGAGGCATGCGCCATAATACGTTGCTTGTGGAGTGGGTTATCGTTTATTGGACAAATCCAAATAAATTTAGATGTTCGCTCCTTAAAGATTTTCATATCCCGAGGGGCGTGTTTTGGTTGATTCGGATTGTTTAAATACACGATAACCGAAAATTCGTCTGCATGCGCTTTTTATTAATGAGAGTTTGTGCTTCGCAGCACGCTTGACGTACCCATTGGGTTCCCCGTTGATCCATGGGTCAAGCCCACCTAAGAAAGAGACTGCACGACCTCCTGTGTGAGAGAGAAACGGTTGGGAGGAATTTTCGTCTTGTATGTGTATTCGTGCTTGTGCATTATTTCTTTCATGAACAATAGTAAAAAGGGCATGTGCATTTTTTTTCTCATGTACAGTAATAGAACCTGTGCACTTTGTATATAAAATTGTTTGTATGAACGTAACATGTATTTGTTTTGCATGTACATAACAATGCTTGTCGCAATATATATATATTAACATTCTTTGTGACATTCATCATGCGCCATAAACTATACATACAACATATATCATTGAATGTACATATTGACATGCATCATAGCACATGTGGATATACTACCACCATAACATGTAAAAGTAAATAAATAAATAAATAAAAAATAAAAAGAATGCACTTATCATGTGTCATAATATGTACATATCAGTAGGCTTACATTGCATATATATATATATATGAACATTGTGTGCTGGAGCATACGCATACAGTTGCATTAGCATATAGCGTTGTCATACATGAATTATGCCATGTACATATAAGTTCTTCATCATGCACGTTAATCATTGTATATACCAGTGCATGTCTTGTATTTGCATGCCATGTAAGTACACATACCTTGTAAACGTCATTTGTTTCTTACAATCATGTGCATTATTTGCATATGTTTTGCACTTTTATGTATGCAAGTTTTGTCACTCCTCATGAATCATTATTACACATTATCGTGCTAGGTCATTTTCATCTTACATCACACATGTATTCCTATCCTGTCTAAATCATGCATGTGCACGTGTATCATATATCCTGAACATTCATTCTCATGTTATGCCATATTTTGTACTTATGTCATCGTTGTATGTTGATTGCATGTACACTGTAAATTTATGTATGCACATCATTTGTCATGCATTGTTTATACATTCACACACTTATAATTTTTCGTTAATGTTTTACACACACATCTTTGCACATATTTCATGTACTCATTTTTTATACAAAATGTTTTTACACATGTTTCACACATATAATTCCTAACATGCATACACAATTCTATTGCATACGCCATTCTATATGTATGATTCCTAATGCATAGTTTACACATTTTTTTTTTTAAAAAAAGAGAAAAAAAAGGAGGAAAAAAAAAGAAGAAAATTTTTTGTTTGCCTAAACGACTTTTGTGTATATACATTTTTTATGGAATAAATATTTTTTGTGTTAAGTTGTACCCTAAAACGCTGATATGTTTGCACCTTATTAAGGTACCTTTGATTTCGAAGTTTGATTCCGCCTAAGTAATTCTCAACTATGAATGGCTTTGATCTCAGTTTTTAGAAATCTGCGTTTCATTCCACTTTGAATTAAGTGAGGGGTAGATATGTTTGATCTTTAAGAGCTAGATCGCATGAAAATATTTGACTATACCATGTCATTTCTAAGTTCAGAGCACATTTGGCCCGTTTTGAAAATGAACTGAAAAAATAGTTGCAATTTGGGAATTGGATGAAAACTCATTAAGAGCACTAGAACCTTTTCGATTACCCGTCAAAGCAACCCCCGGATAAGGCTGAATCTAGAAAATGATTTAGGCACCTTTTCTTTGTATAGCTCTTTAAATGACCATTACCTACCCTTATTTTACAATCGCTTGCTAGCCCGTTGAGCCTTTATTTTGGTATGCTAAATGCGTACCGGTTTTATTGTTACACATGTTAAAATTTCACCCTTCGCCTAAAATGATTTTGGCTTCCCCTTAGAAAAATGGCCGCTCTAGTAAAGATGGATGTACATTACGACATACGCTTGAGCTATCAAAAAGGTCACCCTGATAAGGATGGGTCTGCACTTCGAGAAGAGAATCTCAATCATTGATACTTTTGTGGGTTATCCAAAAGTCACCCTGATAAGGATAGATCGCAACATCGAGAAGAGAATTTCAATCATTGATAATTTTGTGGGTTATCCAAAAGTCACCCTGATAAGGATGGGTCTACCCCTTGGGAAATGAATTTTCAATCATTGATAATTTTTGGGCTACACTTTGGGAAAGGGGTCTAAATCATCGATAAACTTTTTTGTGTAATTAGAGACATAAGCTTGCGAGAAAAAAAAAAGCCCCCTTGATGAGCTCAGTAGTTATCTTTTTTTAGCTTAATTATTATACTGAGCTTGATAAGCTAAAGTGTCACCAAATCCAAATTCAAGAATATCTGGACAGTATACAATTGGGGTTGAGAATGGTGCTTTCATCCGTCTTATTAACATTGAGGCCATTTTTCTCTAGCGACCTGATCCTCCTTTGATAGCCAATTACCTAAGCCTAACGTTACAACCAAAGTAAGACCTCTTGATTCTTGGTTTGACCTTATCTAATTAGCGGAGATGACCTTCTAATAAGGTTTGGTACGTAGGAAGAGGCATATGGTGTTTCTTGAGCTTCAAGCGAGAAGCCATGAGTGCATTTATGCATTCGAGTTGAGTCTCGTTCCCGACATTATATCTAGAATTTGCTTTTGAAAAATGAAAAATCTTGTTTTGGCCTTTTGCACATACACACAGAGATTGCGTGGTATGCCTCGTATTTATATGTTGGTTTAGTAAATCTTGATGTCTACGCATTTATCTTCTTGCCCTTCATTGGGAATGACTCCTGAATTCTTTTGCTGAGATTGAATCAGTTGAGAATGTGGTTCATTCAGTACGCTCAAAGGCAGATAGAAACTCGAGTTTGGGGTACCTGATAGGTTGCACTCATCTTACAATCTTGGGGTATCTCTTATCACTACTCATGAAAATGACGCTTTGCATATACTCCCAGCAGCATTCTTTGTACATATGCTTTCTGCAAATGTTTTTACACATAACTGTAGCAAACATTCTCATAAATTGTTGTGCATGTATAATTTTTGGTGCATGTCTTTTGCCACAAGTTCTTCAGCGAATATATTTCATAGGTGCTTTTGATGCACACAGTCCTTCACGGGCATGTCGTTTGCATGCATCTCACATTCACAATTTTTGTATGCACTCAGTACAAACGCATATGTGATTTTTTTCCTGCATATGTTTCATATACATAGTTATATGTGCACATATCACACACACAAAATACTTTACATAGCTTTCATGTATGTAATGACTTCCACTTATCTTTGCATATGATTCGTTTCATCTATGCCTGTGAACGACTCTTTATCCTTGTCACATGCATGAATATTTGCATATATGTTGCATACATAATCCCTTTGTATATATTTCTCATGTTGAACCTTTTGCATGTTTTTCTAGTTTATGATCATCTGAAAACATGTTAGGATGACGATTCCATAATCTTCCACATGAATACAAGCCATCGGCATATATGTATTTCAGGATCATAGTCCTTTGCATATCATTTCATAAACGCATATCCTTTCACATGCATTCCATGCATACATGGTGCTTGACGCTCATTAGATAGTGTACATCAGTCGCACGTTGACAAGCTGACGTTTCTTAAGCCCCCTAGGGGGCAAATCAATTATCTTTAAGTCCTTCTTTAAAGGCATTCTCAGTCTCTTCGGAGCATTATCCTTAAGTCCTTCTTTAAAGGCATTCTCAGTCTCTTCGGAGCATTATCTTTAAGTCCTTCTTTAAAGGCATCCTCAGTTTCTTCGGAGCATTATCCTTAAGTCCTTCTTTAAAGGCATCCTCAGTCTCTTTGGAGCATTATCTTTAAGTCCTTCTTTAAAGGCATCCTCAGTCTCTTCGGAGCATTATCTTTAAGTCCTTCTTTAAAGGCATTCTCAGTCTCTTCGGAGCATTATCCTTAAGTCCTTCTTTAAAGGCATTCTCAGTCTCTTCGGAGCATTATCTTTAAGTCCTTCTTTAAAGGCATCCTCAGTCTCTTCGGAGCATTATCCTTAAGTCCTTCTTTAAAGGCATCCTCAGTCTCTTCGGAGCATTATCTTTAAGTCCTTCTTTAAAGGCATCCTCAGTCTCTTCGGAGCATTATCCTTAAGTCCTTCTTTAAAGGCATCCTCAGTCTCTTCGGAGCATTATCTTTAAGTCCTTCTTTCAGTCTCTTCGGAGCATTATCTTTAAGTCCTTCTTTAAAGGCATCCTCAGTCTCTTCGGAGCATTATCCTTAAGTCCTTCTTTAAAGGCATTCTCAGTCTCTTCGGAGCATTATCTTTAAGTCCTTCTTTAAAGGCATCCTCAGTCTCTTCGGAGCATTGTCCTTAAGTCCTTCTTTAAAGGCATCCTCAGTCTCTTCGGAGCATTATCCTTAAGTCCTTCTTTAAAGGCATCCTCAGTCTCTTCGGAGCATTATCCTTAAGTCCTTCTTTAAAGGCATCCTCAGTCTCTTCGGAGCATTATCTTTAAGTCCTTCTTTCAGTCTCTTCGGAGCATTATCTTTAAGTCCTTCTTTAAAGGCATCCCCAGTCTCTTCGGAGCATTATCCTTAAGTCCTTCTTTAAAGGCATTCTCAGTCTCTTCGGAGCATTATCTTTAAGTCCTTCTTTAAAGGCATCCTCAATCTCTTCGGAGCATTATCCTTAAGTCCTTCTTTAAAGGCATCCTCAGTCTCTTCGGAGCATTATCTTTAAGTCCTTCTTTAAAGGCATCCTCAGTCTCTTCGGAGCATTATCCTTAAGTCCTTCTTTAAAGGCATCCTCAGTCTCTTCGGAGCATTATCTTTAAGTCCTTCTTTCAGTCTCTTCGGAGCATTATCTTTAAGTCCTTCTTTAAAGGCATCCTCAATCTCTTCGGAGCATTATCCTTAAGTCCTTCTTTAAAGGCATTCTCAGTCTCCTCGGAGCATTATCCTTAAGTCCTTATTTAAAGGTATTATCAGTCTCTTCGGAGCATTATCCTTAAGTCCTTCTTTAAAGGCATTCTCAGTCTTTTCGAAGTATTACGTTTTAAGTCCTCGTTTAAAAGGCAATGTGCCAAATCTCAAAGTCCTCTGAGGAGGCAAATTCTCCAAGTCCTCTGAGGAGGCAAAACCTCAAAGTCCTCTGAGGAGGAAAATTCCCCAAGTCCTCTGAGGAGGCAAATTCTCAAAGTCCTCTAAGGAGGTAAAACCTCAAAGTCCTCTGGGGAGGCAAATCTTGAAGACCTCTGAGGAGGCAAAGTCTCGAAGTCCTCTGAGGAGGCAAAAGCTCAAAATCCTCTGAGGAGGAAAAACCTCAAAGTCCTCTGAGGAGGCAAAAGCTCAAAAGTCCTCTGAGGAGGCAAAATCTCAAAGCCCTCTAAGGAGGCAAAATTCGAAAGTCCTCTGAGGAGGCAAAATCTCAAAGTCCTCTGAGGAGGCAAAATTCCAAGTCCTATGAGGAGGCAAAATCTCAAAATCTCAAAAGCCCTCTGAGGAGGCAAAATCCGAAAGTCCTCTGAGGAGGCAAAATCTCAAAGTCCTCTGAGGAGGCAGAATCCTAAAGTCCTATGAGGAGGCAAAATCTCAAAGTCCTCTGAGGAGGTAAAATTCCAAGTCCTCTGAGGAGGCAAAATCTCAAAAGCCCTCTGAGGAGGCAAAATCCGAAAGTCCTCTGAGGAGGCAAAATCTCAAAGTCCTCTGAGGAGGCAGAATCCTAAAGTCCTCTGAGGAGGCAAAATCTCAAAGTCCTCTGAGGAGGCAAAATTCCAAGTCCTCTGAGGAGGCAAAATCTCAAAGTCCTCTGAGGAGGCAAAATTCCAAGTCCTCTGAGGAGGCAAAATCTCAAAATCTCAAAAGCCCTCTGAGGAGGCAAAATCCGAAAGTCCTTTGAGGAGGCAAAATCTCAAAGTCCTCTGAGGAGGCAGAATCCTAAAGTCCTCTGAGGAGGCAAAATCTCAAAATCTCAAAACCCTCTGGGAAGGCAAAATCCGAAAGTCCTCTGAGGAGGCAAAATCTCAAAGTCCTCTGAGGAGGCAAAATTCCAAGTCCTCTGAGGAGGCAAATCTCGAAAACCTCTGAGAAGGCAAATCTCGAAAACCTCTGAGGAGGTAAATCCCGAAGACCTCTGAGGAGGCAAAATCTAAAAGCCCTCTGAGAAGGCAAAATCTCAAGCCCTCTGAGAAGGCAAAATTTCAAGTCCTCTGAGGAGGCATATCTTTATCAAAACACCGAAGGGTTAGCACGACGGCGGCACTACCATTCTAAGGAGGGTTGGCACGACCACGGCACTACCACTTCAAAATCTCAAGCCCTCTGAGGAGGCAGACCCCCAAAGCCCTCTGAGGAGGCATCTCTATATCCAACTCCCGGTAAGAAGGCAAGGTTTCCGCCGCAGGTATGGAATCCTCTCTCTTCCTCTTTGAATTTTGGCTCACCTAGGTGTCTATGCACTAGCTTCTCCAAAATTGGGGGCAACTGTAGACACCGGGTCCTGAACTCCGGCATAAAATGAAATTGGTGATTTTTGATCCTTGATTATTCCCTCCGAAAAAAAAATAAATAAAAAAAATATATATAAATAAAAATAAAAAATAAAAAAAAAATATAAATATGTGTGTGTGAAATTAGGTAATTAATTAGTTGATGTTGTTAGTTAATTAAGTAGTTAATATTATTGTGTTAAATAAAATGCATGTAAAATTAAAGTTGAAGAGTGTAATTAATTAGATAAAATAAATATATGTATGATAATTTAAATGGATTAATTAGTGTAATGTTTAATTAATAGAGAGTTTAATTAATATGTATGTTTAATTAATTAATGTATGTGTTATTTGAATTAAGTTAAATTAATTAAGAATAGAGAAAAGGAGGGAAATAATTGAGTGGGAAGTTACCATTATAACCCTTAGCCCTAATTTGAGGGTATAAAAAGAACAAGATGAGCAAAAACAAGGGGGCTCTCTCGGCTGGATGAAGAAATTGAAAAGAAAAGAAAAATAAAAAAAGAGAAGAAGAGAGAGCAGGCTCTCGGCTGAAGAACAAAAAAAGAAAAGACAGAGAGAGCAAGAACCCAGGAAACCAAAATAGAAAAGCAAAAAAAGAAAAGAAAATAGAAAGGAAAATAAAAGAGAGACAAAGAAGCGAAATAGAAAGAGGAAATAAGGGCAAAACAAGAGGGGGAAACAGGGGCCAAAAACACAGAGGACGACGCCGGAACCAAGGAAAAAGAAGAAAAAAAGGAAAGGAGGTGGCGGGGGCTCCGGCGGCCAGTCACAGCCGCAGATCGGCGAGGAGAAGCCCGCAACGCTCAGACGCGATTTTCGTCCAAATCCGACGACATCCCGGCGCGTGGACACCGCCGGTGAGACCCTGTGACGACGATCTACAGAGCTACGATGGAGGTGCAGGCCACTGCCTCTCCGGCGAAGCTCCGGCGAGGTAAATCCCTATTTCCTTTATATTTTATTATTATTATTATTATTATTATTATTTATTTAATTTCTGAATTATTATTTATTATTATTATTTATATTAATATTATTATTATTATTATTATTATTATAATATATATATATATATATTATTTATTTTCTGTTTTTTTATATTATTATTATTATTATTATTATTATTATTATATATTTATTCAATTTCTATATTATTATTATTATTATATATTTTTTTAATTTCTGTTTTATTATTATTATTATTATTTCTACTTTATATTTTATATGTTGATCTATTAATGTGTTAATTCGTTTAAATATGTCATTTAAACTCGTTTATCACCTAATATGCATGCTTTATTTAATTTATTTATTATTATTTGCTTTAATTGATTTTCTTGTTTCGATTTCTAATATTAAGTTTATTTGTGTTTGTTGTCGGTGTCAAATACTTGTATTCCCCTGTTTGAGCATCTGTGCGAATGAAGGAGGAGATTCAAGGAGTTGCTATTTTTCATTGTACTTTTTATTTTTCCTTTGTTTGTTTTATTTAGTTATTTGGCATGTAATAATTAATTAAACCATTTATTTTTTGTACGCTTAATCAAAAATCACACAAAAATATTTCTACAAATAAACCTGGGTTTTCTAATAAAATGAGACCAATGTCCTAGTTTTTCATCCAAAATAAATTGTCACTTTAAAATGATTTTCTTTAATTGTGCATGAGAGGACCAACGTCCTCAACATTAATAAATACCCCGTTTTATGTATGATTTATATTTTATTTACAATGGGGGTTGTATTCCGCCCCTAGTTTTTATTGTAATTTATTTTTATCTTTATCTTTATATTTATTTATCGTTTTATATGTGATTGATATGCGCTTTAATAAACTGCATTAATTGTGTGAGATGAAAAATGAAATTTTATAATTTAAAAACTCATTTATAATTAACCAAGGCACCAATAAGTGTGAAGTTCCGGACCCCATCTCTGGTTTAGACCGATAAGAGGTTAAACTTTCCCAATTTCTTGTAAATTGGGTGGCGACTCCAAAATACCTCAAAAGTGCCTAAAGGTGTTATGGCGATGGATGGTCCTTTTCAATGTTCTATTGTAAAAGGAGGTGCCGAAAATATCTCATAACACCTAAAATCGGAAAAGACGCGAACCTATCCCTCGAATCCTAAAAGCGGATTCCCGAAGAGGGCCTTGCTGGTTCCGGCGTGCGTCACAGGAACACATCATTCTTGTGCTTCAGAAAATATACCCGCACCTTTCTGGAGTAGTTATCAATGAAAGTGAGCATATAACGAGCGCCACCTTTAGAAAAAATACGAGCAGGCCCCCAGAGATCTGAATGAACATAATCCAAAGTACCTTTAGTCTTATGGACTGCAGTACTGAAACTGACTCTTTTCTGCTTGCCAAAAATGCAGTGCTCACAGAGATCTAATTTTGTTGTACTCTGACCACTTAAAAGACCTCTCTTGCTCACAAGATCCAGACCTCTTTGACTCATGTGACTGAGCCTCATATGCCATAATTTAGTGACATCGAAATCTGACATAGACGATGAAGCGACGGTAGTTGAACCTGTGACAACATATCCTTGCAAAACATATAATCTACCGGTTTGTCTCAAACCCTTCATCGCAACAAGAGCACCTTTTAGAACTTTCAAAACGTTATTTTTGCCAGTAAATTCACAACCAGAATCTTCTAACACACTTAAAGAAATAAGATTTTTCTTTAAGTCAGGAACATGTCGAACTTCTGTCAACGTTCTCACCATGCCATCATGCATTCTAATTTTGACTGTGCCAATTCCAGCAATCTCACAAGGGTAGTCATTGGCCATCAAAACAACTCCACCTTGAAGAGGTTCATAGGTAGAGAACTGTAGACACCGGGTCCCGAGGCGGTCCAAGATCAGGATTACCCGATGATGAAATAGAAGACCGATTTTCGACAAGAAATGTGAGAATCGATCGTTCCCTTGTCAAAGATGTGTTTTTTTCGGAAAATAATTAAGAATATATATTTTTGGGGAAATTAAAATTAAGATGGAGTAAAAAAAAAAATATATTAATTTTGTGTCAAAATTTAAAATAAAAAATAATAATAATAAATAAAAAAAAGAAGTCGCGAAGGCCGCCTGCGGCAGCGCGGGGCTGCCTGCGCGGCAGGCTGCCCCAGCGCGCAGGGGCGCCTGCGCGCAAGGCAGGCGCCTCGCGCGCAGGCCCACTGCGCGCGAGGCGGGGGGCCTCGCGCGCAGCCCCCTGCGCGCGAGGTGGGGGGCGCCGCGCGCCCCCCCTGCGCGCGAGACAGGGGGCCTCGCGCGCAGCCCCCCCTGCACGCGAGGCAGGCTGCCTCGCGCGCAGCCCCTGCGTGCGAGGCAGCTGCCTGCCGCGCGCGGTGCGGGGGCACCACGCGCACAGTAGGCTGCTGCCGCGCACGCCCTTGCCCTCTTCGCGCGACCTGGTCTTCGCCTGTCCGTTTTTTTCGCTGTTTTCAGTCTGATTTTCTTCAGTCTGATTTTTTTTCTTGTTTCACCATTTTATGACATTTTTTATTAACTAAAAATGAAAGGTTTTTTGTCCCTTACCATTTTTAGCCAAGGCAAGATTAAATGGGATTTTGGCCTTCATTTTTGAGGGGAGGACGACAATTATTTTTTTAAAAAGGCTCCTTTTCTTTTCAACCTTTTTCTCTCCAGGGGGCCATTTTCTTTAGCTACTATTTTTTCTCTTTTCTTAAGTTTTAAATCTTGATCTGCTCTTCAAAAAAAAAATACATAATCCATCTTATTGAGTGATTTGGGTTAGGAAAATTAATTTCCTCTTGCTCAAATCATCCATCAAAAAATATTTTCATCAAAGTATTTTCTTGATTTTATTTCAAAACATTAGATTCTACATTTTCTTCAAATATTCATCAGTACAGATCCGACAAGGAAAATCGATCGGGACACCGTTTCCCCAATCTAAAAATTATGAGGGTAAACATTCTTGAACTCGTTCTCATTATTTTTGCATATTATTTATTGTTGTTCAAAATATTTTTTTTTGTTATCAATATCATGTCTATTATTTACTTTTAGTATTTTACTGTATTAATACCACGATCAATATGTTATTTGTTGGCTTCAAATAGATTTTCATGTCCATGTGCTAATATTATCATCATTTATCGTCATCACTACTTATGTTTGTGTTCATGTTTAGGCTCATGCTATTATTTGTCACTATCATTTTTATTATTCATTATTATCACATGTAGTTATTACTATTGTTTATTACTAATTGATTATTCTGTTTTCAATACTACTCATCATTCATTATTGTTATTATTTGCATTATCACCATCCTATTATCACTATTATTATTATTACTATTATAGTGGTTGTTATTAATTTATTTTCTGTTTTTTACATTTATTATTATTATTATTTTGTTATTGTCGCCATACCATGATTATTTGTTCTGATTTTATTAGTGTCATTATATTGTCTTCATTTGATTAATTTTTGGAGTTGTTACTAATATTATTTTTGATGTTAATTTTGTATGAGTTTAACTTGAATCGAGTTGTTCGGGTGTCACCGCGACTCCCCGGATGGGTCGCGACGCGTAGGCGGGTACTCCGGTTCGGTGAGACCTTTCTTAACCCTTTCTTTATGTCGTGTTATTTGTAAATATTTATTTTATTTATGCACGCGTGCGATAAAAAATCACAAAAATATTTCTATAATTAAATTGGAACTTTCACTAATAAAATCGGGACCAATGTCCCTTATTTTAGCTCGACAATAAAAATGTCACAATTAAAACGAAGAGTCAACTTTTCTACAAAAATGGGATCACTCATCCCGGTTTTTCAATTCAAGCAATCAAAAATGACTCTTCGAGTCCTCTTCAAATTAATACGAAGGAACCAATGTTCCTAAATTTCGAACAAGCGCGAAGGAACCAATGTTCCTTAAATAATGCCCCGATTTATGAATGTTCTTTTATTTTAATCTTGGGTGAGTGTTTTAAATTCAAGTTCATTTCTTTTTTGGGCCCTTGTAATTAATTTTGGGGCAACTTTATTTATCTTTTGGGGATTGTATTCCGTCCCACTTACATCTTTAACCTCCTTTCATTGGGGTTGTATTCTGCCCCTATTTCTATTGTAATGGCGTGCTTGCGTGTTTACCGCTTTCATTTATCGCTTTCTCTATCTATTGCTTTATCGCTTTTATTTACTTCCTTTACGTGCTTGAAATGCGCTTTTACTTTTAATGCATCGCTCGTGTGAGATGAGAGATATAATTTTAAGAATTTAAAAACCCATTTATAATTAACCAAAGCATAAATAAGAGGGAAGTTCCGGACACCATATCTCTGGTTTAGACCGATAGAGGTGAGAAACCTTTTCCCAATTTCGCGCAAATTGGGTGGCGACTCCAGATACCTCAAAGGTGCCTTTAGGCGTCAATAGGCTAGGTTGTTCTCCCCAATGTTCTATTGGGAGGAACAAACCGATGATGTCTCATGGCGCCCATGATCCAAAAGACGCGAACCTCCATACCTCGAATCCCAATGGCGGATTCAAAGCGAGGGCCCTTGCTGGGTTTCCGGGTTCGGCGCGCGTCACAAGAACCAATTTTTATTATGGCATATGTGAAAAGTGCAAGCAGAATCCAAAATCCACCTTTGTGTGGATTTAGCACTATCTCCAGTTACTGAGAGAACATCACAAGCTCCTTCTTCAACAACACTGGCTTCAATAAGCTTTTCTTAATTTTTCTGATCTTTTGTCCGCTGCTTATTTTTCAATTTATAGCAGTCTGACTTTATGTGCCCCTTCTTCTTGCAATAATTACAGATAAGATTCCTGTATCTAGATTTGGATCTAGATCTTGGTTTTTGATTGCTCGAATAACCTCTGTCTGTAGACCTTCCTCTAACAAGTAGACCTTCTGCCGGACTATCATTACGTGTTCCAAGCTCTTTATCAATGAGCTCCTTTGAGAATAAAGCTGCTTTCACATCCTTTAACTTTAGAGTTTGTTGACTATAAATCATAGTATCTCTAAAGTGCTTGTAGGATGCAGGAAGTGAGCGAAGCAACATAAGAGCTTGATCTTCATCTTCATAAGATATCTCCATATTTTTTAAATCCATTAGAATAGTGGAAAATTCATCAATATGAGTCTTAATAGGCGTACTTTCGGCCATACTGAGTGTATACAGCCGGTGCTTAGCTACCAGCTTGGTAGTTAAATTTCTTGTAACATATAAAGACTCAAGCTCATTCCATAAGTCTTTAGCAGTCTTCTCCTGCACAACTTCTCGCAAGAATTCATTTGACAAGCATAACTGAATGGTAGCAAGGGCTTTATCATCCATCTCCTACTTCTTTGCCTCATCTATAGTAGTGGGTAATTTATCTGTACCCAATAATACATGATGCAGACCGTTTTGAATCAAGATTGCACGCATCTTGACTTGCCACATAGTGAAACTCATAGTACGGTCAAATTTCTCAATATCAAATTTTGTCGTTGCCATGACGAATCCCAGACTTCTTTGATCGAAATATGCTAGTTACCGTATACGTGAACAGTGCCCAAGGAAAAATCTTTTCTGATGTGGAAGATCAGCCTATGCTGCAACCACAGAGCATACTAAGAAAGAACCTCGGCTCTGATACCACTTATTAGGAACCGAGATGTGCGAAAAAATATAATAACGACAAAATAATGAGAAATAAATGAGACACAAATATTTACGTGGTTTGGCGATTATGCCTACGTCCACGGGCAAAGGCTAGAGAAGCAATTTACTAACAAAAGGATAGAGAATACAAAGTGGTTGGTGTTTAACTCTCAACCCAAAACCCAATTACACCCAATAACCTCACCAATATACAACACAAGAGTATTACAAAATTCCTAAAGAAATTTTTAAGTGTAAGAATTCTCAAGTGTTGTATAACTCACACAAAATGAGAGATGATCTTGAGCCAAAATATGCCTTGGTATTTATAGGCATATTGGTGATGGAAAAATCAACAAAAAACACTTCAATTCATATTGCAGCCCAACTATTTCTTTTGTGTGCTGCCAACAATTCTTCAATTCATATTGTAGCCCAACTATTCATTTTGTGTGCTACCAACAATTCCTCAATTCACATTGTAGCCCAACTATTCCTTTTGTGTGCTACTAATAATTCTTCAATTCACATTGGGTCAATTCTAAATAATTTTGTAGCCATATTTTCAACAATTATTATTATTATTATTATTATTATTATTATTATTATTAGTAGTAGTAGTAGTAGTAGTAGTATTGTTGTTTTATTTTTATTTTTATTATTGTATTATTATTATTATTATTATTATTGTTGTTGTTGTTATTGTTGTTTTTATTATTAAAAAAAGTATCTTGCATTTCATGAATTGGTATTAGAATTGCTAAAGTAGAAGAAATATAGGTTAATTTGTATGTTAGAAGTCTCTATCCATAAATACTGTTAACACATGATTATGCATTGTAGAAGCAAACTAATTGCACTTTAATATTTTGTTATAAAATCTTGACTTCGATTATGTACTCTATTCCTTTTGACTAAATTGTTTGATTCATTTGGGTTTGCTATGTAATCTATATATATTATTGGTTTGCTTATTTTTATTTTTTTTATTTTAGGCTTTATTTAAGATGAGACTCAAACTCTCATCACTCAATCTAAGACACAAAATTAGTTCGAGACTAATCAAACTATGAAATCATAATGTATTATTAATCAGAATTTATGTTGTATTTATTTTTAATGTATATTTTTTTTAGTGTAATTTTGCTTAGTATTTATTAGGAACATAACATAAAAATTTATATATGTTATTTTTCTTTTAGTTATTTTAAATGATTTTATTTTGTTGAATACAAATTTGGTTTTTGATTTATTAGGTTCGATCTAAAATCGAACCAAACCGACCATTTGTACACCTCTAATTGTACAATTTAATGTATTTCTATAATATTATATTTTTAAATTAATAGTATTGTTAATAATATTGCATAATTATTATTTGTATAAATTAAATTTTTGATGTAATAATAATAATAATAAATTAAATTGAAAATAATAATAAAAAATTTAATATTTTTAGCGACGAAATAGTGACGAAATTTTTTGTTGCTAATAAATTTTTAATATTTAAGACGACTAATTTTAGGAATTATTTAGTGGCAGAATAATTTGTTTTAATAACAGTTTTTGCCATCCCTATTTTTAGCGACGATGTTATGTTTTAGTGACAAAATTCCTTGTAACGGAGTTAGTTGCGACGGTTAGTCATTTTTTCACTAAAATCAATTAGCGAAGGAATTTGCCATATTAGCGATGGAAATTGCTGTCACTAATTTCCTATTTTTTTGTGGTGATATTTCTCAACAACCTCTTCAAAAATTGTATTGTGATTTATAGGATCTTGCCCCTATTTCTTCTTGTGAAAATTTTAAATATTATGCTATCATAATTGATGATTTCTCTCTTTATTCCTTGATTATACCTTTAAAAAGAAAATCTAATTTCTTTGAATAATTTGTTAAGTTACAAAAACTCATTGAAAATCGATTTTCTATGAAAATTAAGATTTTCCAAAGTGATGGGGGTGGTGAGTTTATGTCAAAAAATTTTCAAACACATCTACATTAATAATATGGAATTCAACATCAATTTTCTTGTCCTAACGCCCCTAAGCAAAATGGTGTTACCGAGAGGAAATGCTGCCACATTGTTGAGATAGGATTGACATTACTTTTTCAATCAAAACTCCCAATGAAATATTAGGTTGATGCTTTTCTTACCTCAGTTTTCATTATAAATAGATTGCCAACAAATAAACTCAAAATCGAGTCACCATTTTTAAAACTCTTTGGTAGTAGCGCCAATTATGAAAATTTAAGGAGTTTTGGATGCAGGTGCTATCCCTACCTTTGCAATTATGGAAAAGACAAGTTTTCTAAAAGGACACATCCTTGTGTTTTGTCGGGTATATTACAATGCGCAAAGGGTACCGTTGTCTTTACACTCAATCCAATAAAGTGTGTAACTCCCTTACACTATACGTATACTGTTAACTTAGAGTTACTGTGCGGTTAACATGATTGTTAAAGTCTAACTAAGTCTATATGCGAAGTGGCTGGTTAAATATTTTTTTAAATCTTTTAAGTTGCTTAATCATAAATCAAATAACCTTATACACTTAACTTGCCGAATGACCTATAACTGTCTAAGGTCACTATTCGTTTGGTCAAAATTTTGGTAGTATAACGGCTTATATTTTATCTACCCAAACCTGCAAATTCAAAAATCCATAGCCCCGGCAAGAGCTCAACAACAATAATATTTCCATCCATTCATATCAACCAATAATATCAAACCAGTTCATGATAAACATCACATAACTTTATCATCCATGTATACAAAACTTTATCATCCATGTATACAAACCATAGTCTCAAAATCCATAAGTATATACATGCCAATATATAACCATAACATATACAACAACACAAACTTCTTCAACTTGCTCCACCTTCGACTCCAAGCACCTGAAGTATGCTGCTCCACTTTTAAGGCATACCTACACGCAGTCACATAAAATTACGTGCTGAGTATTGATATGTCCAATGATGGTTACAAATCCATAAATTTTCACTACCTAAATTCTTATTTACTTAATTATATTATATTACACTAAATAATACATTATTTATATTAAACCACTAAATTGTCTAATTATTAACATAATTACCCATAAAATCATTTTAATTACATTTTATATACCAATTTCTTAATTAACCCTTCAATTTATATTATTTACATTTAAGTCCCTATTCTTTTTCAATAATTTCATTTATGTCCCTAACTTTTACAATAATGCCATTTATGTCCTCATCTTTACCATAATTACATCTATGTCCCTTTTTTTCACTTAATTACCAAAATACCCTTATATATACTTATTTTACTTCTTAATTATTATATAACCCATGAAATTACATTTTAGTCCCTATTTTACCCTTTGTGCACCAAATTACAATTTAGTCCTTATTTTACTATTTCTTCACTTCATTTCCACTTTTACGCTTTTTACTTGATTTTTAATATTTTCCACTATTAATTGTAAAAGTACCAATTTACCCCTAAACATTCTATTTATTTCAATTTAGTCCCATTTTCACTCATTCTCTTATTTATCACTATTTTAATCAATTTTATTATATAATTACCATTATGCCCCTAGTATATACTCAGTAGAAAATCTACTGACCGCATATGCGGGACGTGGACCTCACAGATCCACTACACTATAAAATGATCCCAATAGGACCATTTATCACTGTAATGCACACACTATTGACTTTAATCACTATACACTATGACAGACCGTTATTGGCCTATCAATAGCGAGTTGCCATGACTCATATAGTGGTGTGAAATTCCTATGGCTAGCTAATTATATCCTGGATTAAATTTTACTATCAGATCACTACTAAGGGCAAATATCATCATAATTTCATTTAAATCTCATATTATGTCAACATGCATAATTCAGCCAAGTTATCATTTTCACTTATAATTTCACATACACACTCATTTATCATCAATTAATCATTTAATGCCATTATATACCATTAAACATCAAAACACACATTGAAAGTCTTATGGGTTCAATTCGGCCAACATACTAACTTTTTTATTATGCTCACTTTAATTTCATTTAATCATTCAATCATATAATTTAATGTTATACTCATTACAATTACCAATTACATACCTTATTACACAACATATCTCATTATTTCCTTTAATAACCTATTTGGCCAAACCTATATTAATTCATTATGTTTGTTTTTCAATCCTCTAATCATTCCATCGTACATTACACAAGTTGTACACTTTATAATCACCATTTATATGCTATAGAAAACATATATACATTATAATTTCATTAGGTTTCCATTTGGCCAACATTGGAGCTTTCATACCAAAATGTTTTAATTTATTTTAAGCATATTTATATACTTATTTAAGCCCACTAATCAAGATTATCAAGTTATATTTAATTAATCATGCCTTAATCACATAGTCACCCTTAAACATAACCTAATAATCAACTTAAATTAATGGAAATAAAGGGATTACGTAACCACAAACCTCAAATTCTTACCCTACACTCCCTTAAGCTTCTTTTTCCTTTCCTTTGGCTTGAGAAATACCTTTCTCTCCTTGTGTACCTATGGTGGCCGAATTCAAACATCCACATAACATTAAAATTATGCTTTTTTTTGTTTACAAACTAACATCATAAATGAACTCTACACCTCCTATAAAGACCAATAAACCTAATTAAAAACACCTAAATCTCTTACCTCAAATTTGATCCTAAACCTTGCACACTTGAAAAACCCCACTTCTAGTACTCCAAATGGACTCTAATTATAGTCTCTATGTTATAGAGGGGTAGAAGTCTGTTTAGGAGGCTAATATTTGGGGAGAGATTAGAGAAGAAATGAAGAAAAATGGATGAAAGGAAGAAGAAAGGGATTCGGCTTGGTGAAGGAGAAAAGAGGTGGTTTGTGGCTGGATTTCTCTAGAGAAATCTGGCCTCTTCCTCCCTTAAATATGCTGAAATTGAACCAAACCGGCCAAATGAAGTGGTCCGACCGATTTTAACCAAAATTTTGGTTTTTCGGTCAATTTTCACTGTTATAAGGCATCTATATCTTCCTCAACTCTTTTTCACTCACAACTAATTCCATCATTCTTAAAAGCTATAAAATAGCCTCCCTACAAATTTTAACCTCAATCAGAGTTCATTTGGGGCCCGGTTCACTTAAATCGGTCCGATTCAAACTTGTTCGATTCTGCCGTAAAACACCATTCTAATGTTGTCAAAAATTTCTAAAATTAATTTTATACCTTTACAATTCCCATACTACTCCCTTTAGAGCTTAATAACAATTTCTAAAAATTTGGTCAAACCTTAGTTCAATTGGACTGAACTAGAGTCCAACTTCAAGTTGACTTTCAGAGCCCTATTTGACATCGTTTTCACTCCATATTATACCAATAGACTCCTAACAGTCCACGGATCAATTTTACCAAAGAAAATTTTTTCAGCATCTGCTGTCAATTTCACTATATAACTGTCTCGAGGTTACTTAACTCGGGTTGACTATATATATAACTCACTTCATTTAGGCCACTATTATAAATATAAACTCTTTGATTGTTCCTATGACCTCTACTTTGCACTTAAGGCACTGTAGACATCATTAATTACTTCTAGACCGGTATTTAGGCCATTATAAAGTGTATATCTCTAGGCACATTGTGTTTGATGAAAGCCAATTTCATTTTGACAAAAACACCAAAGATGTCAATATTGCACCTCCAGAGTTAGTGTCCTTCATTAATCAAGAAACTTATATTCAAAAGGGGAACTAGCAATTAGACACTCCAAACAAGCCAATAAATTCGTGTTCTATAAGGATACATATTCTGAATGTCGAAATAGAGAACTTTCCTGATGTTAGTCAAACTACAACAACGATGGATAATATCATTGATAATCCTCAAAGAGAGGCAACGATAATTTAAGGAATAGATAATACACACACCGAAGTGGGAATCCCACAAGAAGCAGACTTGGATAAGGGTTTTCAAACTGAAGAAAGCTCTCATGACATCGATCACACAGACATGAATCAATAAGTTGGTTAACCTTTGCACCAACTTGAACCGATTTCTCAACCTGAACAGGATGACTCTGTAACACCCCAATACCCCTTAGGAGGATATCAAGGTGTCACACACACAAGGACAAGACGTAATCATGCATACTAAAGCAGAAGCAGGAAAAAAAGGACCCCAATACCCCCCTTTGAGAGGATACCGGAGCGCCACACACACAAGACACAACACACTTGCAGAAGCGAAGACAAAATAATAAATAAAAACGAATAAATTTAGTTACATAAATTGTAAATATGCATCAATTACATAATTATAAAAATGATCCTTATAACAATTACATATACATAACTTATACAAAAATATTCTATACAA
Organism: Excoecaria cochinchinensis; assembly: GCA_947683425.1. Lineage (NCBI taxonomy): Eukaryota > Viridiplantae > Streptophyta > Magnoliopsida > Malpighiales > Euphorbiaceae > Excoecaria > Excoecaria cochinchinensis. The sequence goes on along the minus strand of CANTUQ010000150.1, from coordinate 4,777,751 downwards.
AAGCATATACAAAATACAGGAGCAAAGCACAAAAAGAAATCAACTCTAACTCCTAGTGGCCGACCTGCAGATGCTCCACACCGAATGAACCTACCACCTACACGGAAAAACACTTGTGCTAAGCGATAACGCTTAGTGGGGAGGAATAGAAACATACCAATAATAGCATTCATTTAGAAATACATATAATATAAGCATGTACAGATCAAAAGCATCAATATCAAATAATCACTCCAATTATAATTCAAGTACTGACATAAAATATATTCACTGGATTCGTACGCTTATCAGAGATAACGAACAAGGCAGAACACTGCTGTTAGCAATTACTTGCATACATAAGTTTATATCTAAACATCTATCCTAGGAACAAACACAATACACTAGTTTGAATTTACATGGGTGGTGGATACGGGTACACTGGATACTGCGAACAGTATGAAACTGGGGACTGAAGTTTCAAAACATTTTTAAAACTTTTGGATACCCGAAGGTATCAAACACTAGACCCAAATGGGGTCGAACACTAGCAGCAGCAAGCACTAGCCCTTTATAAGATACTTATCTATCCACAATGATGACCATTCAGGCTTATGCAACTACACTCAAACTTCACAATAACCGATACTCACCACTTAACACAATTGTAAGTCAATGTAAGCTTATCTAAAGTATAAAACATTAGCTTAAATAATTAAAATCATAAACCAAATAAGAGTGAAAAACCATGCAAAATACAATAAATAAAACAGTTTTGAAACACAGTGGAGGGTTGCGCTCGTGACGACCCATCGTGCTCGCGATGACCCATCGCGCCTACGACAGGAGGCAAAGCTCCTCTAAAGTCGCGCCCATGACAAGCTTTACGCTCATGAAAGGCACAAAAGTAGGTCTCTATCGCGCTCACGATCGAAGTCGCGCTCGCGATAGAGAGCGGCAGGTCGACCTCACGTTCGCACATGAAAGCGTACTCATGAGGAAGCCCAGCCAAGTGGGAGCTCGGCTACTGAGCTCTCTGTTGTTCCCATGACTGAAGTCACACTCGTGACATAGATGAGCTCCTCACCCCTGTTGTCGATCTACACTCTTCTCCCTCAAACCACAACCATCAAAACTCAAAGCTTCAAGTATCCAACTCAAACCAAACATCAGTCTCACTTTAAAACATGCTTATAATTATATACATAACAATTTACACTAACTGGAAACAATTGAATTGGTAAGAAATCACAACCAAGACAACAAACCAGAATTTAATTCTAAACTCATACAAATCCTCAATTCAACTTCCATATGTTAAAATACATCTAACAAATCATACATATAACAAAACTCAACTCAACTAAACACATGCATTTAAACATTATAGACAACTCAACTTTCCAGAATTTAAAATAGAACCCAAGCACATTAAAACACATAAATTTCCAAACCTCTCAAGACTTCAAAAATTGGCCCCTCTTCACTCAAATCTTCTCTTTTCCTTTCTCCTTTCTCTTATCAGTAGCTTCTTGACAGAATCAAACCAAGGCAAAACAAACACATTAATCCATAACCAGCAAAACCCAAACCTGAAAAATGGGGTAGAAGAGGAAGAAACCAAAACCCCAAATCGAACTTACCTTGCAACTAACTTTAAACCCTTAAGTCCAACACAAACCACCCAAGGAGGGAGAATCGGCAATAAGAAATGAAGAAATGAGAGAAAGGAAGAAGAGGGAGGATGAGAGGCATGAGCAAGAAGGAATAAAAATCTGCTTTCCTTGCTTTTCCCTCTCTCCTTCTTTCATTTCTTCATTAAATGATTCCAGCTACCCACTCTTAGGTGGCAAGCTCCCAATGGTCCAAGGCAAATATCCAATTAGTCACTAAAATAACTTCTTCCATTAAATTCTTACTCTTTCAATTTAATCCCAATTTTTACTTATCCAATTACTACAATACCCTTAATTACCCAATAAACCATGCAATTCCTACTAGGCCCCATTTTGGGATGTTACAAATCTCTCCCCCTTAAGAAATTTCGTGCTCGAAATTTTCACGCTAGCAAACATGCAACCCATGCATCAAATCAATAACTAAAACCAACAAAAATAAAGTATTACTTACCGGAAGGACTTGCGGGCTCATCTGTATCTTCTCTGATCATGGCATACACCCATGCAAAACCACTAGCAGCCGCTGGTTGCTCTATAGTTTCTGACGGCGCTTGAGGAGCTCTACTTCTACCTCTACCACTTCTCATTGCTCCATATCTTTCTCCACTCACTCTACTCCTTGGCTGCTCCTTGCTCTCTTTTTGCTCTGGACAATTGGCAAGCATGTGCTTCATGCTGCCACACTTGAAGCACGCTCCGGTAAGCTTCCAGCATGGACCCCAATGGCATTTTCGACAGTGCTCACATTTGGGTATCATACTTCCTCTACTAGAGGGAGGTGTTATACTTCCTAACTCTTATGGCACTTGAATCAACCCTCTGGTTCCTTGCCCCCGAGCTTTCTTACTACCGATAACTCCACTATCAGCTGCTTTCCTCTTTTGCTCTATCCTCTGCTTAACCAACTTTGACTCCTCTAAGTTCATTGCTGCTACCACTAATTGATAATAGCCCACTGGCTGCATAACCGCCATGGCCGATAAAGGTCCCCTGATCACCTCTCTCAATCCATCCTTAAAGTGCCGACACTTGAAGTCTTTAATCAATAACACATCCAGCACATACTTGCTCAACCGGCTGAACTCTTTCTCGTACTCACTCACTGACATATTCTTATGCTTTAAACTAATAAACTCCTTCCACTTTGCCTCTCGGTAGGCCTTAATAACATACTTCTTCTCAAATTCTTGCACGAAGAATTCCTAAGTCATCTCAGTCGGTCTAAGGGGATTGCGAAGCATAAGCTTCCACCAATCGTATGTCGTTCCTTGAAAAAGTGATACGGCGCAAGCTACACATTGATTCTAAGGGCATCCAATCTATTAAAGTATCCTATCCATTCTCTCTAATAAAACTCCGCTATGTCCGATTGGTCAAAAGAAGTCCCACTAAACTCTTTTGCTCCTCTCTTTCTTAAAAGTTCCATAGGAGCCTTAGGAGCTTTCAGTATATCCACCAACTGAAACAACCCTTGCACTAATGCTGGATTCTCATATACATGATCGGGACCTTCAGCTTAAGGATTCTCTGGAGTAGGTCACTCAACTCTTATTGGGTTCACACTACCAGTCGTCTTACGCACATACTCACTCGGATCAAACTGCATAAGACTAAACAATATAGCATTTGCATTAGGCTATGATTCTAGACAAACTCATATACAAAGACTCTATATCACGGCAGCTAATAGACCAGAACCACCTAAACCTATGCTGATACTACTAAATGTAACACCCCAATACCCCTTGGGAGGATATCAAGGTGTCACACACACAAGGACAAAATGTAATCATGCATACTAAAGCGGAAGGTTGAAAAAATAGGACCCCAATACCCCCTTTTGGGAGGATACCAGAGCACCACACACACAAGACACAACACACTTGTGGAAGTGAAGACAAAATAAAATGAATAAATTTAGTTACATAAATCAAAAATATGCATTAATTACAAAATTACAAAAAGGATCCTTATAACAGTTACATATACATAACTTATACAAAAACATTCTATACAAAAGCATATACAAAATACAGGAACAAAGTACAAAAAGAAATCAACTCTAACTAGTAGCCGACCTGCAGATGCTCTACACCGAATGAACCTGCCACCTATACGGGAAAACACTCGTGCTATGTGATAACTCTTAGTGGAGAGGAACAAATCAAAAGCACCAAAAGCATCAAAAGCATATATTATATGTATTCATTTGGAAATACATATAATATAAGCATGTACAGATTAAAAGCATCAATATCAAATAATCACTCTAATCATAATTCAAGTACCGATATAAAATATATTCGTTGGATTCATACACTTATCAGAGATAAGGAACAAGGCAGAACACTACTTTTAGCCATTACTCGCATACATAAATGCATATCTGAACATCTGTCCCAGGAACGAATATAATATACTAGCCTGGATTTACATGGGTGGTAGATACGGGTACACTGGATGTTGCAAACAGTATCAAACACCGGGGATCAAAGTCTTAAAACGTTTTTAAAACTTTTGGATACACAAAGGTATCAAACACTAGATCCAAACGGGGTCGAATACTAGCAGCTGCGATCACTAGCCCTTTATAAGCAAGCTTATCTATCCACAACGATGACCATTCAAACTTATGCAACTACACTCAAACTTCACAATAACCGATACTCACCACTTAACACAATTGTAAGTCAATGTAAGCTTATCTAAAGTATAAACTATTAGCTCAAATAATTAAAATCATAAACCAAATAAGAGTGAGAAACCATGCAAAGTACAATAAATGAAACAGTTTTGAAACACAGGGAAGGGTCGCGCTCGTGAAGACCCATCAAGTCCACGATAGGAGGCAAAGCTCGCCCAAAGTTGTGCCTGCGATAAACTTTAGGCTCGCAAAAGGCACAAAATCAGGTCTCTGTCGCGCTCGCAATAGAGAGAGGCAGGTCGATCTCGCATTCGCGCATGCAGGCGCGCTCGCAAGGAAGTTCGGCCACCGAGCTCTTTATTGCGCACATGACCGGAGTCATACTCGCAAGAGAGAGCGCTTTGGCAGGATTTCAGATGGTCAAGCTCTGTCTCACTCGCGATCAAGACGAGCTCCTTACCTCTGCTGCCGATCTACACTCTTCTCCCTCAAACTACACCCATCAAAACTTCAAGTATCCAACTCAAAATAAACATCAATCTCTCTTTAAAACGTGCTTATAATAATATACATAACAATTTACACTAAAGAATTGGCAAGGAATCACAACCAAGATAACAAACCAAGAATTTAATTCTAAACTCATACAGATCCTCAATTCAACTTCGATATGTTAAAATACATCTAACAAATCATACATATAACAAAACTCAACTAAACACATGCATTTAAACATACTAGACAACTCAACTTTCCAGAATTTAAAATAGAACCCAAGAACATCAAAACATATAAACTCCCAAACCTCTTAAGACTTCAAAAATCGGCCCCTCTTCACTCAAATCTTCTCTTTTCCTTTCTCCTTTCTCTTATCAGCAGCTTCTTATAAGAATCAAACCAAGCCAAAATAAACACATCAATCCATAACCAAGAAAATCCAAAACCAGAAAAATAAGGCAAAAGAGGAAAAAATCGAAACCCCAAACCGAACTTACCTTACAACTAACTTTAAACCCTTAAATGTCAGCTTCAAATCCAAGACAAACCACCCAAAGAGGGAGAACTGACAGCAAGACATGAAGAAATGAGAGAGTGGAAGAAGAAGGAGGACGGGAAGCGTGAGCAAGAAGGAATAAAAATTTGCTTTCCTTGCTTTTCCCTCTCTTCTTCTTTCATTTCTTCATTAAATGATTCCAACTACCCACTCTTAGGTGGCAAGCTCCCAATGGTCCAAGGCAAATATCCAATTAGTCACTAAAATAACTTCTTCCATTAAATTCTTTCTCTTTCAATTTAATCCCAATTTTTACTTATCCAATTACTATAATACTCTTAATTACCCAATAAACCATGCAGTTCCTACTAGACCCCATTTTGGGATGTTACAGACTCAATTCAAAATTATTCTTTTTCATCTTTGTCAAATAATTATTGAGATATCTAAAATAATATAATTATTGATATCCCTCTTGTAGGTACAACAAATGAACAATAACATAAGATGATAACATGATGTCAATTAGCTCAAAGACCTTAACTTGATCCTGGCAACATAAAGAATAAGAGAGAAAAAGAATTCTAAACCGGAAGCACTCATATATACGACTAATATAGCATAACCCACTACCTGGAAGAAAGCTGTCTCCATTCCCCATTGGTACAAGGCAATGAAGCAAGAACTCTACACACTCTACATAAATAAAATATGGTCTCTTGTATCTAGACCTGCGCACACTAATATCATAGGATCCAAATGGTTATTCAAGACCAATCTCAACAAAGATGGTACCTTGGATCTTTATAAAGCACGATTAGTCACTCAAGGCTATACCAAGAGTTAACTACTATGAGATCTTTAATCCTATAGTAAGAGTCACTACAATTCAAATCATTTTTGCCATTGCCATGACATCCAAATTGACATTGAGACAACTTGACGTGAAAAATGCATTTCTTCATGGGGAATTAAGCGAAATAGTCTTTATGGAATAGCCTCTAGGATTTAAGGATTCTCAACTCCCTCACTTTGTGTGCAAGCTATACAAAGCTATTTATAGGTTAAAATAAGCCCTGAGGGCTTGGTTCGACAAACTATAAATTTTTTTTATGCACTTTGGTTTTAGTTGTAGTAATGCAGATTCTTCGCTATTTGTTTTATGCAAAAATTCAATCATTATCATTATGCTAATTTACGTTGATATTGTGGTAATAGGAAATAATGACTCCTTCATTTAGCAACTTATTGATGCACTAGGATGAAAAATTGCTATCAAAGACTTGGGATGATTGCACTACTTCTTGGGATTAGAATTTTAATACACAACCTCTAGGATTAATCTCTCTTAAAGCAAATATGACAAGGATTTAATTATCAAAGCTGGTTTAGGAGTAAGTTCTCACTTCAACACTCCTATGGCTATGAAAGTACAACAAACAGACAAAGATCATATAATATTTGAAGCCAAAACTTATCAAAGTCTAGCCGGAGCTCTCCTTTATTTAATTCACACTCAGCTAGATATTGTTCATGTTGTGCACAAGATATGTCAAGAGGTACAAAATCCAAAGCAATCAAAACGATAATTCGATATGTTAAAGGAAAACTAAATTTCAATCTTCAATTCACTCAACAAAGCTCTCTCAACTTGTATGGCTTTTGTGATGTTGACTGGGCTGGATGTCCTACAACAAGAAGAAATACATCGGGTTATTATTTGTATCTTGGAAACAACTGTATTTCTTAGTCTTCAAAAAGGCAACTAACAGTTTCCAAGTCTAGTTCCGAAGTAGAATACAGGGCTATGGCAGTGGCTGCAATTGAACTTATATGGATCACATTCATCCTATGAGATATTAAAGTTAGTTTGCATCAACCACCATAATTATTCTCTGACAATTTAAGTGCGTCATACATGACTGTAAATTCGGTTTTCCATCCTTAGTTTAAACATATTGCCATTAATTATCAATTTGTAAGATAGAAAATTGCTCTTGGAAGTTTGGTTACAAGATTTGTTTGATCTTCTCAGCAAATAGCCATTTTCACTAAACCATTAGCTAAAGCTACCTTTCAAAGTTTGCATGACAAGCTTGGAGTTCATGTTCTCCTTCCCGCCAACATCAAAAGGTTGAAGAAGCATAACCAAAATATAATAATACCAAAACATAATCCTTGATAGCTTTTCTTTTTTATCTATATCTGTGTGTAGACACCGGGTCCCGAGTAGCCTTGATCAGGATTACCCAATGATGAAATTAAGTGTGCCGATTTATAGGCAAAAAGAATAAAAGTTGGAAAGTGATAATTTCCTTGTCGTTTTTATTTGTTAAGAATGAATAAAAATGTATTTTAAAAATATTTTAAAAATGTTTAAAAAATTATTTTGGGATAAAAAGTTAGTTTTTAAATTATAGTGTTTTATAGAAATTTAAAAAATATATATTTTTTTTTCACGCGAATGTCGGGCTGCGGCAGCGATACGGATTGCCCAGCTGCGCGCGGGAAGCCCGTCGGGCGCTCCGACGGGGCGTCCCTCGCCCTTGTCGGCCCTTGGTCGCCCATTTTTCGATTTTTGGCCCCAAAAATTGATTTTTCTTCAATTGTTTTTGTAGAGTTCAATGGTAGAACTTTTAAAATTCCAAACCTTTGATTTTCTTCAGTTTTTTGGTTTTATTGAAATTAATTCAATTTAATTCTTCCATTAAAAATCTGAATTTTGTGGGAAAAATAAAAGGGGAATTTTGAAGGAAAATTAGGGGGGATTTTCTTTAGAAAAGATTTTCTTCTTCTTTTCTTCTCTCAAACCAAATTCTCTAAATTTTTCTAAAGAATTTTTCCAAGTGAATTCTTGAGACAAAAAATAACAATTTTTGTTCTTGGGAATTTTTATCCTTTTCATCAAATAATTTCTACTTTTAGACAAATAAATCAATTGTTTGTTCTTGAGTAAAATTCATTTTTCAATATTTTATTTTTCTAATCATATTCTTCAAATCAAGAAAAGGAATTGGATCATCCACCTTTATTTCTTCAAGATAAATTTGAGGATAATTATTTTTGGCTCAATTTCTTAATTTAATTTTAATTTCATTCTTTTTGTCTTTATTTAATTAGTTAACATGTAAATTCTTTTAGTTCTATCATTTTCTTCTTATTTTCTTATTCTTTTGTTTTTATTTAATTAATTATCATGTAAATTCTTTTAGATCTATTATTTAATTGTTCATGTTATTATTTCTTAATTCTTATTTCTTATCTAATTGTTCATATTGAATTATTTATATATTATTATTATTATTATTATTGTTGTTGTTGTTGTTGTTGTTGGCATTATTTTCCATGTTTTAACATGTTTTATTAGTTTGCCATATATTATTTTATTATTGCATGCTTAATTTGGGTTGTTTAATACACTTTGGTTTCATTATGTTTTTTATTATTATTATTATAGCTGCAATTGTTAGTTTTATTATTATAAGTTTTATTATCCTTGTTTATTGCTATCATTTGATACTAGTATCATTATTATTATTATTATTATTATTTGTAATTCTTATGCATGTTGAATTTTATGTATATTATATTTTTTATGCATGATTGGATGTTATTGTTGTTATTTTATGTCTTTATACATGTTAAATTCTATCATCATTATTTTATGATTGTTTATGCATGTTGAATTTTATTATTGTTATATTATCTTTTATGTATGCTAATTTGTTAATTAATTAGATTGCATATTTTTATTATGTCATTTTAATTGGCTTGTCATATATGATGCAATTTTGATTGCTTTAATTTAATTGTTTTCAAGTTATGTGTTTAATTAATTTCTTACTAACTTCACTTTTATTTGTTTTTTTCTTTTATTTTCAATACTTATTTTTTATGTGTGAGTATTTTTCATACCAAGTGGGAGCCCATGAAGATTTGAAGATCCATTTGGGAGTTGACTTGTTATTTTTATTGTTTTCATTACTTTGCTTTTATTATTTTATTTCTAATATGTAATTTATAATAAGTTTATTTAATTTTATTTTTATGCACGTTAATTAAAAAAATCACAAAAATATTTCTATTTAATTAATTTGTTTTTTTCCTAAATAAAATGGGACCAATGTCCTAGCTTTTTCATCCAAAATAAATTATCATTTTAAAATTATTTTCTTTAATTATGCATGACAGGACTAATGTCCTCATTTTTAATAAACAGTCCGATTTATGTATGAATTGTATTTTATTTACCAATGGGGGTTGTATTCCGCCCCTAGTTTTATTGTAATTTATTTTGCTTTCATTTACTTTATTTACCTCTTTCATTATGTGTTTGACATGCGCTTTAACTAAAATTGAATGAGAAAAGAGATGAAACCATAAATTCAAAACTCAATTATAAACTTAATCAAGGTATGAATAAATGGGAAGTCCCGAACTCACTCTAGTCTTGGGCTCAATGAGGTTAGAGGTCCATCTCAGTGTTTCATTGGGATGGAATCTCCAAAATATCTCTTGTGTCCCACCAAAAGACTTAAATTTACAATCCTAGGCTCCACGGGGTAGAGGGTCATTCCAGTGTTCTATTGGGATGATATCTCCAAGATCCCTTTGGCTTGCCCAAAATGGATATTATGCACCGTCTTAGGCTCACTGAGGCGAGACGAACTTTTCTAATATTTTATTGGGTGGCGACTCCATGAAATCTCTTTGTTGCCCAAAATAGACGCACTTATAAATACCTTACAATTTCCAATGAACCTCTCCTGATAGCCCTAAAGCGGGCCTTCGGGGGGCCACGAGGTTCGGTGCACGTCACAGTGGCGACTCCACTGGGGACCTAAGAGACTTCCCTTCGAAAATACCTTGGTTAAAATTTACAATTCAATTTTAATTTAGAAATTTCATCTCTTTTCGAAATTGCATTGCATCCATGCTAGAGCCTTAGATTATGCTAGTTTGGTACCTATTTTAATCCCGGTACATTCCCGAAGCACGACCCTACGTTCACTCAATGTGGGGAAATGTTAAGGATAATCACCAGCCCAAGCCTCGTACTTTATGGTATATCAAATGGTGACCCAATCGGTCGTTATGCTCGTGATGAGCTAGACCCGTTAGCAGAGACCATGCTTGGGTAGCCCTAAAGTATCACTACCTTTGACCAAAGCTCATGTATTGGCAATAGATACTTCCACTAGGTGAAATGTACCATAATACCGTGCTTGCTATGTGGGCCGTTACATATTGAACAAGATCTGTTAAATTAAATGGTCTTTCATTAAAGGCTTTCATGCCCCGGTAGGCCCATCTTAATTTAATTGAGGTGTTTAAATACATAATGGCCAAACACTCATACGTGTGTACATTAGATAAGAGCTGTTATGCTGTCGGTTTTCTACCATGCACCATACGCATCTAATGGGTTCCCTGTTAACCCTTGGATAAAGCCAACCTAGGAAAGAGACTATGCTACCTCGTGTCTCAAGGTAATAAGGTTGGAAGGATCTATCTGCTTGCATATGTTTGTCTATGCTGTATCAGCACGACCATGCATTGCATTTCAATCATACATCATCCTAACGAGATGTATTTTTTTTCGGCCATCATAGATTTGCCCGGGTGGTTTAGGGGTCCCGACGGTCGGTTGAGAAGGATTCCACTCTTAGGGTTACCAGAGCTAGTGCCGTATTGGAGCACAGATTCTCTTTCAGATAGTAGTGAGACTTTCTCTTCAGAATCATCAAGTACGTCTAATCCAGCCAGTGGGTCTGATGCAACCAGGGCAATGATTGCTGAGGAAGTGGGGAGAAAAATAGAAGAGTTTGAGGCTAGAATGATGGCCATGATGGGCAATCTTGCCACTACCATAGCTGGGAAACAAGTTGCTGCTGCTCTTATTAGGGGGCCAGATGAACAAGGGGTTGTTAGGGAGGATCTCCCTGCTGTAGTTGACCCACCTACAGTTGAGCAAAGAGCACTAGTGCCTGTTGAGCGTAGGGAAGGCTCGAAGTCTGAGGTTGATCTCTGGGAAGATGAGCAAGAGGAACAGATGGTGGCAAAGGGAAAGTCGCCCAAGCTAGAGGAAGCAATGTGGAGGAAGATGGAGGAGAAGTTTGAGGCTATGACAAGGATGATGACGATAGGAAGGGAAATGAACCCGGAGGATCGTGAGCTGGATGGGGATGATCCGATCCCCTAGAACTTCAAGATGCCTGATATTCCAAAATTTAATGGCACCTCTAACCCTGCTACACACATCAAGCAGTACTCACTAGTCATGAAGGGGACAACTTTAACAAGGAAGCAGAAGATAGAGTACTTTTGCTTGAGTCTTACAGGAGCTGCTATTGACTGGTACCATGGGCTGGACAGGAGGTCCAAAGAAGATTGGGACTTGTTGACTGAAGAGTTCCTAAAGCAATACGATTGCAGTACCCGGATGGAGGTCACAATGAAGGATCTAGAGCTGTTGCAGCAGAAGGCTGGGGAGTCTTTCCATGAATATCTCACTCAGTGGAGGAACCGGGTTATGGAGATGAAGCGCAAACCCGATACACCTGATCAGATCCAGTTATTTATTCGAAATGCTAGCCCATATCTGAGAGATGGACTGAAAATAAAAGGGCTGAAAGATTAGGAGTCCTTGAAGGACATTGCTATAGAGGCAGAAGGAGAATATATGGCCAGAAGGGCAAGCAGTGAGGCTTATGCCAAGAAGGGCTACGACAATCAAGGTGCAACCAAGCTAGCTAGTTCCAGCAGTGGTAATAGAAGTGGGAAGACAGCTGAGGTGTCAGCAACAGGAGTGAATCAGAGGTACTTCTCAAATTTGGGTAGGCCTTTATCATGGGTATTGAAGAGGTTGATGAAGGAGGGGAAGCTACAACCCTTGCCACCTAGGCCAGCTAGGACCCAAGGGGAACCGAGGCATAAAGAGAATGAATACTGTGCCTTTCACCAACATACGGATCATCTGACAGACAATTGCTTCAGGCTGAGGCACCAGATTCAGGATCTGATCGATAGTAAGCAGATCACCGATCCTGAAAAGAGGGAGAGCAAGAAGAAGTCTAATTTCAATACTGTGCCATCGCCTGTCTTCATGATTGGGTCAAGCCTACCTGAATGGTATGTATTACAGGATTTATATGGCAATGAATACGTCGCTATCACTCGCCCTGAGGCAAGTGAAGAAGGGATTCCCGTGGCGGCGATAGACTGTTGGTCCAATAGTGAGAGTGGAGATGAAGACGAAGATGAAAAAGATGGAGAGTTCACGGATCCATGGGATTCGGAGGAGGATGAGAGAGTTGGGGCTATAACAAGAAGTGGGAGAGTGGTCCTCGAAGTTGAGAAGCAGCAGGACTCAGCGCAAGCACCTGTGGAGAAGGAGCCGGAAGAAAATTCTATAATAAAGCAGCTGAAAAAGACCATGGCTCAGATATCTATTTGGGACCTTCTAAGAAAGTCCCCTTCTCATAGACAGAAGTTAGTTGAGGCATTGAGTGAGTCCACTATAGCCACCACAATTTCTCCATCCGAGCTGCTAGATCTCGTCAAAGGGGGATCAGGGGAGAGGTTGGTGTTTTCTGACGCAGATTTGCCAGCTGAAGGCCGCAATCACAACCGACCACTATACATCAAGGCTCAAATTAACGGCAAGCACACCGCTTGTGTTATGGTTGATGATGGGTCATCTATAAATGTCTGCCCTTTGGTGGCACTTCAGGCTTTTAGGCTGGATGAGAGTATGTTGAGTAAGTCTGATTTGACCATCACAGACTACGACAATTCTCGTAGACAGGCATCGGGAACATTCAGAGCTCTAGTTAGGACTGGGCCCATTGAGACGAAGGTAGAGTTTGTGGTCTTGCCTATCCCAGCAAATTTCTTAGCCCTACTGGGAAGACCATGGTTCCATAAATTGGGAGGAGTGCCGTCCACCCTACACCAAATGGTAAAGATACCTCATGAAGGGGAGGTGGTGACTATAAAAGTAGCGAGAGAGAACCAAGTATCTGCCTTGGGGATCTCTAATCAGCCATTTAATGGCTTTCACATATCAGTGATTGGTGAGGAGCAGGGTTTGATAGATAGCCCTCAGGTGATGAACATGATGAAGAGGATGCACTTCCTTCCAGGTGCTGGTTTGGGAAAAAAACTCACAAGGGCTACAGATCACAACACAAGGCCAGAAAGATCGGAAGGGTCTGGGTTACAAAGGAGAGCACAACAGGAAAAAAGTGCCAAAGAAGATCCCCCACATTTCAGAGAGTTTTGTTCCCTCGTCCTCAGTCTGTGCTTATACTGGAGAAGAGGAGCCTCAGTGGGTAAATGGAAATATTATTTCGGGGTTTGAAATTTTCAATGATGTCTTTGACTGGGATGTTGGAGTTATCAAGTCTGCAAAGAACTTCTGGGATGAGGAAATCATGACTCAGTGTAGTGTCTGGGACAGGGATGGGCCTGAGGAGATTATCACTGATAGGCTGTTAGCTACCAGGTTGAAAGGAAAAGAAAAGATGGTAGAGCCAGAGCTAGAGATTAAAAATTTGAAGATTTCACCAGAGGTAGTTGAAAAGCCTCCACCAAGCTAAGAAGTCAAAGCACAGTCGGCTACAACATCGGCGTCGGCAGAAGATGAAAATAATAGTTACTTAGATACCATTTTTATGCCAGAACTTTTTAATGACAATGTTAATGTTTCTGATTACATCAATGAGATGAATAACTTTGCTTACTTGTGTGATGTTTCTGATCATTTCATTTCTCATGATCATAAATATGATGCATTCATCTTTGACATTAACTCAACTAGCACGACTGCATTTAATCTTGGAACTTTGGAGAATTCAAAGGAAATCTTGATAGCATCAGATATAACTCCTAAGGAGAGGATAAAATTTGAGAGAATATTGAAAAAATATGAAAAAGTCTTTGCCTGGACCTACGAGGACATGCCGGGAATTGATCGAGATGTAGCCGAGCATGCCATTCCAACTTACCCAAAGAGTAAACCGATCAAGCAGAAGCTCAAAAGACTTACGCCAGAATGGGCTCAGAAGGTGAAAGAGAAGATCCATAAGCAGATTGAGGCTAAGTTTCTACTGGAGGTTAAATACCCGACGTGGCTGGCTAATGTAATTCCTGTGGCTAAAAAGGATGGAAAGGTTCGAGTATGTGTGGACTATCGGGACCTGAACAAAGCCTGTCTGAATGATGATTTTCCTCTGCTTCATATTGATGTGCTGGTAGACAGTGCCGCTGCTTGCATGATGTACAGCTTTGTGGACAGGTACGCAGGGTACAATCAAATCCTTAACAAGATAGTGGATCGAATTAAGACAGCCTTTATCACCGAATGGGGAACATTTGCTTATCAGGTCATGCCTTTCGAACTAAAGAATGCAGGAGCGACCTATCAGAGGATGGCCACCAGAGTTCTCAATGATTTGATCCACAAGGAGGTGGAGGTGTATATTGACGACATGATGATCAAGTCAGCTACTAGAGAAGGTCACTTCGAGGCTTTGGAAAAGTTCTTTCAAAGGATCAATAAGTATGATCTGCGCCTCAATCCCAAGAAGTGCATTTTTAGAGTTACCTCGGGTAAGCTGTTAGGCCATGTGGTAAGCCAGGGAGGAATTGAAGTAGATTTTGACAAGGTCAGGGCCATCAGAGAGATGCCAGTGCCTCAGAAAGAGAAAGAGGTTAGAAGTTTCCTGGGAAAGCTTCAGTACATCAGCCGGTTTATCGCTAAGCTGGCTTCAGTATGTGAGCCCATCTTCAAGCTTCTTAGGAAGAATCAGCCAGTGATGTGGAATAATGATTGTCAATTGGCCTTTGATACTATTAAGGATTATCTCCTGAATCCTCCAGTTTTAAGACCACCACGACGCACCAAGCCACTAATCTTGTATCTGGCAATAGAAGACAATTCAGTGGCTGCCATGATGGCCCAGGAGAATGACTTTGGGGTAGAGTTTGCTGTTTACTATCTTAGCAAGAAATTCCTGACATATGAAGCCAAATATGTGGAAGTGGAAAAGATTTGCTTAGCAGTTATTTGGGCTTCTAAGAAGTTGCGGCACTACTTTCATTCCTTCAATGTGCAAGCGGTTGCTAAACATAACCTGCTTAAGTACCTTCAAGAAGTGCCCTCTCTACTAGAAAAAATGGGAAGGTGGTTACTATTGTTGCAGGAATTCGATATCGAATACATCACCAGGAAAACCATTAAAGAAAGAGCTGTAGCTGAGTTCTTAGCTGAACATCCTATTGAGGGAGACCAATTCGAATACAATTTCCCAGATGAAGATGTCATGGCCATAACAGTACAAGGCTGGCAATTGTTCTTTGATGGGGCAGTTAACAGTAAAGGGGCAGGAGCAGGGATCGTTCTTACGACCCCGGATAGTGAAAGGCTGCCATTAGCCAAAAAGTTGAGGTACAAGGCGACCAATAATGAAGCGGAATATGAAGCTTGCATCTTTGGATTGGAAGCATTGCTTCCTCTGGGGGCAAAGACCGCAGAAGTCTTCAGAGATTCTTCATTAGTAATCCATCAGATCAGAGGGGAATGGTCAGTTAAGGAAGAGAGGTTGTTACCTTATGTGAAGCATTTAAGAATGTTGAGTAACCAGTTCGAGACTTGCACTTTTCACTTTACTCCCAGGGATGAAAATCAATTGGCTGAT
The DNA here is from genome assembly GCA_947683425.1 of Excoecaria cochinchinensis. Lineage (NCBI taxonomy): Eukaryota > Viridiplantae > Streptophyta > Magnoliopsida > Malpighiales > Euphorbiaceae > Excoecaria > Excoecaria cochinchinensis. The sequence goes on along the minus strand of CANTUQ010000150.1, from coordinate 4,761,755 downwards.
GCTCTAGCAATATTGGTGTCCATGTGGGATAATCCAACAGGGATTGCTATGAGACCCGTGCTAATCTCTAGCTCGGAAAAACCTTATTTTGAAACTGAGCAAGTGATGGATGTTGGGGCCATCGATGGAAAACCTTGGTACTACGACATTCAAAATTATTTGGAACGGTCAGTTTTTCCAGAGGAAGCCACTGAGAAACACCAAAGGATGATTCGGAAGTTGTCCACTCAGTTCATCAATGTAAATGGCACTTTGTATAAAAGGCAAGCCGATGGTATCCAGTTAAGATGTTTGGCGGAGAAAGAAGCTGAAAAGGATATGGAAGAGGTTCATGCCGGAGTCTGCGGAGCTCACATGAATGGCTTAGCCTTAGCGAAAAAGATCATGCACCAAGGATTCTATTGGCTCACAATGGATATGGATTGTTCAAAATATGTGAAGCAATGCCAGTTATGCCAGCAATACGCGAATTTAAGGCATGCCCCAGTTTCAGAGCTACATAATTTTACATCTCCATGGCCATTTGCAGCTTGGGGAATAGATATCATAGGCGAGATACGTCCTACAGCTTCTAATGGGCACAAGTTCATCATAGTCGCCATTGATTATTTCACTTAGTGGGTCGAAACTGAATCTTTCAAGAAGATTGATGCTAGGGATATGGCTAAGTTCATCGAGCGGAATTTGATATGCAGATATGGCCTCGTACACTTTATTGTATCTGATAATGGGGTTCAATTCTTAGCAAAAACTAAACAGATGCTTTAAAAGTATGGAATCCAGCATCACAAGTCTTCTCCTTACCGTCCTCAAGCTAATGGTGCGGTTGAAGCGGCGAACAAGAATGTGAATAGGATACTGGCCAAGATGGTTCAGAGCTATAAAGATTGGGCGAAAAAGCTACCTTTTGCACTCTGGGGTTATAGAACCATAGTTAGAACCTCTACAGGAGCAACACCTTTCTCCCTGGTATACGGAACCGAAGCAGTTCTGCCGGTTGAAATTGAGCTGAAATCATTAAGGGTAGTCATGGAAGCCAAGATTCCAGAGACAGAATGGGCACAACAGCAATTGTTGTAGTTGAATCTGTTGGATGAAGATAGATTGAGAGCCTATTACCACAATCGGGTTTATCAGAAGAGACTAGCTCGGTCCTTTGGCAAGAAGGTACGAAAGCACCCATTGAAAGAAGGGGATTTGGTCTTTAAGATGATGAGACATACGAGGAAAATTCAGGCCAACCTGGGAAGGTCCGTTCATTTTGAAAAAGTTGCTAACAAAGGGAGCAGTAATCTTGGCGGACAGCGATGGGAATGAGTTTAAAGACCCGGTCAATGTCGATAGACTAAAAAGGTTCCATGGCTAAAGACCAAAAAATAAAAAGAAGAGAATAAATGCCCTACAGGTTGAAAACCGAAAAAAGGCGGCCTTGCTAAAATTGAGCGCCCTATCAGGGTGAAAATCGAAAAAAGGCATCCTGGACAAAAATTAAGGGCCAAGGGAGAATGTTCAATCGAGAAAACTCGAGAGGGCCGATTGATAACAGGAGTTTGATGCTTACAAGATCTATTCCGAGATTAGGTGTAGTCTTGTGCTTTTGAATTCTTGTTAAATAAGGATCATGTATGATGAAATCATATAGAAATGTACTCAATTGTGCAATGAATAAAAGAATACAGTTTACATTTTCATTGTTCTTTTAGTTCTGCCTTAAAAAGAAATATATCATTTATTCATCTAATGACTATTGTCTGATTGATTTTGTCGGAAGTTGCCTAAGCAGATATGTGCTATTCACTCTTAGTGGAGGTTCTGATAATAGCCCTCTCTTGTAGTTCCTTTAAAAAAAAAAAAAAGAAAGAAAAAAATCTTGAAAAAAGAGGCCGTTAGAGATGAAAACCGTAACTGGCTCTCTAAGCAAAAGTTAGGCCGAAGGGCAGGGTGAAAACCTGGAAACAGGCAGTTTACCCTACAAAAAAAAAGAAAGAATAAATAAAGCCGCTGGATTGGATTTGGTCCATTCCAGGCAAAAATTAGGCACAGGGTTATGTGAAAATCCCTAAAGGGACGCATTTCCCACAAAGAAAAGCTAGTGTAAAAATCTACAAGGGACGCACTACCTTTAAAGCAATGACGTTCGATGTCTGGAGCGATAAGGTGGCATTACTTCGGATGATCATTCTTCAGTCAAATAATGCATGAGTCAGAATCCTAGGCATACGATCATTGGTCAGGGGGCAAAGATGCATACTTGATGTCTCTCTCAGAAAATGTTTTGGGGTCAGAGTCCCTAAAGCCAAGATGTCACTCTATCAGATTCTTGGAGGCGCGATGCAGCAGCCAAGCTATATTCTCAGCAGACCCTTAACCACCTAGGATAGGGTCAATCTATTTTTACAAATATTTACATCTCATATCATATACACTTAAATTTTTGTATATATTTCTGTGCACATATTTTTGCAAGAAATATCTAGATGAAGATCATCGGTTTTCGCACTTTTAGTAGTCTGTAGCAGACTCGGTGCGGTCATCGGCGGATGACACCTCTGCACTTTTAGAAGTCTTGTCAGCGACTCGGTGCAGTTCTTCTCTTGCGCTTTTTAGTAGTCTTGTCAGCGACTCGGCGCATCGTCATCTGCGGATGACACCTCTGCACTTTTAGTAGTCTTGTTAGTGACTCGGTGCAGTTCTTCTCTTGCCCTTTTTGTAGTCTTGTCAGCGACTCGGCGCATCGTCATCTGCGGGTGACACCCCTGCACTTTTAGTAGTCTTGTCAGTGGCTCGGTACAGTTTTCAGCTGCACTTTTGGTAGTCTGTAGCAGACTCGGTGCAGCCCTCTTCTTGCACTTTTAGTAGTCTGTAGCAGACTCGGTGCAATCCTCTGAGGAGGATATCTCCTACGCTTTTTGTGGTCTTGTCAGCGACTCGGTGCATCATCATCTACGGATGGCAGCTGCACTTTTAGTAGTCTGTAGCAGACTCGGTGCAGTCTTCCTTTTGCATTTTTTGTAGCCTGTAGCAGGCTCAGCACATCGTCATTTACGGATGGCATTTGCACTTTTAGTAGTCTGTAGCAGACTCGGTGCAATCCTCTTCTTGCGTTTTTGGTAAGTCTGTAGCAGACCCGGTGCATCACCGTCTTAGGATGGTTTCCTAGCACTTTGTAGTCTTGTCAGCGACTCAGTGCAACTCAAGAGGATGAATCACAGCGCTGTTCCCGAGGGAGCAGCTGAAAGGAGGCAGCCTCAGGTACGCGCTTTTTTCCCTTTCCTGAATTTTGGCTCACCTAGGCACCCACACACTAGCCTCCCCAAAATTGGGGGCAACTGTAGATACCGGGTCCCGAGTAGCCTTGATCAGGATTACCCAATGATGAAATTAGGTGTGCCGATTTATAGGCAAAAAAGAATGAAAGTTGGAAAGTGATAATTTCCTTGTCGTTTTGATTTGTTAAGAATGAATAAAAATGTATTTTAAAAATGTTTTAAAAATTATTTTGGGATAAAAAGTTAGTTTTTAAATTATTGTGTTATATAGAAATTTAAAAAAGATATATTTTTTTTGCGCGAATGTCGGGCTGCGGCAGGGCTGGGCGCGCAGGTGGAGCGCACGCTGGCGACGGATTGCCCGTCGTGCGCACAGCTGTCAGCGCGTCCTGCGCGCGGGAAGCCCGTCGGGCGCTCCGACGGGGCATCCCTCGCCCCTGTCGCCCATTTTTCGATTTTTGGCCATTTTGGCCCCAAAAATTAATTTTTCTTCAATTTTTTTTGTAGAATTCAATGGTAGAACTTTTAAAATTCCAAACCTTTGATTTTCTTCAGTTTTTTGGTTTTATTGAAATTAATTCAATTTAATTCTTCCATTAAAAATCTGAATTTTGGGGGAAAAATAAAAGGAAAATTTTGAAGGAAAATTAGGGGGGATTTTCTTTAGAAAATATTTTCTTCTTCTTTTCTTCTCTCAAACCAAATTCTCTCAATTTTTCTAAAGAATTTTTCCAAGTGAATTCTTGAGACAAAAGATAACAATTTTTGTTCTTGGGAATTTTTATCCTTTTCATCAAACAATTTCTACTTTGAGACAAATAAATTAATTGTTTGATCTTGAGTAAAATTTATTTTTTAATATTTTATTTTTCTAATCATATTCTTCAAATCAAGACAAGGAATTGGATCATCCACCTTCATTTCTTCAAGATAAATTTGAGGGTAATTATTTTTGGCTCAATTTCTTAATTTAATTTTAATTTCATTCTTTTTGTCTTTATTTAACTAGTTAACATGTAAATTCTTTTAGTTCTATCATTTTCTTCTTATTTTCTTATTCTTTTGTTTTTATTTAATTAATTATCATGTAAATTCTTTTAGATCTATTATTTAATTGTTCATGTTATTATTTCTTAATTCTTATTTCTTATCTAATTGTTCATATTGAATTGTTTATATATTATTATTATTATTATTATTATTATTATTGTTGTTGTTGTTGTTGTTGTTGGTATTATTTTCCATTTTTTAACATGTTTTATTAGTTTGCCATATGTTATTTTTTATTGCATGCTTAATTTGGGTTGTTTAATACACTTTGGTTTCATTATGTTTATTATTATTATTATTATAGTTGCAATTGTTAGTTTTATTATTATAAGTTTTATTATCCTTGTTTATTGCTATCATTTGATACTAGTATCATTATTATTTATTAATATTATTATTTGTAATTCTTATGCATGCTGAATTTTATGTATATTATATTTTTTATGCATGATTGGATGTTATTGTTGTTATTTTATGTCTTTATGCATGTTAAATTCTATCATCATTATTTTATGCTTGTTTATGCATGTTGAATTTTATTATTGTTATATTATCTTTTATGCATGCTAATTTGTTAATTAATTAGATCGCATATTTTTATTATGTCATTTTAATTGGCTTGTCATATATGATGCAATTTTGATTGCCTTAATTTAATTGTTTTCAAGTTATATATTTAATTAATTTTTTACTAACTTCACTTTTATTTGTTTTTTTCTTTTATTTTCAATACTTATTTTTTATGTGTGAGTATTTTTCATACCAAGTGGGAGCCCATGAAGATTTGAAGATCCATTTAGGAGTTGACTTGTTATTTTTATTATTTTCATTACTTTGCTTTTATTATTTTATTTCTAATATGTAATTTGTAATAAGTTTATTTAATTTTATTTTTATGCACGTTAATTAAAAAAAATCACAAAAATATTTCTATTTAATTAATTTGTTTTTTTTCCTAAATAAAAAGGGACCAATGTTCTAGCTTTTTCATCCAAAATAAATTATCATTTTAAAATTATTTTCTTTAATTATGCATGACAGGACTAATGTCCTCATTTTTAATAAACAGCCTGATTTATGTATGAATTGTATTTTATTTACCAATGGGGGTTATATTCCGCCCCTAGTTTTGTTGTAATTTATTTTTCTTTCATTTACTTTATTTACCTCTTTCATTATGTGTTTGACATACGCTTTTAACTAAAATTGAATGAGAAAAGAGATGAAACCATAAATTCAAAACTCAATTATAAACTTAATCAAGGTATGAATAAACGGAAAGTCCCGAACTCACTCTGGTCTTGGGCTCAATGAGGTTAGAGGTCCATCTCAGTGTTTCATTGGGATAGAATCTCCAAAATATCTCTTGTGTCCCACCAAAAGACTTAAATTTACAATCCTAGACTCCACGAGGTAGAGGGTCATTCCAATGTTCTATTGGGATGATATCTCCAAGATCCCTTTGGCTTGCCCAAAATGGATATTATGCGCCATTTTAGGCTCACTGAGACGAGACGAACTTTCCTAATATTTTATTGGGTGGCGACTCTATGAAATCTCCTTGTTGCCCAAAATAGACGCACTTGTAAATACCTTACAAGTTCTAATAAACCTCTCCTGATAGCCCTAAAGCGGGCCTTCGGGGGGCCACGGGGTTCGGCGCATGTCACACTGTGGCTCATCATTATGGTTATTCTTGACACTCATTATCATGGTGATAGCTAGTATTTGAATCATTATCATGGCTACAGTATTTGACTCATCATCATGGTTATCATTTTTTTTGACTTATTGTCAAGGTTACCATTCCTAGAATTATGGTTATTATTTTCGTAACCATCTCCTTATTTTCTTTAGTTTTTTCTTTCCTAACTAAACTCTTGTGTGTAATGTATTTATAGGAGAGGATTCTCCTCCATTTGGGTTAAGGGAATGAGATTTTAATTTTTTAAAAATCCTCTTTAGGGGAATTCTCTACTTAATACATCCTGAATGTGGCAACACTTACTGGGCCACTCTAGTTCATTTGGCAATGCCTTGATTTGTAAACCATGAAAAAGGAAATGCTAGCCAACCTCCCCAATTGCAATATCTTCAATTGGATTCCCAACAATCTCATGTCTCACAAGAAACCCAGTTGGAAAATCCCCAATCTAAGAATCAATAAGTCCTCGAATCCCAAAATCAACCACAAAATCCCAGCCAAGAACCCCATTTGGGTACCCAATAATCTGTTACTCAAGATGATCCGCATGTCCCAAAATCCCTAAATAGCCTAGAAACCCAATTGGAAAAACCTCAACCTATGAATCAGCAGCTTGGAGAACGCAATAAGTGGTGTAAAATGGGAAGGAAAAAAATAAACGTTCAAATTTGCCAAAACCATGGTTCTTAGATCCTTCAAACAGATGGGTCCTGCAATTAGCTTATTCTACTGCTGTTTGGCACTATATTTTAAGCTATATTTGGGTTCCTATGAGGTTTGGTTTCAACTAGCACTGGGTTTTTACTATATGTGTTTTTTTATGGCTCTTTTTTATACTTTTTTTATCTTCATGAATGCTTCATGGTAGACTAAGGAAATTGCCATTGATTAATCAAAATGGGAAAAATCGTTGAATGTTGAATTCATATTAGTTATGATTTTATAAATTTAATCCATCTTGAAACTAGTGTATGTAATTATAATAATTCAGAGATAGTAAATTTCTAAAAGAGGCAATTTTTCAATGAGGTCATTAATAAATAATTTATGCTTCAGCATGAAAATAATATTTTAGATCACACTAAGAAAATAATTTTAATTTGTTATGGAGATTTTAAATATGTAAATAATATTTCAGTATCTTGAATCTGAATGACCACTTGGTATGAAGTTAAAGTTGACAAGTTCTTGAGATAAACATATGGCCATTTATATGATGTACACTTTTCAAAACATTTTGGTTAGGAAGTCCAAAAACATTAGTTCAAAGAAGTTACAATTCTTGAATTTAAATAAAATTTAGGGATAAGGAGTTTTTTTTTTTTTTTTTACTTTCAAACTATGGGAAAGAAAGTGAAAATACCCTCAAACTTTTTTTTTTTGGTTTTTAATCCTAAACTCACTTTAATGGATGGAAAATGCCCTCATTTTAAAGTGAAAGTTCAGCTATCAAATAAAATTAATGGCAGTCAATTACAAGTCGATACGTCAGTATCGACGTGCCACTCTCTTTTCTAGTCAAATTAAAAAAAAATTAAAATTTGATCTATTATTTAATAAGATGATGGGCATACAAAATGATGAAAAATGAACACACTTTTTATTCAATATGACCTTTAAAAACAATTTGGAAAATGAACACATTTCTTTTTGGAAAATGAACACGCTTCGTTGAGTGTTTCTAATGCAGCGAAAGACGTAAGGATAGAAATTTCAGTAACCACAATATCAAACTGGAATTATTCTTGTCTCAAAAGTTACAGAGTTAACCTATTTATAGGGAGGTCAAACACAAAAAAAAATAACAAAAGAAATAAATCATACGAAATAAAGATAAAATTAAAAAAATAAAACTTTAAGAGGCCCAAAACTATTCCAAACAGACTAATCTGGGCCCGCCACGAGCGGTTATTGATAAACCCAATAATGCTTGTAGAACATAAAAATCATATCATTTTCATAAATTATGGATCTTCTAACTCTACCCAAGCTAAAAGTTATAGCCCGTCAACTCCGTCCGAGCTAAAAATTATAGCCTGTCAAAGTTTTTGGCATTTTTGCCGGTCGACCCGATCAGGAAATCCACCGCAATCTACTTCGTATCAGTTTCCCTTCTGACCATTGATTAAGATTGCAATACAATACAGAAAGAAATAAACTTATAAATATATTCAGGGAACCGTATCAACCTTATCACGATCCGCCACACGTGACACAACCTGAAATGCATTATTGGCAGCATCTCTTCACCCAAACTAAAGTCTCCTTCACTTTATGGGATAAAAGATATTATATGGATTTCTTGTTGTGGAAACTCGGTTTAATTTCCACCAAATTCACCTCGAACACTATTGAGTAGGTGAATAAAGCGTAAACGATTGTACTAAAAAAACCACACAAGGTAAAATTCCCAGGAAAGACTGGAGGGGTCACAAATGGTCCCACTTAAAACCCAATCTCCTTAGACATAATTTTTTTAAGTAATTTAATAGCATAATAATTTACTAGTAATATACCCGATAATAGCTATTAAATAGACAAATAAAGAACACCAGAATTTAACGAGGTTCGGCCAATTATGCCTACGTTCTCGAACACTACCAAATTATATTTCACTATTTCAAAGAAATAATACAAGTGAAATATTTACTAAAGAGAGAAAAAAATTTTGCCTTAGGAAAGATTGGCAATTTTGGGATGATTTGGATTAGAAAAGGGGGATTATATTTATAGCTTAATAACTCCCCATTTCCTTCACATTTTCCCGATGTGGGATCGTGAAACTTTATTTTTAGTCAACAAATGTGGGTGAGCCACAACAGTTGACAATCTCCACCTCGGTGAACTCCACATCTTCAAATCTCCCACAAAACTCAATTTTAGTAGTGTCATCAAATGCGCTTCAAAGCGCCCAACTTTAACTTTTAACAATATTGATCAAGTCCAAATAATGTTGCAAGTCACCACTTTTGTGAACATATCAGCAGGATTCTTAGTGGTCCTAATCTTCTGGATTGTTATTCCACCTTCTTCTATAACCTCTCATATAAAGTGATAACAAACATCGATATACTTCATCCTTGCATGGTAAACTTGGTTTTTTGCCAAAAGAATAGCACTTATACACTTTGATGTGCTTCTGTTGAACCCCTAATTCACCAAGCAACCCTTGAAGCCAAATTGACTCCTTCACAGCCTCTATAACTGCCATATATTCTGCCTCCGTATTGGACAAAGCAACTGTTGACTGTAAAGTAGACTTCCAACTAACTGGTGCCTTCGTAAAAGTAAACACATAACAAGTTGTTGATCATCGTTTGTCCACATCACTAGTATAGTCGGAATTACAATATCCAACTACACATTGACCATCTTGACCATCCTACTGAAATACCAAACCAACATCTATGGTGTTCAGAATGTACCGTAAAATCCATTTCACAGCTTGCCAGTGCTCCTTTCCAGGATCATGCATATACCTGCTCACAACCCCAACTGCCTGTGAAATATCAGGCCTTGTACACACCATAGCATACATTAAGCTACCAACAGTATTTGCATATGGTACTTTTGCCATGTATTCTTGTTCTGCTTCATTCTTTGGAGACAAAGATACACTGAGCTTGAAATGAGGAGCAAGAGGAGTACTAACAGGTTTTGACTTTTCATTCATGCCAAAACGTTTTAGCACCTTTCTTAGATACTATTTCAAACTCCCTGTTCAACTGAGTCTTTGACTTCTCAATCTCTATCGGACTCTTGGAAGCTATCAATATGTCATCAACATAAAGAAGAAGATATATGTAGGATCCGTCCTGTAGCTTGCACAAATATACACAATGATCATATTTGCTTCTTGTGTACTTTTGCCCCATCATAAACTTGTCAAATTGTTTGTACCACTGCCTCGGAGATTGTTTCAATCCGTACAATGATTTTTCAAGCTTGCACACCATATTTTCTTTTCTAGCAACTTTAAATCCTTCGGGCTGAACTATATAGATTTTCTCCTCCAAGTCTCCATGTAAAAAATGCAGTTTTTACATCCAACTGAACTAGTTCCATATCCAATTGTGCTACCAAAGCCAACAAAATTCGAATGGAGGAATGTTTTACAACTGGAGAAAAAACTTCATTATAATCAATTCCCTCCGTTTGAGCGTAGCCTTTAGCCACCAGCCTTACTTTGTAGAGAACATCATCCTTGTTAGGAAATCCATCTTTCTTTACATATACCTATTTGCACCCAATTGCCTTCTTTCTTTTCGGGAGAGTAGCTAGCTTCCACGTCTGATTCTTTTGAAGGGACTTCATTTCATCATTCATGGCTTTCCTCCACTTCCTTACTTCTAAACTTTTGACTGCTTCATTATAAGTGGTAGTAATGTCATCAGTTGCAAGTTGGAATGCATAATCCACCATATCAACATAGCGAGTAGGCTTTTTAATTGTCCTCTTTGGCTTATTTAATTCAATTGATTCAGGTTGTTGTGGAGGTTCTTGGGTTAAAACCTCTTCTTCATCTGACTCCCCATCTACCATAGGAGTTTCTGCATCTGCTTCATCATTTGCTGGGCTAACAATTTTCCTTTCAAACTCCACCTATTTCGGAGTATCATTTGTCTTCTCAACACTTTCATTTGTCACCTTTCTCAACATGGTAGATTCATCAAAGGTAACATCCCTGCTAAAAATTATTTTCTTTGACTCTGGGCACCAAAGTCAATATCCTTTCACACCAGAGGTGATCCCCATGAAAATTACTATCTTTGCATGTGGATCCAACTTTAATTGCTTAAAGTGATAGTATACAGTGGAACCAAACACATGTAAGGAATTATAATCTGTAGCAGGTTTTCCAAACCATTTCTCCAATGGCATTTTACCACCAATAGTACTAGATGGTAGGTGATTAATGCTATGGCAAGCATATATAACAGCTTTAGCCCAAAATTCTCTGCCCAACCCAGTATTGGACAACATATACCGAACTTTCTCCAGCAATATCTGGTTCATACGTTCTGCCACCCCATTCTGTTGTGGTGTATTTCTGATTATGAAGTGTCTGACAATGCCTTCATCTTCACGCACCTTCATAAATGGATCACTCATGTATTCCCCACCATTATCTATACAGAGATGCTTAATCCTTCGACCTATTTGAGTTTCCATCATCTTTTTCCATTTGAGGAAAACTCTTAGCACTTCATCCTTAGTCTTCATAGTATACACCCAAACTCTCTGAGAAAAATCATCAATAAAGGTCACATAATAGTGTTTTTCTCCCAAAGAAGCCCTCTTGGAAGGTCCCCACACATCAGAATGAACATAATCCAAAATACCCTTAGTATTATGGATTGATGTTCCAAATTTAACCCTTGTCTTTTTCTCTTTGACACAATGCTCACAAAAATCCAATTTGTAAGTCTAAACTCCTTTCAATAATTCTTATTTCACCAAGAGATTCAAGGATTTTTCACCTGCATATCCCAAGCGCATATGCCATAACCTGGTTGCTTCTAACTCCTTTTTATCAGTAGAAGCCACTGCTATTGTACCAATAACAATAGTACCTTGGTAGTGGTACAATCTGTTATTCTTTTGAATTCCCTTTAACACCACAAAGATTATTTTTATTACTCTGCTTTTTGCTTGCACCTCAAAACCCTTTTCTTCTAGACCTACTATAGAAATGAGAATCTTTGACAAACTGGGCATATAACGAATATCCTTCAGGATTCTGATTGATCTATCATGATTTTTCAAACAAATAGAACCAATCTCATGTGCGGTGAGAGAGATATCATTTGCTGTATAAACAACTCCATCTTTTAATTCTCTAAATTCATAGAACCAATCCCGATTGGGACACATATGATGACTACAGCCTTAATCAAGCAGCCATACACTAGAAGAGCTAGTCGATGATGTAATAGCAAGTGAGAAATCTGAGTCTTCATCATTACACTCAGCTACATTTGAAACTGCAACAGCCTTTTGCTTATCAGGTTGCCCTTATACTTCAGTTTAGGACAATCTTTCTTCCAATGCCCTTTTCTTCGACAAAAGGCACATTCTTCTTTACCCAATTTGGGCCTCGACTTCGATCTCCGGTCCTTTCTTTCCTTTAGTCTGACTTTGCAACCGACCTCTCACTACTAGAGCTTCTGTAGCTCCACTTGTGCTTTCTTTCTTGTTCTTCTTTCTCGGTTCATAACTCTACAAGGTAGCATAAATTTCACTGAGAGTCACAGTAGCCCTCCCATAAAGTGTAGTCATTTTAAGAAACTCAAACTCCTCAGGAAGGGATCCCAACAACATCAAAACTAGATCTTCATCTTCAAATGTCACATCCATATTCAATAAATCAGCAACTAACTGATTAAAACTGGTGATGTGATTATTTATTATGGTACCCGCAACATAATTGAAATGAAATAGTCTTTTCTTCATGCGGAGCTTATTCTGACAGCTTTTTTCAAGAATTTTTTCTCCAGTACCTTTATTAATTTACTTGCAGAAGTTTCTTTCGAGAAAACATACTTTTGCTCTCTGGAAAGGCACGATCGAATGATTAAGTCTCTTCCATTCTTTCTCATCAACATCATTTGGTTTCTTTTCTTCAAGGGCAATGTCTAGACCTTGCTAAAAGAGAGCGTCTAGAACCTCACTTTGTCACATGCCAAAATAGCCCATATCATAAAAAATTTCCACAGCAACTCTTGCATTTACTATCAAATTGGACGAGGAAGAAGAAGTGGATGGATTTTTCATTTTTGCTACAATTACTATTTAATAGCTATCGATGCAGAATACCAATAGCCCAAGGAAAAAACTTTTATGATGTGGAAGATTGGAATACACTGCAACCATAGAGCATACTAAGAAAGAACCCAACCTCTGATACTAATTATTGTGGAAACTCGGGTTAATTTCTATCAAATTCACTTTGAATACTATTGATCAGGTGAATAAAGTGTAAACGATTGTACTAAAAAAACCACATAAGATTAAATTTTCAGGAAAGACTGGATGGGTCACAAATGGTCCCACTTAAAACCCAATCTCTTTAGATAGAATTTTTCTAAGTGATTTAATAGTACAATAATTTACTAGCAATATACCTGATAATAACTATTAAATAGATAAATAAAGAACACCAGAATTTAATGAGGTTCGGCCAATTATGCCTACGTCCTCGGACACTACTAAATTATATTTCACTATTTCAAAGAAATAATGCAAGTGAAATATTTACTAAAGAGAGAAAAAAATTTTGCCTTAGAAAAAATTGGCAATTTTGGGATGATTTGGATTAGGAAAGGGAGACTATATTTATAGCTTAACAACTCCCCCCTTCCTTCACATTTTCTCAATGTGGGATTGTGAAACTTTATTTTTAGTCAAAAAATATGGGTGAGCCACAAAAGTTGACATTTCTAATTTTATAATCTAAAGTAATAGGAAGAGAGATGTTAATAGGATAAAATTGAGTAATATCACCGGCAATCTAACGATGCGCGGTAGTGCATAGTGCTCATTATGCACTAAATCAGCCCCTCAACATTCTGTATTTTTATTTTTTTTTCTTTTATTTAATTCTTTTTATTTCAAATCTTATTGCATCATCATCATCATTGTCGTCGTCTTCGTCGTCATCATCATCATCATCATCATCATCATCATTATTATTATTATTATTATTATTATTATTATTATTATTATTATTTATTCTACTTCCAATTAAATTCTCTTTATAAATAACTTATTTTCTCTATATCTTTTATTAATAAAAATCGAACTTTAATCTAACACATCTTCAACTAGAATTTAAAATTATGGAGTATTATATGCCTCTGCCTCTTAAAAAAAAATTAATTGTTCCAAAACTTAGCATCATTGAGGTCCAAAAAGACGGGAATACTGAACTCAAGTGCTCTTCACATTCCTAAGTCGATTCCTCACTTAGGTGGTTTCTCCATGAGATGCATTTAAAACTATAAATATTGTTGGAAAAAGTCTTACATTCACTTCAGAGTTTTAGAGTATATATACATGAATAATATGTACTGTTGGGGTTACAGCCCAATCCCATATTGGAAAATTAAGAGAGAAATACCTTAAATATAAGGTGTTCACCTAACTCAATTAGTATAAGGCCTTTTGGGAGGAGCCCAAAAACAAATCCGTGCGGGCTTGGCAAAAAATGGACAATATCATACTAATATGGAGTTAAGTGGTGTTTGGCAGTCCTAACAAGTGGTATCAGAGCCGTGGTTTGGAAATGATTCAGAATAGTGGATTGCATTGTGTGGAAGGCCCCCGATATGACCTTGAGATTGGAGATTCGTGTTTGGTACCTTGTGTCGAAAGTCTTCCTGCTATTGTGGTGGTCAGGCGGCGTGTTTTGTTGGTTGATAACGGCGATGCGAGACTATTGTAGATTCGTGTTTAGTGCCTTGTGTTGAAAGTCTTCCTGATATTGTGGTGGTCAGGCGGCGTGTCCCATTGGTTGATAACGGCAGTGCAAGATGATATGATGAGTCAAATAGATTATCGCTCGAGGGGAGGACATAAGTTGTGTGGTCCTTGGTTTGAGGGGAGGATTGTTAGGGTTACAACCTAATCCCACATTAGAAAATTAAAAGAGAAATACCTTAAATATAAGGTATTCACCTAACTCCATTAGTATGAGGCCTTTTGGGAGGAGCCCAAAAATAAATCCGTGCGGACTTGGCCCAAAGTGGATAATATCATACTAATGTGGAGTTAAGTAGTGTTTGGCAGTACCAACATATACATAACTGAATGATAATAATCAATATTAATAAACAAAAAGATAATAACAAATTGTTGTTATCTCTTATCCATAATACACCCCGGACAAGCTGATGGTGGAAGCCCCTATAATCGAAGCTTGGAAAGGAATCTACAGAATAACATTTTTGGCAGTGGCTTGGTTAGTATGTCAACTAACTGATCAGAGGAGGAGACAATTCCAACTAATATCATTTTACTTACAATCAACTGACGAATAAAGAGGAAATTAATTTCAACATGATGTGTCCAAGCATGGAAGACAGGTTTAGATGATAGAAAAACGGCACCAATATTAGTGCACCAGATGTGTAGAGGGCATGATAAGCGAACCCCCAATTCATTAAGCAAATAGATCAACCACTTAATTTTAACTATGACATTTGCAACTGCTTTAAATTCAGATTTAGTGAAAGATCTAGCCACTGTCTTTTATTTTCCAGATTTCCAAGCTAACAAATTATTACCAAGATAAATTAAATAACCACCGATAGAATGCCTATCATTGGGACATCCAGCCCAATCAGCATCACTAAATGCAGTGAGACTATTAAGAGCATAGTGTTTAATAAGAAAACATAAATTTTTGGTTCCTTATAAGTAGCAAAGAAGACGCTTTAAAGCTTGAAAATGCACAATAGTAGGCTGATGAAGAAATTGACAAAGTTTATTTACTGCAAAGCAAATGTCCGGCCTTGTGAGAGTGATCTATTGAAGACTACCACAAGTAGCTCTATAATTTTTGGCATCAGAAATTAACAAAGAAGAACCATCTGCCTTTAATAAAAGAGCACCAGCTGCCATAGGAGTCAAAAAAGGCTTGCAAGAATGCATACCCATCCGGTTTAATAAAGTGGAAATATAATGTTGCTGAGAAAGAAACAATCCAAAAGACATAGCAAAAACTTCAATACCCAAGAAATGATTTAGAACTCCCAATCACGCAATGGAAATGCATTGGCCAGTTTAGAGACAATGGAATCAACAAGTAGAGAGTCACTGGCTGTAATTATAATGTCATCCACATAAACTAACAAAAAACATGAACAACCATTTTTATGATAGAGAAACAGAGAACTATCAGCATGAGAGCCAGTGAAGAGAGTAAGCAAAAAGGAACTCAATCTTTAGAACCATGCACGAGGTGCTTGTTTTAGACCATAAAGTATTGGTCACAGCGGATAAATTAAAATAAAATTAACAGAGTAAAAATAATGACACTAGCAATTTATGCGGTTCACCCTTTAATTATAAATTCCGAAAAATATTTCTTTCGCTAATAAAATTAATGGGTATAAGAGATAGAGATAATACAACAATTTGAGATAAACCCAAAATAGTAGCACACAAGTGTTTTCCAAACTCACTATTTTGTCACTCCTTTTAGAAAAATATCCCAAATATTTTTCTAAAATAATTTGGTCAACTCACTTGCTCTCTTATTTTTGCCCTTCTTTGGTGTGTTTAAAGACTAGAATTTCTTGCCAATTTATACGCATGAGAAGGCTTCTTCATGTGGCCAAAATGATGGCCATGTTACTTGTAATTCTAGCCATATTTTTTTTAATTGCATGTGATGTAGCCCTCCATGTTGGAGGGTCCAACCACCACAAATTTCCCCCACCCGACTACATAGAGGACTCTGCTAATCCCGTTTGTTTTTGGTCACTGGCCTGTCTCTTATTCATATGCGGGATAACAACAGCTTTTTCACAATCTAAAAGTCCCTAAAAAATTAAGACAAAAATAAGTGTGAGTTGGAACGAGTAGCCTTGCAGCGTATACGTTTTCTTATTATCAAATACTAAGATCTCCCATCTATTTATAGAAATCCCAAAGGCTAGAAACCTATCTCTAGTATAACTAAGACTCTTTCTGAGATATAATTTGATAATGTTAATTAGATTGAATTGCATAATTCTATCTGGATTGGAACTTTATCTAAATTAGAGTCATGGGCGTACCCAAAATCTATTAATCCTATCCTCTATTGTGCAATCTGCTGGTGTTCTTCATCGTGCTCTTCCTCTGTTCTTCTTCTCTCCTTATTATATTGTGTTTTGATATTGTTATGCAATTAATGGATTTTAGTTTTACTTTAGACTTTAATATTATCATTAACTAAATTCCATAGTTAGGGTTGTGATGGATCTTAACTTTGAGATTATGTAATTATTTTTGGTTTTATGAATAACATAAATTTTCTAGTATGAGATTATGTTATTGTTGAGATTAATGCTTGTATTTTCTGGTAATTATCTCTCAGGCTTCAAGATAAAGAAATTTCCTTTAAAGTTTTTAATGCCCTTAAAAATCCTTCTGAATTTGATTCTTGTTATTTTATTGACAATAAAAAGCCACTGATCTTTTGATTAATTCAGGTTTTGATGACGTAAAAGATTTGAATTTTTGTGATCCAAAATTTTACACACATTTAGAATTTGATAAGAAAACCGATTGAAAAGTGCTATTGGATAAGAATTCAACCTTTTGAAGAATTGGGGTGATTATTGGAACCCACACCAAAGCCATATATGGATGAAGCCCCGGATTGAACTAGTGCCTTCAAAAAGTTTTGCTAATAACTTTAAATTTAGCGCTTCTAGGAGGCAACCTGCTCTTTTTTTTTTATGCATTTTTACCCTTAATTTTCTTTCAAAACTTTCTAGGTGTTTGATTTTCTAAAAAAAAATAATAATTTGGTGTTAGATAGAGGAATTATCTAGGTGTTTGTTTTGCATTTAATTAAAAAAAAAATCAGTGGCAGTTACTTCACGGGTTCATCCCATGAAATACACTGCCATATGCACTTTAATTAATTTATTAAAAAAAACTGAATAAATAAATTAGGTGGTATCGTGTTTCACGAGTTCATCCCATGAAATACACTGCACCATACACTTCAATGCATTTATTTAGTTTGAAAAAAAAAGAGGGAAACACCATTCCTGGGTTTAAATAGCCCAAGAACTTTTATTTCATTCCTTAAGACTTTTTTTTTTTTGCTCCGTTTCCTATTTCTATATTTCTAACTTCAAATTTTTTCTCCCCATCTCAATCTTTTTTTAGGTTTCTATTCATCACCAATGAATCCCAATTTTGGCACCCCAAGTCAAGTCCAACTTGACCAGATTTGGGGCTACCTCCATGAAGGGAGCTTTCCTCATTGATCATTCTCCCTCTCCACTCCTATATGCTTATTTAGGGTAGCATCTCTACGTTTTTCTTTTATTGATTTTGCTTTGTTCATTGAGGACACTGGACATCTTAAGTGTGGGGGAAAACCTATTTCATTTGCTTAGTTTGCATTTTTATTTTTATTTTTATTTTATTTTATTTATGTGACTCATCTCATTTGTGTTTCTGTGAATCCTTCAAGCATTTCGACTAAATTTTTCTTCTTGGTTATTTCGAGTATAAAGACCCATGCAATATTTTGTTAATTATAGCCTAAAATTTATAAGAGTCACTAATTTTTTAAAAATTCTATAGCTTCAATTTTCGTGTAATTTCTTTGTATTATTGAGTGTAACCCTTTGAATGTAACACCCCGCCATCCCCGTTGGAAGGATACCGGAGTGCCACGCGAGCAAACACATATAAACGAATCCATATACACATGTATAAACAAAAACCAATGAGATGTAAAGAAACTTTTAATCATATAATAGTAAATCCTTTTTACATGTAACATATATCAATATCGTTTTACAAAAAGAGGCTCGTAAGCAAATACATATACAAAAATAATAATTGTTCCTTTACAAAAGATTCACTTTGCTATACACAAGCCATGTACAAAAATTACAGCGGAAGACTCAAAATAACTTCATCCAAAAAGACTTCTAGTGGCCGACCTGCAGATATCTGACTCCTATCCAAACTCGCCACCTGCACGGGAAAAGAGCCCGTGCTAAGCGATAACGCTTAGTGGGGAGGAACAAAACAAACGAACAATATACAAATACAATATTTATACAATACAATAATCTAATGAATCACAATCAAAGGCATCAAAATTACATGTAAACATACCTCCAAATTTCTTACTTGACATGCATAAATATATATACAAAACAAGCAATCAAGTATTCAATTCATAATTCTCATCATTCTAAGTATACAGATTCAAGGTGCGATATAAAGCTATGCAAGAATTCATGTGCAACATATACTTGTAATCATGTCAACAATGCATCTCAACATATGCAACACATTTAAACATATAGCCTGATTAGTCTAAAAATACTCTCTAGAAGTGGATGCGGTCAAATGGATACTGATAGAACACAGTACCCCAAGCATATAGAGACACGAGTCTCAAACATGTATTTTTCATATAGAGACCGAAGTCTCGCATTAAATCCATATAGACCCTTACAGGATCGAAACAAGGATCCAAACGGACCCACGTATAGCGTTTTATCATATAGCAGCTGCACACACACACTGACCTAAGTAAGCGCTTACTTATCCACTACTAAGACTTATTCAGGCTTAAAAACACAACTCAAATTCGTTTATAATTCATGTAAACATATATATTGATCAAATTCAGAAACATTTAAATATATCCGGTATCAATTATTGGAGGCAGAAGTACAAATAATTCACATTCAAGACAATTTATGTTCATGTAAAATATAAACTAGTAAGTTATGTACATTAATTATATAATCAAGTATACAACTCAATATTAAACAATTATTAATTACAATTCAGATTTTAAATCCAAACTTTTGTCATGTAATGCAAAAACTCTTGAAACCAGAAGTTAAAACTTCACTTTAGGAAAACAGGGCAGTAGGTAGAGGCCGGTCACGAGACACCCAGGCAGTGGTGTCTCGTGACGCTGGTTTCTCGCAAGCGCCACGAAGAGGAGCAGGCAGTCACGGCGTGACCATCAGTCACGTCTCGTGACGCCTGAGAGGAGAGGGGAAAAGGTCACGAGATCCTGTCTCGTGACACGCAGGAAAAGGAGAAGTCGCGAGGCGCGATGCTCCATCACGTCGCGTGACTTCCCAAGGAGGGAGGTCACGGCGTGATGCTTCATCACGCCACGTGACTTCCCAGGGAGGGAGGTCACGGCGTGATGCCCCATCACGTCACGTGATCTTCCTCTCACACACTTCTTCTTCTCCAAACTAATTTTCAGAAATTCCAGAAAACGTGAAAAACCAGAAAATCAAGAAAACATAGTACTTCTAAAATTCAAAACTCCACTTTATCTAAAACCATTTTTCATGCAATCATGATTCGAATACGTACCTTCAAGTCCCCAGAGCACATTCACAGCAATTATAACACAAATAACACATTTTTTACAACTAAAACAGAGGCAATGTCAGAATATCAACTTCCCAGGATTTCCACATTCAAACCCATGCATGTTCATCTCATTTACATATTTAACATCCTTCTTTTCTACAGGAATCATGTATACACAGTACATATTTCATGCATTTTAATAAACAACACACAAAGCCAATATTGACAACAAACAGCAAGCAGGATCCAAGTTTAATAAAGAACAGACACTCCCAAACCTGAAATGAAGTCCCAAAAACGTCCACTGCACTCTCAGTCCACCACTTTCTCTTTCCCTTTATCCTTCTTCCTCTCTTCAACAGATTACATGAACCAACAAATAAACCCACTATCAATCCAAAGAAAACAGCAATGAACAATCCTTAAACAGAGAAGATGGAGAACCAAACTCACCTTCCGAACTTCAAAGCTTAAAACCCAAACTCAAGACAGATGAACATATACATGCAAACTGAAAGGAGTAACCGAGAAAGAAGAGATTAAGAGTGGTAAATGTGAGAGAGAGAGAGCAAGAGAGAGAACTCCACGCCTCTTGTTTTCCAGGAAGCTAAGAATTTCTCAAACTTCTCTTTTCCCTCACCCACATGCACACACTCACTCTCCACCTGGCACACATGCACATGAATCACGATCCACTAATCCACTTTTGCTATTAAGTCCTTACTAATTACACTTTACTCACCAGAATAAAATCTGCCATCTAATTACATTTAATTCTTTGCAATTTAAATCCTCTTTCACTAGTAAATTACTCAATTACCCTTAATTGTCCAATTAAAATTGTTAAATCCAATCAGGCCACTTATGGGGTGTGACAACTCTCTCCTCCTTAAGAAAATTTCGTCCTCGAAATTTCCTTGCTTATCCAAACACATCTCATATACCAAAACCGAAACGAAATAAAACTTAACATATAAACACTTACCCGAAGGTCCTGAAGCAACAATCACATTTTCCGCAGTCATAGCATACGCCCTATGCCGGTTATGATCTTCTATAGCACCAGGTCGTTGCACCGTCTCTGATGGTGCTCTCGGATGTCTACTTCCTTCACGATTGCTTTGGATGACATTGGATCTTCTACTCTCTTGCTGAATCTGGTCCTCTTGTCGATTAGGGCAACTTGCAAACCGATGCTCCATACTTCCGCACTTAAAACAGGCGCCAGTAATCTTACGACACGTACCCCAATGGTACCTATGACAATGCTCACACTCTGGTGCTCGGTTTCCCTTGCTAGCATGCGGTGCCACACTTCCTACTTCTGAAGGCACCTGAACAGACCCTCTATTTCCTTGCTCAGTTGGAGCACCCTTAGACTTCTTAGTACTCACAACGCCCCCATCCGGTGCTCTTCTCTTGCTAACCATTCTTTGCTTGATCACTTCAGATTCTTCTAACTTCATCGCTGCAGCCACAAGCTGATAATACCCCACTGGTTGCAATACAATCATCGCAGACAAAGGACCTCTAAACACCTCACGAAGTCCCTCAAGAAAATGTCTACATCTGAACTCACTAGTCAACAACTGCTCGGGCACATACTTACTCAGCCGGTTGAACTCCTTGTCATACTCACTAACAGTCATTCCCCGCTGCTTCAAACTGATGAACTCTCTCCACTTAGCCTCTTGGTATGCCTTTGTCACATACTTTTGCTCAAACTCTTGCTTGAAATATTCCCATGTCAGTTCAGCTGGTCGCTGAGGATTCCTCATCACAAGCTCCCACCAATCATATGCTGATCCCTGAAGCAACGATATAGCACATGAAGCTCTCTGATCTGCGGGACATCGAATCTCTTGCAGAATCCTACCTACTCTCTTGAGCCAAAACTCAGCCACATCTGATTCATCTAAGGCAGTCCCATGAAAATCCTCTGCTCCTCTTTTTCTTAACAATTCAATTGGAGCCTTAGGAGCAGTCAACCTATCAACCACTTGCAGTAACCCTTGCACTAATGCTGGATCAAAACCAACTCCTCTATTTGCACCCACAGCTGGTGCAGGTTCATGTGCAGGCCTATCCTGTCTCACTGGATCACCTCCTCTGATCGGACTATCTCTACGACCCATATAGACACTGTCCATTGTGTCGCCCATATACTCACTTGGATCCGACTCCATATAAACACTACAAAACACAAGACATCTGCATTAGGCCACTATACAAAACTGACTCTCATGCATAGACTCGACTCTACACTCAAATAATCACAACATAACCCAGAACCACCAAACCTGGGCTCTGATACCAAGCTGTAACACCCCGCCATCCCCGTTGGAAGGATACCAAAGTGCCACGCGAGCAAACACATATAAACGAATCCATATACACATGTATAAACAAAAACCAATGAGATATAAAGAAACTTTTAATCATATAATAGTAAATCCTTTTTACATGTAACATATATCAATATCGTTTTACAAAAAGAGGCTCGTAAGCAAATACATATACAAAAATAATAATTGTTCCTTTACAAAAGATTCACTTTGCTATACACAAGCCATGTACAAAAATTACAGCGGAAGACTCAAAATAACTTCATCCAAAAAGACTTCTAGTGGCCGACCTGCAGATATCTGACTCCTATCCAAACTCGCCACCTGCACGGGAAAAGAGCCCGTGCTAAGCGATAACGCTTAGTGGGGAGGAACAAAACAAACGAACAATATGCAAATACAATATTTATACAATACAATAATCTAATGAATCACAATCAAAGGCATCAAAATTACATGTAAACATACCTCCAAATTTCTTCCTTGACATGCATAAATATATATACAAAACAAGCAATCAAGTATTCAATTCATAATTCTCATCATTCTAAGTATACAGATTCAAGGTGCGATATAAAGCTATGCAAGAATTCATGTGCAACATATACTTGTAATCATGTCAACAATGCATCTCAACATATGCAACACATTTAAACATATAGCCTGATTAGTCTAAAAATACTCTCTAGAAGTGGATGCGGTCAAATGGATACTGATAGAACACAGTACCCCAAGCATATAGAGACACGAGTCTCAAACATGTATTTTTCATATAGAGACTGAAGTCTCGCATTAAATCCATATAGACCCTTACAGGATTGAAACAAGGATCCAAACTGACCCACGTATAGCGTTTTATCATATAGCAGCTGCACACACACACTGACCTAAGTAAGCGCTTACTTATCCACTACTAAGACTTATTCAGGCTTAAAAACACAACTCAAATTCGTTTATAATTCATGTAAACATATATATTGATCAAATTCAGAAACATTTAAATATATCCGGTATCAATTATTGGAGGCAGAAGTACAAATAATTCACATTCAAGACAATTTATGTTCATGTAAAATATAAACTAGTAAGTTATGTACATTAATTATATAATCAAGTATACAACTCAATATTAAACAATTATTAATTACAATTCAGATTTTAAATCCAAACTTTTGTCATGTAATGCAAAAACTCTTGAAACCAGAAGTTAAAAATTCACTTTAGGAAAACAGGGCAGCAGGTAGAGGCCGGTCACGAGACACCCAGGCAGTGGTGTCTCGTGACGCTGGTTTCTCGCAAGCGCCACGCAGAGGAGCAGGCAGTCACGGCGTGACCATCAGTCACGTCTCGTGACGCCTGAGAGGAGAGGGGAAAAGGTCACGAGATCCTGTCTCGTGACACGCAGGAAAAGGAGAAGTCGCGAGGCGCGATGCTCCATCACATCGCGTGACTTCCCAAGGAGGGAGGTCACGGCGTGATGCTTCATCACGCCACGTGACTTCCCAGGGAGGGAGGTCACGGCGTGATGCCCCATCATGTCACGTGATCTTCCTCTCACACACTTCTTCTTCTCCAAACTAATTTTCAGAAATTCCAGAAAACGTGAAAAACCAGAAAATCAAGAAAACATAGTACTTCTAAAATTCAAAACTCCACTTTATCTAAAACCATTTTTCATGCAATCATGATTCGAATACGTACCTTCAAGTCCCCAGAGCACATTCACAGCAATTATAACACAAATAACACATTTTTTACAACTAAAACAGAGGCAATGTCAGAATATCAACTTCCCAGGATTTCCACATTCAAACCCATGCATGTTCATCTCATTTACATATTTAACATCCTTCTTTTCTACAGGAATCATGTATACACAGTACATATTTCATGCATTTTAATAAACAACACACAAAGCCAATATTGACAACAAACAGCAAGCAGGATCCAAGTTTAATAAAGAACAGACACTCCCAAACCTGAAATGAAGTCCCAAAAACGTCCACTGCACTCTCAGTCCACCACTTTCTCTTTCCCTTTATCCTTCTTCCTCTCTTCAACAGATTACATGAACCAACAAATAAACCCACTATCAATCCAAAGAAAACAGCAATGAACAATCCTTAAACAGAGAAGATGGAGAACCAAACTCACCTTCCGAACTTCAAAGCTTAAAACCCAAACTCAAGACAGATGAACATATACATGCAAACTGAAAGGAGTAACCGAGAAAGAAGAGATTAAGAGTGGTAAATGTGAGAGAGAGAGAGCAAGAGAGAGAACTCCACGCCTCTTGTTTTCCAGGAAGCTAAGAATTTCTCAAACTTCTCTTTTCCCTCACCCACATGCACACACTCACTCTCCACCTGGCACACATGCACATGAATCACGATCCACTAATCCACTTTTGCTATTAAGTCCTTACTAATTACACTTTACTCACCAGAATAAAATCTGCCATCTAATTACATTTAATTCTTTGCAATTTAAATCCTCTTTCACTAGTAAATTACTCAATTACCCTTAATTGTCCAATTAAAATTGTTAAATCCAATCAGGCCACTTATGGGGTGTGACATTGAACATGTGATTTAGAAATTTCTTTATTTTTAGAAAAATTTGCTTAATTTTGAGACTTGAAGGAACTTAGCTTTACACTAAAATTTTATTAAAGATGTACTATCATTCAAACCCATGTTTAATGTTTGATATTTAGTAATAAATATACCACTTTGAGACCATCAATTACTAGAAAAATACATTTATATGTACTCATTTGAGATTGCTTGGTTACTTGGGAAATACATCTTTTTGTACCTCTTTGAGACTATCAGTTACACGAAAAATATATATAAGTATCCCTTTAAGATTGATTGGTTACTGGAGAATTATTTGTAATGCCTTAATCTGTTTTCGCTCAAGTTGTTTATCAAAGATGTGAAAAATAATGATAAGTATTCCTTGTTTAATTTGAGTAAGAAGCTAATCTTCAATCTTAGTTTCTCTAATTAGCATTGTTTTCTTTATATTTTGGATGTTGTTGAACTTTTATTCATTTGGTTACATGATTAAATTAGTAGGAATTGATAATACTTACTGAGGTTTGCACCTTATGGTTAGAACACTTGTACTCTTATTTATCTTGGTTATGATTTTCATGAGTTTGGATGGTCTGTTATATTTGAATTTGTTAAGAAATCTTTACTTTTTGCTTAAGGACAAGCAAAAAATCAAGTGTGGGGGAGTTGATAGGGTGTGATTTTATACTATGTTTAGGGTGTTTTGGTTTAAGTTAAATATTATTTTGTTGATTTAAGGTAGGTTTTTCTTATGTTTTTTCATTTATTTTTAATTATTAATTTTTTTTTGTTAATTTTGTGTTTTTGTGTTAGTTTTAATTGGCTTAAAAGAATTTTGTGATAGAATTGGAGAGATGGACAGTAGCTTACCAAAGACGAGACAAATGCAACAACCAAAGCAAGGTTCAACTTTGGAAAAACTCTTTTTTATTTAGGACTTTTAAAAAGCGATTAAAGATGGGGACGACTGCATAATAAAAAGGAACACTTCATAACCAAAATTTGAGAGGCAGAATCAGAAAGAAAAAATAACAACGTGAAGATTACAGGAGCAGAAGAAGAAAATCAAAGAAAGTGAAGAGGTGATCTACTTGTGGCCAACTCCAGATCGAGTTCTTCACATTTCAGCTTAAAATTAAAATTAAAAATATTAGCATTTGGCTCATAAATATGATTCCAAAAGATATCAAAGTGTTGAGAATAAACGCTAATCATCACAGGAATATGAACAAACAATCAAGAAAATAAAGAACGCAAGGATTTAACGAGGTTCGGCAATGTGCCTACGTCCTCAGGAGCAGAGTGGCTGTTTTTATTATTCCACTCCATTCGCTTGTTATGCTCCGCTCCACTTGCTCACTCTACTCTGCTCCAGCATCTGTCCCTTAACTAGTATATGAGCCATACCTAACACAAAGAAAGCATAAGAAAGTATGCAAATAGTTTTGCACCTACATACCTTATTTGGATGATCACATAACTCCAATTGCTTAGTGGACTCTATTGGATTAGAATCATTAAGAGTATAAGCCACTCCATGAATATCCGAAATTAAGAAAACCTGTTTTTGCCATATTTTGAGAATCTCTCCATTATACATAATAGGAAGTGTTGTGGAAATGTTAAGAAAGCCATTAGCAGCTGCAACGTCAATGCCAAAAGGAACACCATTGACAAATCCAACATTGACAGGGTTCGAAACAGTTTCAGGATCCATATAATTATCCTTGAAGATTGTTGGGCAGAATTTTGATAGCATAAAACTTGAGGTATGTATAGACAATGTCTTTAAGTATAATTCGCCCACACTAGTAATACAATTATTATAAAGGTGTATCCTCTAGGATTCAACAAGCTCTTCTATATACAGTATGTAGTAGAAAATCAAGAGGAATTAAAATTCTGGAGAATACAGATTTCTGACGTAACAGAAAATCAATATTTTTCTGTTCACTCTCTCATAAAAACTCAGCAGCTCTTAAAAATATTTTATATATTTAAAAGTGATATATTCAAGATTTTTAGGCATCTCACAACATCTATATTGAGGAAATATGTAATCATGAACATTTAGTGGGGTAGAATATGTAACAGAAAAGCAGTTCCGAAAGAAACTGAAATAAAAAATCATTTGACAGATTTTAGGAGAAATACCAGGTCAAGGAAGACTGTTTCAATAGAATTTTCCACAGAAAATATATTTAAAGCATGTGTACAATATTTAATTGGCTTGAAAAATGTTATTAATATGTGAAATATTTACAACATCCTATGAAATTTCTTTTCTTTAAAATTAGAAGATGATACGCCTACTCATGACACACACACACATATAAATATTACAAAAACACCTCAAATCATAAGCTCTTATCTTGGAAAATATTATTAATATATGAAATATTTACATACCCATGGACTCAAATGATAGTCAAACACATTCACATAAAGGACAAAAAGGAAAAAGATTTTCATAATAAACAGCATTTCAAAAGAGACTTAATGTAATTAAAATTGATAGACACGGTTTCATTTTGTTAGGGAAAATTAATACCATGATCCTATTGATAAGTGGCCCTCCAAAGTAGCTTCGTCGCAAGTAGACTTAATCGCAAGTAGCTCCGTTGCAAGAAATTTTGCGACCAAAATATAAAACCGTTGCTAAAAATAACGACAGACAATTCCGTCGCTTCGAACGAAACTCCATCGCTGAATAACTCCTAAAATTAGTCGCAGTAAATAGTAAAAAATTATTAGCGACTACAAATTCCATCGCTAAAAATATTCAAATTTTTTATTATTATTATTACATCCAAAATTTAATTTATGTAAATAATAATTATACAATATTACTAACAATACTATTAATTTAAAAAAATATAATATTATAAAAGTACATTAAATTGTACATAAATTTTTCATATTGTGTTCCTAATAAATACTAAGTAAAATTACACTAAAAAACATACATTAAGAATAAATACAACATACATAAATTCTAATTAATAATATATTCATTGTCCTCCGATCTTGATCTAATGGCTTTCCTCTTTAAATTTTTAGATGTTGCCTATGATTTCATATCTCGATTGGTCTCAGACTGATTTTGCATCTCACCTTGAGTAATACAAATTTGAGTCTCATCTTGAATAGAGGCCTAAAATCAAAAAATTAAAAATAAGCAAACAATTAATATATGCAGATTACAATTCATTAAATGCAAGATACTCTTTTCAATAATAAAAATAACAACAATAATAAAAATAAAATAGCCAAACCAATATATATATATCCAACACCTAAAACTATGTTTGACCAATCCCCGTACCTAGTGACACAATACATACCCAACACAATACATACCACACAATCAATATATATCCAACACCAATCCCCATTTAAAACTTAACCAGTCCCTTTTGTACTCATTCACAACTGACCATTCAATTATCTCAATGGAATGTGTAGACACGAGGTCCTGAAATAGCCTAAATCAGAATTACTCAGTGATAAAAATAATATATGTTCACGGTCGAAAATGTGGGAAGTGATTTTTTCTTGTAAAAACTCCTTAGGAAAAAAACTGATTTGCTGACGGGGCAGGCCTCGTGAGAGGTGGCCCCTCATGCTGTGCGCTGCACAGAGCCGCCCCTCGAGAGGGGCGGGCCGTGCATTTGGGCCATCCCTCAAGAGGGCGCGTGCGCTGCTAGGCCACCCCTTTGCGAGGGGCCACCCCTCGCACGTGTGCACGCTGCGAGGCCACCCTTCACAAAGGGTGGGCGCCTCTCGCGAGAGGGCCGCCCCTCACCGTCTTCCTTGCCATTTTGGCATTTTTGTTACTCGAAAATTTTGAAAGTCAAATCCATTTTTTTTCCTGTTTTAAAATTAAAGATTTGAATTTAATTAACTCAATTTCTTCCTAAAATCTGGATTTTTTGGGAGAGTGATAAGTTATTTTTGGAGAGAGAAAGAAAGGAACTTCAGATTTTATTTTTTAGAATTTTTGAGAGAGATTAAAATGATTTTTTTATTAATTTTTCTTCTGAAAAAATTTTGTTTTTATCAAAAAAAGGCACTTGAGATAGAGAAATCAATTCTCTTTTCTTAAAGTTGTAAAATTTTCTTCCTTTTATTAGAATAATTTCTTGAACTTTTAGAGAGAGAAACTTGTGTTCTTTTTCCTATTTTTAGTTTGATTCTTGTGGATTTTGACAAGTAAAATAATTCACGATTTAATTCTCCCGGATCGACAATTCTGAGGGTAAATTTCTGGGTTCAATTGCATTATTCTATCAGTTTTTCTTTATTTTTTCACCATTGTTGCATGTTCTTAAAACTTTAATTTTTTTGTGATTAATCCATTAATTTGTTGTTTTTTGCTCATGATTTGAGTTGTTTTAAAGATTTTTTTGCATTAATATGCCATTAAATCATGTAAAACCACATGAAATTACATAAAATAAGGTTGTTTCGGGTGGAAATTTGACAAAAAGAGGGGAAAAAAACATTCCTGGTTCATTCCTTACCTAGGAGAGGCTGGAAGGAGGTCAGCCTGTCCTTCAACCACTTTTCGTCTTTTAGTGTATTTTGATCTGTTTTATCCCGTTTTTGATCTTTTTCGATCAATATTCGCGTGGTATGCGTTCTTTTGCATGATTTTAATAGTTTTTTCCAATATAATATTTATTTTATTAATTTAAGTGATAATATTTATTTTTATTTTTTTATTTGATTTAATTGATTTTTAGATTTATTTGATAACATTTATTTTATTTTGTCTACAAATATTTTTTTTTCTTGTGTGAGTATTTTCACTAGCAAATGGGGATCTATGAAGATTTGAAGGCATCTTTTGATTTGATTTGTCATTTTTTTTATTATTTTTTATTATTTTGTCTTTTTTCTATTAGTTAGTTAAATTTGTAATGAATTTATTTTATTTTATGCATGTTAAAAAGAAAATTACAAAAAATTATTTTTATTAACAAATTGAATTTTTTCTAGTAAAATAGGACTAATATCCTAATTTTTAACCAATAAATCTCAATATTAAAAAAAAGTTAATTTTTAAATGTGCATGAAGGAACCAATGTTCCTATTTCAAATAATACCTCATTTTATGTATGAGTTTTATTCATGTTACTTTAGTTTTATTTTGGGGGAATTGTATTTTTGTCCCAGATTTTAAGTTTTGTCCCAATTTTATCTTTTAATTTATGATAGAGTTGGGATACGCCCATGACTCTATAATGGATTGAGTTCCAATTCAGATTAAATTGAGTTATTTAATCTGATTAAAATTACCAAATCCTATCTCATAAAGAGTCTGAGTTAAACTAGAGTTAGGTCTCTAGTTTTTAAGATCTTTATAAATAGGGGTGAGATCCTCATTATTTGGTAACGAGAAAACGTACACGCCGTAAGGCTGCTCGTTTTCACTCACAAGTTTTCTGTCTTAATTTTCAGGGGCATTTAGATTGTGATCTAGCTGCTCTTACCCCGAGTGGGTAAAAGCCGGACCAGTGACCAAAAACAAACGGGATCTTGGTAGACACTTCCGCAATGAGTTTCTGCGCTACAAGAGGTAGGTACCATTATTTAATGTTACCTCCGTAAAAATTATATTTGTTATAATTTTTCCCATATCCATCATTGGTATCAGAGCCATTGTTTTTGCCTCCTGGCATGTGGCTAAATAGATCTAAAATTTTATGTGTAAAATTATTAGATCTGGGATGCAATAACACAACAAAAATTTAATTTTTGTGTGAAAAATATATATGTGTGTATATTTCGGCTCAATTTCATGTATGTGTACACCGAAACCCGAGGGCACGAACATGAGTGTTCTAAACGGCTAACTAGAAGTCGAGATTTTTAATTTTTGACCTCACCATTGAATTCACAGACCCCAAAAACCCCCCACCGGCCAGAATCGGAGGACGAGAATCGATCGGCAAGGCGACGCGTGGACTACATGCGCCATAACTCGTTTGACGCGTGCGCATAGGCGGTGGCCCACATGCGCGTTGCCACGTGTCAGCAGTATTGCATCACTGCTGACACATGGCCTAATGGCCGAGCGCCACGTAGATGGCAGAGGCCATGCCACGTGGCACATACGGGGGTAGGACACGTGGATGACTGTGGTCATTCCACGTATCGTCATGACGTGTCATAAGGGTATCACGTGGCCCAACCAAGGAGAGACACGTGGACTACTGAGGTGGTGCCACATGTCATGCCATGTGTTATTGATGACGTGGAATTAATGACACGTGGCCTAATCAGGGGTCTGCCACGTGGCAATGCTGATGTGTCACGTGTGACACATGGTCCAAAGAGACACTGCGACGTGGCGGTGACATGTACCCGGGTGCCACGTGGGCGCCAGGTGGACCAGTAGGAATCAGACACGTGGCGCGCTGTGGAGTTGACACGTGTCTGGTCGAGTGGGAGGCCGCGCGTGAGCGCATCTACCTCCCTCCTGTCGGCGCGTGATAGCGCATGCGACGTCCTCGGAACACCATTTCAGCTCCGATTTTTGTCTAATAATTTTTTTAAATTATTTCTAATTTTTTGGTCATGTTTTCAAAAATTTTTAATGACCAGAAAATAAACTGTGTAATTTTTGATATTTAAATGTGTTTAATTTCAAAATAAAATATTAAAAAATTTTTAAAAAATGTGTTTTCTGCTTTCGAAAATTTTTAAAAATATTTTAAAAAATTTTTGAGGTTCTGTCCTTACTTATTGATTGAAATGTATTTCAATCATGAATATTTATACATAAGTGTATAAAAATTTTCTGTATTATGTTACAGAAATATTGAATAAGGACAGCCGGTTCTTCCTTAAGAAATGCATAGGTTGCTTTGAGAATTGCAAAAGTGCAATCAATAAGCAACATAAAATGCGAAGGAAGATATGAGCTGAAGATATTGATGCTATAGTGCATCATAAAGTACATGTGTGAGAACAAATGTAAGAGTGCATTTGGACTGGTGGTCTGAGTATGGAAATGGAACTTTGGTTAGAGTTGCCAAAAGGGAAGTGTTGAGTAGCGACACTAAAATTCTGTGATAGTATTGAGAAATGGACGGAGTGTGCATCGTCCATGACTTCATCAATGGACTTATGAGTCGCTTGATGAATTGATTAAA
Source organism: Excoecaria cochinchinensis (assembly GCA_947683425.1). Lineage (NCBI taxonomy): Eukaryota > Viridiplantae > Streptophyta > Magnoliopsida > Malpighiales > Euphorbiaceae > Excoecaria > Excoecaria cochinchinensis. Next base: position 4,729,562 of record CANTUQ010000150.1, on the reverse strand, counting down.
TCGGTCAAAGATATAATCCTAATAATTAGAAAGATTTTATGAAATCTGGACTTCTATAATAGTTGACATATGTGTCAATTTAAGTTGGCGTTTATTTTTTGTTAAATATGATTTATGTTTCCCATTAATATTTGACATGAGTGTCTGATTTTGGGATTATTGGATTTTATTTATTGGTTAAATAAATGCTTTTATTTATTAATTATGATGGCGTTTAACTTTATAATAAATAAGTTTATTTTAATTGTTAATTACCTTGCGATATTTTATGAGTAAAATGATTGCATACTTATTAAGTAAAGGCTTAATAAAAATCCCCTCATAAGTTTGAGAACTTGATAATCCAATAATTCAGATTTATTATGCATGAAATTTTAACCTGTAAGGTTGGACATTAGGACTTAGAGGGTAATTGGATACTATAAGTAGCCTTTTCGAATTTAAGCCTAATAGAAAATTTTACTAGGTTATTATTTCAGGTGCAAAATAAATTGCATGTGTTGCCTTATCTCCCTTAAATATGTGCAATATTATTCCATTTGAGATCAGAGGATCTTAATGGATGCTGCTTCCAAGTAATAATTATAAAATCTGGAATACAAAGATCCAGTATGCGCTTGAAGAGCAAGAGGCTCTTAAATCCTCAAGTTCGGTTATGGCTGAACCTGAGGATGGCACTATAACACAGTATAGGCAGGACCAAGATGCCTATGTGGCATGAAAAAAATAAGAATTTCACTGCTCATATCATCTTCTTAAGTGTGATGGAAGATGATATCACTAAGCAATTCCGCAAGTATCAAAATGCAATGGATCTGTGGATTGCTTTGCAGGAGAAATTCAGAGATGTGACTCTGAATAAGCTCCGATCATTGAAGATCAAATCTGATACATATCAGAAAAAGTCTGATTATTCGATGCAAAAATATCTAAGAGAGATGAAAAAGGAAAAGTGAGCTTAGTGAACTTAGTCATAAGTGATTGATAAGCAGTAGGTCCAAACTGTTATCAAATTCTTACCCAAGAGAGTTGGTAGCATGTGAAGATGCAACTAACTCACATGGATAAGCATAAAGGCATTTAAGGATGTCGCTTTTCATTTGAAGCTTAAAAGGGACCGTCTGACAGTGATTAAGGTCAATGTCATAGTGCATATGGCACAGTCCTATTCTAATGGAATGAGTTCTCATTAGAATTATAAAATAAGTTTCAACAATAGGGATAAGAAAAAAGGCTTAAGAGACTAAAAAGCAAAAGGAATAGAATCACAAAAGGTCCAAAGGCAAAAAGGAGGTAAACTTTTCAAGAGTGAAATGTTTCAATTGCCTATAGAAATGACACTATGCAAGAGACGCATTGTGCCTAAAAAGATACACTATTCTGACTCAAGAGTGAGTGGAATTTATGTATCTAGTTCTGAATTTCATCCTTTATGGGTGATAGATTTAGATCCAATGGACAGTGTAACAAGGGATCGAGATACCTTTGTTATGAAATTTAGGTTCTGTTATTGTTTTATTGAAATTTGTTTTCAATTTATATTTTGAGGATAACAGTGTACGCTTATGCTTGAATGATTTCTATTATGGTTCTGGTTATGGATGTGGACCATGACTATTTTCCTTTAATTTATTATTTTTCATATTGTTATGAGAATAATGTGAAATTATGGCATGCTATAAGAAACCATATTGGACAAAACAGAATGAGTCGGTTAGTCAAAGAAGGTTTAGTAGGCGATTTAAATAAGGTTGAATTACCTACATGTAAGCATTACCTAAAAGGAAAAACTAGTTAGAAAATCATTCGAATAAGGAACTAAAGCCAAATTTTCATTGCAGTTAGTCCATTCTGACGAATGTGGTCAAATGAATGTGAAGGTAAGGCATGAGGCCTACTATTTCATCATATTTATATATGACTGTACTAGGTATGGTCATATCTATTTGATTTCTCACAAGTCAGAAGCATTGTGTTGCTTCAAGACTTATATGAGTTTAGTTGAGAATCAATTAGACAAAAGGATTAAAGCTTTAAGATCTGACAGAGGTCGGTGATATCTTATAGATAAACTTAAAGTTTCATGTGATGAAAAAGGATTGAATATCAGTTGTTCATTCCTTAAAAATCCACAACAAAACGGTGTTGAGGAAAGGAGAAATAAGACTCTCCTATATACGGTTAGATCTATGATGGCAGAGGCAAATTTGCCTATCTCCTATTGGGGAGATATTTTATTGACTGCCACATATGTTCTGAACTGTATGCCCTCTAAATCTGTCATTATCATAACTTATGCATTGTGAACCGGTCGACAAGTTGACCTAAGCCATTTACAACTTTTGGGTTGTAATGCTTGCGTCCATGATACCTCAATTTGGTAAATTTGAGACCAAGAGGTGAAAAGAGTGTCTATGTGAGATATTCTTAAGTATCAAGAGGATACATTTTCGTGGGTAAGTAAGAAAATGGCATAATGAGAGAATTTGAATCATTAGACGTCATATTCTCAAGAAGATGAATTTTCAAAGTGGGCAAAGTGAATTGAGATCTCACTTTCGATTAATCTCAGGAAGAAGAACTATCAAGATCACTCCATCCGAGTGGGAGGGATTCAGAGGAAGAAGGTTAAGACCCTCATCCTCTAAACGATTCGGATGTTCAAGACCTGATTCGAGTGGGAGTATTCTTGACTCCAGTGGGAGGAAAGAATATAGTATTCCTAACTCCAGTGGGAGTATGGAATATAGTACCAGTGGGAGCATTATGAATCACGGTGAATATATGAGACATATTTATCAAGATTCAGAACTACAAAAATCTAAAAGGATAAATGTTTCATGCCGATGATTTAAAATCGAAGGCTTGAACGAAGCCCTTTTGGTTATCCCACAAGACAAGAAAAAGCATAAAAATATTCAAAAAGCTTTTTCATCCCCATCTAAGGAAAAATGGATTAAAGCAATGAAAAAAATGACATCTATGAGATCAAATCATGTTTGAGAACTATTTGATCTACTGGAAGGACACAAATTGAGAATAAATGTTTTCTCAAAGTAAAGCTAAAGGCTGAAAGAGGTATCGAAAGATATAAGGCTCAGCTAGTCGCTATGGGGTTCATATAACAGGAAGAGATTGACTATGAGTAGACGTTCTCATCTGTTGTAAGATTTACGTCCATAAGGTTCATTCTAGCCATAGTGGCAAGTTTGAACGTAGAGCTTTATTAAAAAGATGAAAAGACTACTTTTCTCAATGGAGAAATGGATGAAACAATCTACACGTTTCATCAGAAAAGGCAGCAAATATAAGGTTTGCTGATTGATGTGTTAAATCTATTGCCTTAAACAGTCTTCAACACAATAGTGCTTGAGACTTCATCATATAATCATGTCGAATGTGTTCAACATGATTGATGAAGATCATTGTGTTTATAGTAAAAGCTCTGAAAATGAATTTATCATTTTGGAATTGTATGTATGCGACATACTTAAAGCTGAAAATGACAAATGGTACATAAATGAAATCAAAGATTGGTTATTGTCCAACTTTGAGACAAAGGATATGAATCATGCATATTATATTCTTGAAGTTAAGATTTCAAGAGATCATTCGAGAAGATTGTTGTCTGTTTCTTGAGAGAAATATATCAACAAAGACCTTGAGCGATTTAATATACAAAATTACAAACCCATAGATAATCCCATTGCCAAGAATCAGTTTCTTAGCAAAGATGCGTGTCCCAAGATGCTAGCAAATCGTATGAGGAGTGTTCTATATATGACAGTGCCATGGGTAGTCTTATGTATACAGTGTTGTATATAAGACATGATATATGCTATGCAGTGGGCATGGTAAATAGATATCAACCTAACCCAGGCAAAGCACATTGGAAGCAATTAAAAAGGTACTTATATATCTTAAAAGTACTGCAGACTATTCTCTCTATTATCAAGAAAGGGATCTACAAATGAGAGAATATAGAAACGTTGATTGGGCAGGAGAAGTGGATGAAAGATAATCCATCTCAGGTTTTATATTCTTGTTTGGCAAGAGTGCCATCTCGTGAAGTAACAAGAATTAAACTTGTGTAGCCCCATCAATAGTGGAAGTTGAATTTGTCACTTCCTCAATTGCAGTACAGGATACATTTTGACTTAAATGGTTTGTGAGCCATTTAAGAGTAATTATCTCAAAGGTATCAGTGACAGTCTAAAGTGACAGTCAGTCATTGATGGCTTATAGTAGAGCGAAGCATATCGGCATTAAGTATCAATATAAGAGAGATATTATTACACGAAGAGATATGAACTTGCAGTACGTTTCTACGCATGCACATCCATTGAGTAAACCTATAACAAGAGATGTGTTTTAAGAGACACATTAGATCTCGAGGTTTGCGTAGAATTTAATTGGTACTATTATATTTTATATAATCCCTTAACATTATTATTTGCGAATAATAAATAAAGTTTATTGTTGGCAATACATGAGTGTGAATGTTTATGTGTAAACATTTACTGTTATTGATATGAGATTGAGCATGTCGGACAGAGAAGTAGCCCACTCACAAGGGTGTTTACCGTAGTTTTGTCAATGAGTTGGCAAAGACTAAGATGAGGCGATTTTTGAACATATGAGAATGCTCGAGAGCCTGTTCAAAATAAAAGTGCCGTCTTGCAGAAATTACAAGATGAGTCTTGTTAAGGTGCGAGATAAAGTCATACATAAAATTGTATGCTTTGGATTAAGATCCAAAATAAGGATTGTATGAAATCCGATGGTCAGTTATATGTAACTACCATGTTCTATCTAAAAAGCCAGAAGTAGTCCTTAAGTAAGCGGACTAAAGTTGGGTGCTTCGGTGCATCGCAACCTTACGCTTCTGTATGGTGTTTGATATACACATTATTGAAATGTGAGATATGCGCTCCTTTAAGGGAAGGAAAGAACACCATAACACATGTTTTATACCGTGTGTGCTTATGTGACCACAGGGATGGGAATTTAATAATATTAATGATCTCAACTTTCCCTATTGTGAGACCCTATTTATATTTCGACCCTTAGAACCCTTAACTTATCCCTGAAGTATGGTTCAATGTGGCTAGCTTAGTTAGTTTCCAAGAGGTCTGGGAAAAGTTTAGGCCTGGCGGATCTAACTAAAAAATTGAGTTAAATCATGATGGATGGCATATAGTAAGAGGGGAAGATAGCCTTTGGATCACTTTCATAATGATTCGTGGTTCATCGGCATGCCTATTATAGTTTCTATGAGTAAAGACATAATAGTGAACACGAAAATTGTTTTATGAGATCACGAGTTAAAACAATGAATGTGAGAAGGTAATCTAGGGTCAGGCATACATGAAAAGAGGATCTTGTTTTTCGAGACGCTATATATCCCTAACAGGTGTATAGCACTAGTGCTCTCGAGGTATGCTGGTCACACAATCTATCTGCCAGTATAACTGAAGATTAAGACCGGAATGCATTCCGTCATGTGCGAGTAAGAGATGATAGAGTTGGGATACGCCCATGACTCTATAATGGATCGAGTTCTAATCCAGATTAAATTGAGTTATTTAATCTGATTAAAATTACCAAATCCTATCTCAGAAAGAGTCTGAGTTAAACTAGAGTTAGGTCTCTACCTTTTAGGATCTCTATAAATAAGGGTGAGATCCTCATTATTTGGTAACGAGAAAACGTACATGCCGCAAGGCTGCTCGTTCCCACTCACAAGTTTTCTATCTTAATTTTCAGGGGCATTTAGATTGTGATATAGCTGCTCTTACCTCGAGTGGGTAAAAGCCGGACTAGTGACAAAAAACAAACGGGATCTTAGTAGATGCTTTCGCAACCAGTTTCTGCGCTACAAGAGGTAGGTACCATTATTTAATGTTACCTCCGTATAAATTATATTTGTTATAATTTTTCCTATATCCATCAATTTATTTTTGTAGTTTGTTTTATTTGATTATTTTACCGCTTTCTTTTCAATGCTTATTATGTGCTTAAATTTTAATGCATGATGTTTGAGAGAAAGATGGAAACTTAATATTAAAAACTCATTTATAATTAACCAATACATTAATAAAAGTGAAGTTTCGAACTACTCACTGGTTTAGACCCCCAAGTCAAATTTTTTCAATTTCTTATAAATTGGATGGCGACTCCAAAATACCTCAAAGGTGCCTAATGGTTTCATGGGATTATATGAAATTTTTTAATATTTTATTGGGTAGGAATTTCATAATATCTTATGTTGCTCAAGATATAGATGCGACCCCTCTTGGACCCTAAAAATGGGTTTTCGGGAAGAAATTGGGTTCTGCACACGTCACAGTATCGACTCCGCTGGGGACCTAGAGACTTTACTTTGAAAGTGTCTTAGTTAATATATATAATTGAGTTTTCACAAATTAAAATTCTATCTCTTTTCGAAAAATTACATTGCATACATGCTAGAGCCTTAGAAGTATGGTAGATGGTCCCTATTCTTGGGATAATTTCATCAGTGGTCACTAAACTTTTGAACTTGCAACGTTGTGGTCACTTAATTTCGATTTGTATCGAAAAAATAACTCAGCTTTTATTTTTTAACGGGATGGTAATAATGATAGGAATTTATCTGATTCAGTCATTGGCATATGGAAAAAATGGCGATTAACATCGCCACCTCAGATAAATTGCCACGTCGGCTGCTGATTAGATCCGATGTGGCATCTTTAAATAAAATGTAAAAATCCAGATATTTTTAACTTGGGTACCTATCTCCCCGCCCTGTGGAAATCGTGCTCTCCTTCTCGCCGCCTAAGGTGTGTATCTTGCTTCTCCCTCTGTATTGGCGCTCAGTTTCCAGTATCTATGTAATATCAGTTGATAAATCGTGGTTTTCTCTCTATCTCTTAGGTTTTTCAGTCGTTCAGTATATCGATAGATCTCTCTAATCAGCGTACCGTCTAGCTGTCTCTTCCTCTCACCCATATCTCATCGGTCCATAAGAATATGTAGGTGATGTCATAAGTCGATCTATCTTTATTTTTCTATCTTTTGCTCACTGATCACATATTGGTCTCTTTGTTTCTCTCTCTGTTTTCACTTTTTTCATTTTAAGAAAATATACTTGTGAGATTAAGAGCGGGAAATGGCCCGCTTAACTTTTGTGAAACAAAAACAGACTAAGAAAAATCATTTTTTTTTGTGTGGCTTATAGAGAACAAACATTAAAGTAAGTGGAAGTTAAAGGAAAAGTTGAAAGCAGAGAAAAATACATTTGGACTACAATGGTCCATCATGTTAGAAGAAGTGAGGACACTGGGCCACCGCAATATGGTATGTAAACCTTAAAATTACAATATTTAAACTACTTTTTGGGTTGGATAACATAGCATTTGGGTATTCATGTAATTTCCATACTAATTAAACTATACGATATGATGCTTTTGTGTAACGTTGGTTGCTAAAATATTTAGTAATTTGATGGCTAATTTTGTATTATTCTGAAGCCTGACATAGGTTCTTTCCCCATTATTTGTTTATATAATGTTGGCTGTTATACCCATTTTAATATGTCAAACTTGTTAATTCATTGGGACAGTGCACATTGTTTGATTTGATAAGTACATAGAATCTGTGGGTTTGGGAGTATTTATTGTATTGTTTATATAGATTATTTTTTGTACAGATCCACATGATGATTATTTTACAGTCATTCTGCACTATAAAGGAGTTATGTGCATGGATGGCTATTATGGTGGTGAGGTTGTGTGGTTTGACTGGTGTGATGTAGAGTCTATTAGCCTTAGTGTAATAAATGGGTGGGTTAAAAGTTTATATGGCAATGGATATGTCAGATATTTTTATAAGCCACCGGGATATGGTTATAGGGGATCTTTAAGGCCACTAGATTGGGACAGTGCTATTTATGAAATGGGTTTATGTGTTGATAAGAAAAATAGAGAAGTAGATGTGTATGTAAATCATTTCTTAGATGATATGATTGAAGATTTGGATGAAAATGGAACTCCTTATAGAAAATGTGGAGATGAGGATGTTGTGGTATCTGATGTAGTAGCTGATGTTGGGGCAGTATATGGTGATGAAAATGAAGGTAACGATGAAAAAAGGAAGGCGGGTGAGCAGAATGAAAATGAAGTTTTCGTTGATGCTGATTATGATATGTCAGCTAATGACAGTGACTTTCAGGATGCTTTAAATGGAAAAGGTGATATGGGCAGCAATAGGGGAAGACCAAATGGCAGTTCATCAAGCCAACATATCCCTGAAATACATATACCCGAGGTGGATTCCAAAGAAGAATCTGAATATTGTGATTCTAATGAGTTGGACTCAGGAGTTGATGATGATGATGAAGGAAATGAAAGGTTGGAGCATCCAGAATTTAATGAAGAGAAAAATATAGCCAACCCCATTATTCTCTATGGAATGAAGTTCAATAATTATGAACAGTTCAAAAGGGCCTGCAGAAATTGGGGTATAAATAATAGGTGGGATTTGTGGTTTCCCACAAATGATAAGGCCAGGTGTATTTGCAAATGTAAAGACCCAAGTTGTGATTTTAGATTGTACGCTTCGAAGGTAAGCAAGGATGACCCGACTGTGCAGATTACGACGTCTAATTTTTCACACATATGCTCTAAGATATTCAAAAGTAGGAATTTAACCTCTCAGTGGATCGCATCCAAATATTATGACAAAATTAAAGTTGATCCTAGTTAGAGTTTGAAGGGAATTATGAAGCAAGTTCAGGATGATTTGGGGTATACCATATCTAGGATAAAAGCATGGAGGGCAAAAGACATGGCTTTGAAGTGGATATATGGGGATGCAAATTTGCAATACAGTGCATGATACTACAACTATTATTTGGAGGGAAGAAAGTAACTTTAAAGGGTTTTATGTATGTCTAGGGCCTTTAAAGAAGGCATGGAAAGCTGGGTGTAGGCCAATTGTCAGTGTTGATGCATGCTGGCTAAAGGGCACATTTGGGGGTAATTTGATGACTGCAGTCGGAATTGATCCCGATGATTGCATCTACCCTATTGCATAAGCAGTCATCGATGGGCCTGAATCAACTGAGACATGGAATTGGTTTCTTTGTATATTATCGTATGACCTGGATATTATAGACAGTAGGAGGATTTGTTGGATGCCTGACAGGCAGAAGGTATATTTGTTTTTAATTTATTATATTTAAACCTCTTTGAATGAAACATTATATTTAATGCACATTATTTTGTGACTGTTGCTTAATATTGTAGGGACTTATAAATGCCGTCCAAGATTTATTCCCCTCGTCTGAGCACCGAAACTGTGTTCGACACATGTACCAAAATTTCAGAGAGAAGTTCAAGGGCAAAGCGTTGAAAGATATGATTTGGAATGCAGCTCGAGCTAGCAATGCACCTCAATTCAAGAAGGCAATGGATTGCATCAAAAAAAAATCCAGATGCATTTAATTGGTTAGAGCATCCAGATAGGCCTTACCGTAGCTGGACAAGATCTTTATTCAAAACATCTACCAAATGCGATATGCTGCTGAACAACCTGTGTGAGTGCTTCAACAGGTCAGTTATTGGGCTGATTGTATTTGCTGTTGAACTTGACTGATATATATACATAGGCATAATGTTATAGTGCTGATGCAATTTTATGTATATATATATATATATATATGTATGTAAAAATGAGTTTATTATTGGGCTGATGCCATTTAATTGCTGCATTTTATTGTTGTTAGCTGGTAATGGGTATATTGGTTTCTCCTCTTAAAAGTCATAAATGAGTGTATTTTTGTTATAGTAGATTTACACTAGTTTTTACATAAGGATTTCAGTGTAAACGTAACTGGAAGGCACATCACTTGCAAATAATCCCATATCTTAACATTTTTATTTGACCGATTTGGACTGAGATTGTATAACTTACTGCAGCAAATATTTTGTTGTTGATAATTTAAATAATGTACACTTGTACCAGCATAAACTAGCTAGAATATTTAACTTTCATTTATTCCTTTTTTTCTGTCTCTTTTCTTATACACTTGTTCAAACATTTGGCTAGAATAATGTACACTTGTACAGACATTTGGCTGATGAGGTTCTTGATCTGGACAGGAGTGTGTGCCAATATTTAACTCACATTTTATTTAACTCATACAACATGATCTGGCTAGAATATTTAACTCACATTTTATTTGTTGCTGCATTTTATTATTGTTAAGCAGATAATGATGCCCGAGTATAGATGTGTATGCTTTTATTGGGATGCTGCTATTTATTATAAATATATATATATTTAGGTATGACCACCAGGTGTATTATTTATGTTTGTTTATATAAACCATGAAGGTACATTTTACAAGAAAGGGACATGCCTATGATCACTATGTTAGAAATGATAAAATCCAAGTTGATGAAGAGAATGTACAATAAGAGTGAAATGATTAAAAATTATTCTAGTAGAATTTGCCCCAAGGTGGAAAAGAAGTTTAAAAAAATTAGAGACTCAGCTGTATATTTTGAAGTTGAAAAATCTAGGGGGGCAAAGGTTCAGGTGAATGGTCTTGGAGGGCCTTTTATAGTAGATTTGGTTGAGATGACATGTCACACCCCGTTTGCCCCCTAGTCGAATGAGCCATATATGTATGTGTGTGCATTTGCATGAGTTTTGTATAATAAGGGCATTTTGGTAATTTTGCATGTTTTAAGAGTTTTGCTAGCATGTGGGTGCATGCATGGTGCTATGGTGTGAATTAGTAGGGACAGAATTGTGTGTGCATGAGTGCACCATAGTAGGATTTGCACTAGTGGGTTATTGTAGTGTGTGGACATGCATATGTTTGTAGGGTGTGTTTATGGGGCTATGCTGGTTTGTGTTGCTCACACATATGTAGGATGCATTATTAGGGTGTCTCATTGTGTGTATGTGATGCACTTAGTTAGGGTGTGAGTGAGTAATCTCCTCCACTAGATGATTGACATGTGTAAAGTGGGAAAGAAAAAAAGATGAAAAAGGGAAAATCAAATTTTTGAAAACCCATTCCCGTTCTTCCTTCTTCTCCTTCTTCTTCTTCCTCCTTTGCACTCTCTTAAGTGCCCTAACTTAGATTCAAGCCTCTAGTGGTGGAAATTGATCATTGCATAGCATTTTAGAGGTAAATCTACTGCATTATTCTCCTTTTCTTCATTTGGTTCTCCATCTTCTTCTCTTTTTCTTATTTTCGGATTTGGGTATGAAGTTTTGGGTTTTGTGTTGTGTGTTATGTTGTTTTGTGCTTAGTGGAGCCTCCTCGTGAACCGAAGGTAAGGAGAAGCACTACAAAAAAAAAGGCAATTAGCGACGGCCATTTTCGTCGCTAATTAAAGAAATTCTGTCGCTAATTTCTTTTAGCGACAAAACGACTAATAGTCGCTATTACAGCCGTCGCTAAAAATTTACGACTAAAACTCAAAACCGTCGCTAAAATTAGCGACTAAATAGCGACGAAAAATCGTCGCTAATTAACCCCTAAAAATGTTCGCCACAAGATTTAATAAATTATTAGCGACGGATTTTTCGTCGCTAAAATCCGTCGTAAAATAATATTTTTCATAAAAAAGAATTAGCGACGGAAAAATTTGTCGCTAATTTTGTGAAATCCGTCGCTAATTCAATTATAATATTTATTATTACTACTATTACTACTTTCAATTTAATTTTTTTGTTTTTATTATTATTATTATTATAATATCTAAAATTTGATTTATATAAATAACAATTCTCCAATATTATTAATTTAAAAAATATAATTTCATTGAAGTAAATTAAATTGAAATAATACTTAAAAAGTACTTTACAATTAAAATTCAAATATTTATGAACATCTTATACAATTCAAATTATGAAAAAAGAAATTCCGTCACTTGGACAACCTTCATGCCGACAAATATCAACCTGAAATTTCAATTAATCAAATATAACAAATTAGCTCAATTAATCAAATGGTTTGAAAATAACATGCAACATTATATTTGCACATATAGATGTACAAAAACTTACTAACAAAGAAGAAAACATTCTATATATACAATTTAATCCAATAATACAGAAAGATATAGAAAGACATGATTCTAACCAATAAAACAAAACGCTAGCTTTCATTTAAATTAGATTATATTATTACTTAAAATGAATTAAGCACGTGCTAAGTACTCAACCACCCCAACTTACCACAAATTTATAGATTAAAGAGGCAATTACGAATCTAGCAAATCTGTATGGCTGCATATATAATAATCAGTTTACCCCTCTCTATATATATATATATATTGTCAACTGTAAGTTCACAAAACAAAACAAAAATTGCAAACAAAAGTGTTGCCACCCAATAGTATTTACATCAAAAGAGTTTGATGATCGATTTAAATATCTAAAAACTAAAGAGATGCCAATAGTTAATACCTTAATATCTTCAACTAAACCTAAAATAGCCCAGGATGTGTCAATATATCATTGATTTAGTGTATTGCACCTTATTTATAGAAGTCAAATATTTAATCAAATTTAAAAGTTAATTATTGAATTAGGTAGGAAGCTCTATGTTTTGTTTTAGTAAAAAATGAAATGTCCAGAAAAATTGGTAAGATTCAATGTATTAAAATATTTCAAATTTAAATTTCATTTTTCTCTTTTTTTATTATAAAATTAAAAAAAAAATAGAAATAGAAATGGTGAGGTTATGCAGCCAAATACTGAGAGTGGGAATGATAGATAGGGAGGGCTACCCGTGAAAAACAAGATTAGCCATAGGGTAGCTCGCTTCAGATTGTGCACTATCTCTATGTCCTTATCACTAATTGGCTACAAACTCTGCCTTCATATCACTTTTAAATATATGATTTCATATCTGTAATATTGAAATTAATAATTCCCTAAAAAGTAGGAACCAGATTACAATCTATTCAAACTTTTAAGATCAGGTCAGACTCTAACACTTTTTCTGATCTAATTAATTTTACACATAGTTCCTCTAACAGCTCAACTGCAAATCAGATTCTAGAATAACAGCAATAAGTACCATAATTTTCACATTTTTAATCCATCAACCAGCAATATGTCAAAACCAAAATACAAAACCAATGAACCATTCCCAACAGTATGTACCTCAAAATTTATATTGAAAATGACAGATAATTGAATATTATACATGAGATTCTAATGATACTTTGGATTATAAGTAGGTATATATGGGGCTATGGGTAATCAATATCCTCATAAATAAATGCTTAAGAATAATAAATTAGCCTATAAATATATGAAGACAATTTCTTACAATTTAACAGAAGCCAGCCAACTACCAATGAACACGAATTTGTTATTTGCTGTGGAAATTACAAGTATGAACAGCACAAGTGTAACAGGTTATCAATTACCTAAGGACGCATCTTAATGCCATATATCACTAATCTGCCATGAGCACATACATTTGGATTAACATCGTTAGCCCTAATTCTAGCAAATGTAAAGCATTAGAAGTGGTTATCTGCCTCCAGACGAATTAATAAAGCAATTTTCCTATTCAAATATCAGGTAACCTTTCTTATTTCTTTCTAAATAATGCTTCAACTGTACAAACAGTATATTAAGCTGTATTAAGCACACCTCATAAAAGCTGTGATTTGGAATTTAAAGGCAAAAGCTTATCACCACTACAATATATGCAGAAAATGTGAACTTATGTTTTGCAAGAAGAATTTCTAAGTTGAACAGATGAAATTTCATAGAATCAGTAAATGTGAACTTGCGTCAAATGTTATAATCTCCAAAAATCTAGGATTCAAAAAATTAAGAAAAACAAAGACTTATTAATTCTTTCCTTAGCCAGCAATAGATCACAGCTAAACAAACTTCAACCAGAGAAGCAAAGCCATAAAAATATAGAATTGCCAAATTGATATCACCAGAGAAGCAAATGAACACTTATAAATAACAAATGAAATTTTTAGATTTAGAATACCTGGACACATTGCACAGCCAGGAACTCACAGGTCTTCTTCTGATTTTGGAAAATAAATTCTCGCCACTCATATTTCTTCCAAGACACCTCGTTCTCAACTCCCTCCCTGAACTTCGTATGGCATTAACATAAAAAGAGAAATAGAGACAAATAAACAATCAATTGAGAAAAACAAGAGAAATTAAGTTAAACCATTATTTCATTAAATCATAATCAATCATCAAACTAATCAAAAATCAAGAATGGAAAAGAGAAAACCCTAAATCTGAAAAAAGAACAAAAGCAAATACAAATTGAAAATAAAAAAAGCACTCACTGGTTTGGGTAATGACAAGTTCTTGAAGTTCAACGATTCTAATGTTGAACGAAGAAATCAGAGAATCGAGAGAAGAGATCGACGGTCGGACACAAGAGATCGGCGGCGGGGGAAGCATATCGGCGCCAAAGAGGAGAGATCGTGAGCTTCAGATCGCGCGAGAGGGAGCAGCGCGTAGGGGGGAGCAGCACAGGCAGGGGAGCAGCGGGGAGGGAGATCGGTCGCCGTTGTCGTCGCCAGTCTTCAACCCCACTACCGTGTGCCATCGTTCTCTCTCTCGCTTCTGCGATTTTTTGTTCGGGTGATAAAAGAAATTTGGGGGATAGGTTTATTTCAATATGTATTCTAATAGAAACTTAGCGACTATTTAGCGACTAACGCGTTTAGTCGCTAAATGTACTATTTTAATTTGCGACAGTGATTTTTGTCGCTATTTAGTCGTAATTTTATATAGTACAATTAGCGACTAAAATTTAGTCGCTAAAATTTAGCGACAGAAATTTTTGTCGCTAATTTAGTCGCTAAAAAAGGCGCGTCTTTTTCGCGGCAAAATTTAGCGACTAATTTTATTAACAGTCGCTATTTAGTCGCTAAATTGCTTTTTCTATTGAAAAATTATGTTTTCATGACTAAATCTTTTTTTCGTCGCAAATTCGTCGCAAAATAGCGACTAAATTTAGTCAGTCGCTAAATTTAGTCGCTAATCACCAGTTTTTTTGTAGTGAAGGTTGGGCCAAGTGGAACTAAGCAATAGGAGCGAAGGATTTTGAGGTTTGGGAATTTCTTGTTTTTGCATGCAAATGTGTTCTTGATGATTCTTGAGAAATTGAGTTGTAATATGCTTTTGTTATGGTATGTATGGTATGGGTCTTTGTTTTGGAATGTGGGACTTGCAAGATTATGAGTTAATTATGATAAATTTTGGAATTGATGTGGTTTGAATCATAAATTGGGTTTTTGATTGATTCTTGAAATTGGATGCTTAAATTAGTGGATTGTATGAAAATTCTTGTTAATAAATGTTATATTATGGTTGTTGATGTTAATGGATGGCTGGGTTTGAGGTAAGAGGCTCTTGATTAAATTGTATGTGAGATTGGGTGATTTTGGAGGAGGAAAACCTGCAGAATTCTGCAGATTTTTGAAATCCTGATGCTGTCGCGATCGCGGCAGAGAGCGGTGTTGGGAGCTTCGCTGTCGCGAGCACGCGATGCCGTCGCGAGCCTGCGACAGCTAAAGTGTTGTGCACCCTCTGTCGCGAGCGCAATAACTATCGCGATCGCGATAGAGCGCGATGCTGGGCAAGTGCTATCGCGAGCACGCGATTCGTCGCGAGCCCGCGACAGCACCAATTGTTCTCTGTCGCGATCGCGGCATCCGTAGGGAGCGCGAAAGAGTCTGGCCCTTCCGTCCTCCTTGCGGTCGTGAAGTCCGTCGCGCTCACGCAGCGAAGAGACTTCGGTCTCTATCGCGAGCGCGACAGTCCCTTATATGCTAAATGAGTTCTCTTTCATTACGTGTGGTTTGAACTTCCATTTCTTTTAACAGTTATGAGATTTATGCTTGGTATTTTATGAATAATATGAATATGGAACCATGAAATGAATATGTACATATATGATGATAATTTTGGAAGTTATGAAATGGATTGAATGGTTTATGTATGACCTGCGAGAGTCTAGTAAGTGGATAGTTAGGCATGCCTAATACAGTCTTTGCTGCAGCTTCTGTTTCCGTTTGGACCCCGTTCAGCTCCCCGTTTGGTTCCTCGCAAACTTCTGTAATGTGTTTGGATCTTGTTTAAGGTCCTTCAGAAAATGTTTGTGAATGAAAATTAAAATGGTTTTCGATTCGTACCCGTAAGGTACTATTCGTAGTCGGTTGGTACCCGTAAAGTACTTTCTGTTCACTCGTTATCCACTACCTTGAGTCAGCAGGTGTTTCAGTGCTTAAAGTGCTTTGTATGAATTATTATATGAGAAAACATATGTTGTATTTGTGTGGATTCAACGGTGAAGTATAATCTATTATGAGGATATGATTATTGATATGAATCTTCTGATGAATGGCTTTATGTATGTGAGCATGAGTTTATGCTATTGTTATGCCATGATTATCGTATGTACATGAAGTACGCATGTGATTTGCCTTGACGACCGTTGTGAATGGTTGTCCTTATTCTATATGTGTGTTTCCTCACTAAGCGTTTATCGCTTAGCACGGTGTGTTTACCCGTGCAGGTGCGGAAGGAGTTATCTTGGGAGAGTCGCTGCCATCGAAGCCAACACAGCAGGGTCTTAGTGTAGGGCTTTATTTTTTTGTACCTTTGAGGATTCTTTTTGTATAGAACTCTCTTATGGTTTTGTAATAGCTTCCACTTTTGTATATGTATTCTGGGTTTTGTAATTATCCATTGTATCTCTTAGTTGATCAGAACAGCAATGTAATGCTTCAGTTATATTAATGCATGATCAGCTTATTCCTTGATTGGTGGTGTGGAGTTTTAAATTACCCTGTATTTCGTTATGTATGTTTATGTATGAATGTATGTGTATTCTGTATCTGTGTGGTGGCACCTTTACTCATACGGCATCTCACTCCTTATCGGATGGGATCACCTAAGTATGGGTAAGGGGTGTTACAAGATGTGGTATCAGAGCTCCGGTTTAGGCGTTTCTGGGTGATTGTTTATAAGATGTTATGTGTGCATATGTCTATGTCTAGGGCTGTGTTGGCTGATGTGGTTGTCCTCTTGTTTGTTAGATGAATTCTGATTCTGCTCACGGTGCGCTCGAGGAGTCCGCTGAAAGTGTGAACCCTCCAGCGGTAGATCCGTCTGTCTCTGTTTTGGTGTCGGCTCAATGTGCTAGGGTCCAGCCCGAGGCCGCTGCCATGCCTTTCGAGGCGATGTTCAGATTGTATCAGGACATGGCTCGGGTTTTGGAAAGGGTGACAGCCCGAAAGCTCCGATAGTAAGTCTGAGAAGAGCTGGTGTCGAGGATTTTTATGGGACTGGACTTGATGAATCTGAGATAGCTGAGAAGTGGCTTGACAAAGTTAAGAGAGCTTTGAGGGAAGTTAGGTGTCCTCCTGATCAGCAAGCTAAGTGTGCTGTAGCTTTGCTTCAAGGTCCAGCATATGAATGGTGGGAGTTGGTGAGTAGGCAACCTCAGATGCCTGATCCTGTTACTTGGGACTTTTTCAGTGAGGAGTTCATTAAGAAGTATGTGACTCAGGCATATAAGGACGCAAGATGGGCGCAGTTTTTGAGTTTGAGGCAAAGGACCTTGTCAATTGTAGATTATGAGAAGGAGTTTAACCGGTTGTCTCGTTATGCTCCGCATGGGGTTATGACGGATGATTTCAGATGCAAGCATTTTGAGGCCGGATTGAACGACTCTTTGAAGATTGCTTTGATTTCTTTAATGTGTATGCCTAGGGTAAGTTATTATCAGATTGCAGAGACTGCCGTGAGGGCGGAGAAGATAGAATCTTTGATTAGAGAGAGAGCTCAGCGCAGGAGTTCTGCCAGGGGTGGTGTTTCCTCATCTTCGGGTAAGAGGTCTAGGAACCCGCAAGATGAACCTGCGGCTGGTTCGGCTTCTAGAGGGAGAAGGCAAGGTTCAGCTGCAGTATCTGGTTCTGGTAGAGGTGGCCGGTCTGATGCTGCACCTGTTTGTTCGCACTGAAGTAAAACTCACTGGGGTGAGTGTAGGTAGGTGGTTGACTGGTGGGTGTTTCAGGTGTGGGAGCACCGAGCACCGTGTGGCTAATTGTCCCCAGATGGGTGAAGACTCGGGTCCTCAGGGAGGTACTAGCAGAGTTGGATCGAATGCTCCGCAGGCTGCTAGAGGTAGAGGTAGAGGTAGAGGTAGAGGTAGAGGTCGAGGCGGTCGACCCAGAGATGTAGCTGTTTCTGAGACTGTTGAGCGTCCTCCCCCAGTGGCCGCTAGAGCTTATGCAGTTAGAGCCAGAGAGGAGCAGGATGCCCCTATGTGATTGCTGGTAAGTTCCTACTCCATGACACTGAATTATATGCTCTAATAGACCCTGGTTCCACACACTCATATTTGTGCACGCATAAGTTTGTTGATAAGTTGCATGTGGTAGAGCAGTTAGACTATGAGATATGTGTGACCAATCCATTAGGGCATAGTGTCAGTGTGAGTAGAGTTTATAGGAGTTGTCCATTGATGGTTGAAGGTGTTGAGTTCCCTGTGGATTTGATAGAGTTGCCCTTCAGAGAGTATGATTTGATTTTGGGTATGGATTGGTTGAGCAAGCATCGAGCTGTGGTTGATTGTCATAGGAAGACCTTCTTGCTTCGGGATAGGAACAGAGTTCCAGTGTTTGTTAGAGGTTTGGGTGCGAGTTCTGTGAACAATGTGATTTCTGCAATTTAAGCAAAAAGGTTTATGAGAAAAGGTTGTGAGGCTTTTCTGGCTGTGGTTTTGGATTCCAGGAGGGATCAAGTTAGGATTGAGGACATCCATGTTGTCCGAGAGTTTAGTGATGTTTTACCGAGTGACTTGCCGGGTTTGCCTCCGGAGAGGGAAGTTGAGCTAGCCATAGAGATTATGCCGGGTACCACACCGGTGTCGAAAGCACCTTATCGGATGGCTCCTATAGAGTTGAGAGAACTTAAAACTCAACTATAAGAGCTATTGGATAAGGGTTTCATTCGACCCAGCATATCTCCTTGGGGAGCTCCAGTCCTGTTTGTTAAGAAAAAGGATGGGTCCTTGAGGATGTGTATCGACTACAGGCAGATTAATAAGGTCACAGTGAAGAATAAGTATCCGTTGCGCAGAGTTGAAGATTTGTTTGATCAGCTTCGAGGTGCAGGAGTGTTTTCCAAGATAGATCTTCGGTCTGGATATTATCAGCTTCGTGTTAAGAATGAGGATGTGGTTAAGACTGCATTTCAGACTCGGTATGGCCACTATGAGTTCCTTGTTATGCCGTTTGGTTTGACTAATGCTCCAGCGACATTCATGGATTTTATGAATAGAGTGTTTAGGCCATACTTAGACCGGTTTGTAGTGGTGTTTATAGACGACATTTTGGTGTTTTTCAAGGATGAGACCGAGCATGAAGAGCATCTTCGGTTAGTTTTGCAAGTTTTGAGAGAGCATCGGTTGTTTGCCAAGTTAAGTAAGTGTGATTTTTGGCTTCGGGAAGTGTCGTTTTTGGGCCATATAGTTTCAGCTAAGGGTATCCAAGTGGATCCAGCCAAAATTGAGGCGATAGTGGATTGGAAAGCGCCTAGGAATGTTCAGGAAGTGAGGAGTTTCCTTGGTCTAGCAGGGTACTACCGTCGGTTTGTTAAAGATTTCTCAATAATTGCTGCTCCGATGACCAGGTTATTGAGGAAAGGAGTTAAGTTCGAATGGTCGGATAAGTGTCAAGCCTATTTTGAGAGGTTGAAGCAGTTGTTAGTTGAAGCTCCTATATTGACTCAACCCACCTCGGGTAAGGAGTTTGTTATGTATAGTGACGCTTCAGGTGTTGGTTTGGGATGTGTTCTGATGCAGGAAGGTAAAGTTGTGGCTTATGCTTCTCGACAGTTGAAGCCACATGAGAGGAACTATCCGACACATGATCTTGAGTTAGCAGCGGTTGTCTTCGCTTTGAAGATTTGGCGTCATTATCTCTACGGGGAGAAGTGCAGGATCTTTATGGACCACAAGAGTTTGAAGTACTTCCTGACTCAGAAGGAACTGAATATGAGGCAACGTCGTTGGCTTGAGCTGTTTAAGGACTACGATTGCATTGTAGATTACCATCCGGGTAAGGCCAATATGGTCGCTGATGCTTTGAGTAGGAAGTCAGTTTCTGCCTTGTTTTTGAGACGGTTCCGATGGAGGTTTGGTTCCGATGGAGTTTTGATAGCTCAGTTAAGGGTCAAGCCTACTTTGAGATAGCGGATAGTTGATGCTCAGAGGGTTGATTAGAAGCTTCAGCGGATTGTACAAGAAGTCAGTTTGGCTAAGCAGTCAGAGTTTTCGGTTCAGGATGGGGTTCTTCTGTTTAGAAACCGTTTGTGTGTACCGAATAGTGAAGAGTTAAGAAGACAGATCTTGGATGAGGCACATAGTTCAGTTTTCACCATGCATATTTGAAGCAGTTCTTTTGGTGGTCTGGTATGAAGAGGGACATAGTGGACTTTGTATCCAAGTGCCTAACTTGTCAATAGGTAAAGGCTGAGCACAAAGTACCTTCGGGATTGCTTACGCCTTTGTCCGTTCCCGAGTGGAAGTGGGATGACATCGCCATGGATTTTATTTTCGGATTGCCTTTGACACAGAGAAAGCATAATTCTGTTTGGGTCATTGTGGATCGACTCACAAAGTCTGCTCACTTCTTACCAGTTAGGATGGATTATCCGATGCATAGATTGGCCAGTATTTATGTGCACAAGATAGTTCGGTTGCATGGAGTGCCCTTGTCCATAGTTTCAGATAGGGACCCAAGGTTCACATCTAAGTTCTGGAAAGAGTTACAGCGAGCTTTAGGTACCAAGCTGAAGTTCAGTACGGCATTTTATCCTCAGACAGATGGTCAGTCCGAGCGTGTGATTCAGATCTTAGAGGATATGATGAGGGCTTGTGTTTTGGACTTTCCGGGTAGTTGGGATAAGTATGTATCATTGATGGAGTTTGCCTACAACAACAGTTTTCAGTCTAGCATCGGTATGTCACCGTATGAGGCTCTGTATGGACGTCAGTGTAGGACTCCGGTTTGTTGGACAGAGTTATCTGAGAGGTCAGTGATTGGGCCAGATCTGGTTAGAGATACAGAGAAAAAGATCAGAGTTGTGCAGCGGAATTTGAAAGTGGCCAAGGATCGACAGAAGTCTTATGCTAATCTGAAGAGAAAAGATGTGCAGTTTGAAGTTGGGGACAAGGTTTTTCTTAAAGTGTCACCTTGGAGAAAAGTGCTTAGGTTTGGAAAGAAAGGAAAGCTTAGTCCTCGCTTTATTGGTCCGTATGAGGTTTTGGCAAGAGTTGGTCCAGTGGCATACAGGTTAGCTTTACCGATGGAATTATCGAAGCTTCATGATGTGTTTCACGTTTCGATGCTCCGTCGGTATAGATCGGATCCTTCCCATGTGTTGTCGGTTCAAGAAGTTCAAGTGCAGTCAGATTTTTCCTACGATGAGGAGCCTAGAACTATCCTAGCTCGGGAAGTAAGACAGTTGAGGAATAAGCAGATTCCTTTGGTCAAGGTTTTGTGGAATCACCACGGGGTTGAGGAAGCAACTTGGGAACCGGAGGAGTCGATCAGATTACAGTACCCGCAGTTGTTCAGTTCAGGTGAGAATTTCGAGGATGAAATTCTTGTTAGTAGGGGAGAGTTGTCACACCCCGTTTGCCCCCTAGTCGAATGAGCCATATATGTATGTGTGTGTATTTGCATGAGTTTTGTATAATAAGGGCATTTTGATAATTTTGCATATTTTAAGAGTTTTGCTAGCATGTGGGTGCATGCATGGTGCTATGGTGTGAATTAATTGGGACAGAATTGTGTGTGCATGAGTGCACCATAATAGGATTTGCACTAGTGGGTTATTGTAGTGTGTGGACATGCATATGTTTGTAGGGTGTGTTTATGGGGCTATGTTGGTGTGTGTTGCTCACACATATGTAGGATGCATTATTAGGGTGTCTCATTGTGTGTATGTGATGCACTTAGTTAGGGTGTGAGTGAATAATCTCCTCCACTAGATGATTGACATTTGTAAAGTGGGAAAGAGAAAAAGATGAAAAAGGGAAAATCAGAATTTTGAAAACCCATTCTCGTTCTTCCTTCTTCTCCTTCTTCTTCTTCCTCCTTTGCACTCTCTTAAGTGCCCTAACTTAGATTCAACCCTCTAGTGGTGGAAATTGATCATTGCATAGCATTTTAGAGGTAAATCTACTGCATTATTCTCCTTTTCTTCATTTGGTTCTCCATCTTCTTCTCTTTTTCTTATTTTCGGATTTGGGTTTGAAGTTTTGGGTTTTGTATTGTGTGTTATGTTGTTTTGTGCTTAGTGGAGCCTCCTCGTGAACCGAAGGGTAAGGAGTAGGTTGGGCCAAGTGGAACTAAGCAATAGGAGCGAAGGATTTTGAGGTTTGGGAATTTTTTGTTTTTGCATGCAAATGTGTTCTTGATGATTCTTGAGAAATTGAGTTGTAATATGCTTTTGTTATGGTATGTATGGTATGGGTCTTTGTTTTGGAATGTGGGACTTGCAACATTATGAGTTAATTATGATAAATTTTGGAATTGATGTGGTTTGAAGCATAAATTGGGTTTTTGATTGATTCTTGAAATTGGATGCTTAAATTAGTGGATTGTATGAAAATTCTTGTTACTAAATGTTATATTATGGTTTTTGATGTTAATGGATGGCTGGGTTTGAGGTAAGAGGCTCTTGATTAAATTGTATGTGAGATTAGGTGATTTTGGAGGAGGAAAACCTGCAGAATTCTGCAGATTTTTGAAATCCTGATGCTGTCGCGATCGCGGCAGAGAGCGGTGTTGGGAGCTTCGCTGTCGCGAGCACGCAATGCCATCACGAGCCCGCGACAGCTGAAGTGTTGTGCACCCTCTGTCGCGAGCGCGATAACTGTAGCGATCGCGACAGAGCGCGATGCTGGGCAAGTGCTATCGCGAGCACACGATTCGTCGCGAGCCCGCGACAGCACCAATTGTTCTCTGTCGCGATCGCGACATCCGTCGCGAGCGCGACAGAGTCTGGCCCTTCCGTCCTCCTCGCAGTCGCGAAGTCCGTCGCGCTCATGCAGCGAAGAGACTTCGGTCTCTATCGCGAGCGCGACAGTCCCTTATATGCTAAATGAGTTCTCTTTCATTGCGTGTGGTTTGAACTTCCGTTTCTTTTAACAGTTATGAGATTTATGCTTGGTATTTTATGAATAATATGAATATGGAACCATGAAATGAATATGTACATATATGATGATAATTTTGGAAGTTATGAAATGGATTGAATGGTTTATGTATGACCTGCTAGAGTCTAGTAAGTGGATAGTTAGGCATGCCTAATAGAGTCTTTGCTACAGCTTCTGTTTCCGTTTGGACCCCGTTCAGGTCCCCGTTTAGTTCCTCGCAAACTTCTGTAATGTGTTTGGATCTTGTTTAAGGTCCTTCAGAAAATGTTTGTGAATGAAAATTAAAATGGTTTTCGATTCGTACCCGTAAGGTACTATTCGTAGTCGGTTGGTACCCGTAAAGTACTTTCTGTTCACTCGTTATCCACTACCTTGAGTCAGCAGGTGTTTCAGTGCTTAAAGTGCTTTGTATGAATTATTATATGAGAAAACATATGTTGTATCTGTGTGGATTCAACGGTGAAGTATAATCTATTATGAGGATATGATTATTGATATGAATCTTCTGATGAATGGCTTTATGTATGTGAGCATGAGTTTATGCTATTGTTATGCCATGATTATCGTATGTACATGAAGTACGCATGTGATTTGCCTTAACGACCGTTGTGAATAGTTGTCCTTATTCTATATGTGTGTTTCCTCACTAAGCGTTTATCGCTTAGCACGGTGTGTTTACCCGTGCAGGTGCGGAAGGAGTTGTCTAGGGAGAGTCGCTGCCATCGAAGCCAACACAGCAGGGTCTTAGTGTAGGGCTTTATTTTTTTGTACCTTTGAGGATTCTTTTTGTATAGAACTCTCTTATGGTTTTGTAATAGCTTCCACTTTTGTATATGTATTCTGGGTTTTGTAATTATCCATTGTATCTCTTAGTTGATCAGAACAGTAATGTAATGCTTCAGTTATATTAATGCATGATCAGCTTATTCCTTGATTGGTGGTGCGAAGTTTTAAATTACCCTGTATTTCGTTATGTATGTTTATGTATGAATGTATGTGTATTATGTATCTGTGTAGTGGCACCTTTACTCATACAGCATCTCACTCCTTATCGGATGGGATCGCCTAAGTATGGGTAAGGGGTGTTACATGACATGTACATGTAGGAGATGGGAGTTGACAGGGTTACCGCGTCCACATGCAACTGCGGGTATAATAGCAAATAATGGTGACCCTTACGATTATGTGAGTGATTATTACAGTATTAATACATTCAAAAAAGTGTACTCCCACTACATCAATCCTCACAATCCTCAAGACCTTTGGCCCGAAGCCACTGATGACACAATGGTGATCCCGCCGAAGTCTAAGAAAAAGAAAAGAGGGAGAAGACCTACATGTAGGAGGAAGCAACCTGATGAACTGGAGCAGATGAGGGCTAAGAAGAAGGTTCAAAGAGAAACTGTGAGACCAAATGATGCTGTTGGCACACAAAAAATAAGTAAAAAAGGTAGTACTTCGAAAAAGTGTAGGTTGTGTGGTCAGGAGGGCCATAATGCTAGAAGACATGGTTCAGAAAACAAGAGGCCAAAGATAGAAGCTGAAACCCGACCTGACCCACCTGTTCATCAAAACACCAATGGCACTACTTGTACACAGGTAATTAAAATTTGCTGGTTACTTTAAAGTTACTTTTATATTTATTTCCCATCTCCCATTGCACTTAACATCTTCAATTTGCTGCACTTTTGCTGAAGGAAAACGTGTCTCAATTGTCACAGTCAAGTTAGATTATAAAGAAGAAGAGAAGCCCGAGAAAACTTACTGTCATAAGAGGGAAAGCAATTCCATCACGGTATAAGGGCCAAAGTTCAACCTAAAAGCAGAAGAAAACTCAAGGATAAAAGCCAAGATATATTTTCTGATTTGCTATTTTGTGAGACAATACTATCAGACAATTGTAATTCCTCATTTTGTAATGCACGCCTGACTGAGATTGGGATCAAATCCTTTATTATGCTTTTTGAGAGTTATGATGTTATATATATACTCTGGTTCACTTTTATTCAACTCGTACTTCATATTTCATTCAGGTTATTCCAAGCAATGAACTTCATTACTAGTTTTATTTGATGCAATGAGGTTGTTTATATCTGATGCAAGCAAGTTATTTAGCCTTATTGAACCTATACTTACAATAACACTTGCCAGGAAATTCTATCTTTCAAATGAACTATGACTTCGATTGACATATATGCCAAAACACAATTCATACTACATCAAACTACTCATATATTACATTGAGGACATCAAATTACAAATACCACATTCAACTACATAAGAAAGATTACAATGAAAAATATAAGAATAACAACAATGCTCCAGCAGATAGAACACATATTGCACTTAATATGTTTGCTATTATTGTTGGTGGCCAACTCCCTCGTATTTTTGGTGGCCAACTCCATCTCCAATCTTGCAATTTTTCTTAGAAAACCATTTATTACATAATTTGCCCTATTACTTAATGGTTCATCATACCATCTAAAAAAACCACAGCCGCCGTTATCCTATACAGAAGAAAACCCAGATCAATATCAAGATGAATTGAAATTACAATTAATGGAATATATGAATTACTCTTACCCGATTAACATGGCATGTGAAAAACCTCCTCATTGGATTTGTTTTAGTTTTCGACGTCTTCATTAAGGCTTCAACTCTGCAACCACAATACGAGTAAATAATTTCTCTTTCTTCACTTATACTAAAACGATTTTCAGTTCTTGATGAATACAAATGAGATGACATTGAAGAATATATTCAAGAAGACAATAAGATGAAAACTTGGTGAGATCGGGTAGGCAGAGAGCAGCCAACACGAAAATAAAGGAGAAATGCGGGAGATCTGCGCACAGAAATTGCGTCAACAGTTAGGAAGTAACACGATTTGGAGATGGCTCAGGGGGGAGAGAGAGATAGCACTTAACCATGAAGAAGATGACAAAGAAGTACACAAGTTAAAAATATCTGGATTTTTACTTTTTTTTTAAAGATGCCACGTCAAATCCAATCAGCAGCCGACATGGCAATTTATCCTAGGTGGCGATGTTAATGGTCATTTTTTCCACGCGTCAATGAGCGGATCAAATAAATCCCGGTCATTGTTCCCATCTCGTTACAAAATAAAAGCTGAGTTATTTTTTTGATACAAATCGAAGTTAAGTGATCACAACGTTGCAAGTTCAAAAGTTTAGTGACCACCGATGAAATTATCCCCCCTATTCTTACCCCGGTGCATTCCCGAAACACGACGCTACGTTCACTCAATGTAGAAAAGTATTAAGGATAATCAATAGCCCAAGCCTCATACCATTATGGTATATTAAGTGGAGACCTAAATGTTTGTTATACTCATGATGAGCTAGACTCATTGGTAGGAACCATGTTTGGGTAGCCCTAAAGTATCATCACTTCGATTAAAGCTCATATAGTGGAAATAGATACTTTCCCTAGGTGAAATATATCTTAATGTTGTGCAAGATATATGGGCTATTGTAGACACCGGATCCTGAGGCAGCTTAGACCAAGGTTACCTAATGATGAAAATGATACTAGTTTACGAGTAAAACGATTAAAAGTGACGATTTTCTTGTCCAAGTCTTGTTTTTATTTTAGTATTTTATTTTATTTTATTTATTGTTATTCTATTTTATTTTTATTTTTATTTTATCTTTTAAAATTTTCTCTCAGGTTTTCGGTGCCCTATCGCCGCGCGATCTGCACGGCATGCGGGGAGACTCTTGTCGGCAGCGCGCGTGTGGGTCACGCCTGCGAGCCGCGGCACCTATGCTCGAGGTGAGGTGCTTACACGCAGTGTGCGGACCCCTACACAGGAGCGCATGCCGTGCAAGCAACATGCGCCTCCCGCGCAGGCGCGACAAGCGCACGTCGCACTGGTGACATATGCCTCGCCGGGGCGCACATCGCACTGGCGACATGCGCCCGTAGCCCCTGCATGCTGCATGTCGTGTAGGCGACATGCAGCCCTGCGCGCCGCGACACGCGTGTCGTCTTCTTCGCCAGCACATGATTTTTTTTCGATTTTCTGGTGAAATTCAGGCTCCATTTCCATTTTTTAAGGGAAAAAATCTGATTTTGAAGGGCAATTAAGGATTTTTTTACCAAAAATTGTTTGAAAAAACCTAATTTTTTCAAGAGTCATAAAAAGAAAATGAGAACAGAAGAGGAGGGGTTTTTTTTTGGGATTCGAACGGCAGAAGAAAACCCAAAAATTAAACTAGAGTTCTTGAGAGCAAAACAATTTTTTCTTTTCTGAAAAATATTCTGAGTTTGTTCTTGAGCCAAGTAAATCGATTATTTGTGCCTAAGGCTCAATTCTCACAATCATATTTTCTACAAACAATTTTTAAACAGTGATTTTTAGATTTTCGTTTCAAACAAATTGACAAAGGAATCAACATTTTCTTTCATTTTGCAACCAAAGTTATATTTCTGAGGGTAAATACTGGGCTAAATCACCTATTTCTTTTTCTTATTTTTCTCTGTTTATTAGTTTTTTCTATTGTGTATATTTTATATGATTCTTGTTCTTTGATTTTGCTAATCTGTATACTGTATATAATTATTGTTGTTTGTTATATTTGATGTAAACTCAAGTTTGTTCATTATGATTTACATGCATATTGTTGTGTATTATTGATATATTTGTTATTTTCTATTGTTTGGTTGTTATTTGTTGTTTAGGAGTAATATTTGTTATCAATATGTTTATTATGATTTACATACATATTGTTGTGTATTATTGATATATTTGTTATTGTATATTATTAGGTTGTTATTTGTTGTTTAGGACTAATATTTGTTATCAATCTATTTATATTTTATTATTCATTCATTAATGTTTATTATTAATCATGCTATTATATATTGTTAAAGCTCTTTACAAGTTTTTCACTGTTGTTCATTATTTTTCTATTTATTGCCACTGCCAATTTATTCTTTGAAATCACTATTATTCATGTGTTACTTGTGTGTTATGATTTATTATTAATAATTAACTTAATCATTAATCTAGTTATTAAGTTATTTTTTATTTGACTATTGTAATTAATCTGTGGGTTGCCATAATTTATTTGTATGTATATTAATCAGTTTATCTTGAATAACATTAACTTAAATTAATTCATTTGCATGATGCATGAACATGGTTTATAAACTAATTAATATTAATTTTAATTTCTATTTGATTCTGACTTGCTATTACTAATTGGGTTAATTGATTGTTTATATTTAGTTAATGTGACTGATTATCTCTATTTAATTGATTTAATTGATTGTTCTGACTATTTATATTTAATTATTTTAATTGATTGTTTAATTGATCGTTTGAATTAATTATTTTATTCAATTAATTGCTTGCTTATATTATATTATTTATTTGATTTAATTTACTAACATTTTATTTTATTTCCTCCTTTTTTATCGCCTCCAAATTTATTTGTTTCCACCGTGAATGATACTCCTGGGCGAGCCGGAGGATCAGGAAATCCAATACCTTTACAACTTTGGTTTGCATATTTAAATTCAGCATTTCCTTTCCTTCGATTTATTTATCGTATTTGTGTATTACATGTGAAATTGATCATTTTTTATGCACGCTTGAATAAAAATCACCAATAATATATTTATTAATAAATTGGGATTTTTCCTAATAAAATGGACCAATCTCCTATTTTAACCAATAAAATCTCACTTTTAAATGGAGAATTAATTTTTATAAAATGGGATCACTCATCCTTGTTTTGTCAATCAATGCCAAAAAATAGTTCTTCAATTTTTAAGTTAATAAAAAGGAACCAATGTTCCTAAAATCCAATAAATATCCCGGTTTATGTATGACTTATCCCCTTCATTTAATATTTATTTTTTATTGACTTTGGGCCCTTGTAATTAATTTTTGGTGCAAATTTTATTCTTTAATTTATTTACCAATTTTTTTTTATTTTCTTTATTGCTTTCTTATATAATTGAAATGCATTTTAAATTTATTGTATGATCACGTGAGATGAGAGGTGGAATTTTGATTGTTAAAACTCATTTATAAACTTAACTTAAGGCATTAATAAGAGTGAAGTTCCGAACAACTTCTCTGGTTTAAGATCTTCGAGATTAGATGACCTTTCCCAATTTCTAGTAAATTGGGTGGCGACTCTAAAATACCTCAAAGGTGCTTAAAAGGTGTCACGAGGCTAGATGATCCTTCTAATGTTCTATTGGAGGGAGGCATTCCAAAATGTCTCGTGATGTCCAAGATCAAAAGACGCGAACCAATCCCTCGAGCCCTAAAAGTGGGTCTCGCCGAGAGGGCCTTTGATAGGTTCGGCGAGCATCATAGCCATCATGTATTAAAAAAAATAAAATAAATTAGATTTTTTTCATCAAAGGCTTCCATGCCCCGGTGAGCCCATCTTAATTTGATTGAAGTGTTCAAAAATATAATGACCAAAACTCATACGTATATGTATTAGATAAGAGATGTTATATTGCCAATTTTTCACCGTGCACCATGTGCATCCATTGGGTTTCCCATTAACCCATGGATGAAGCCCAAACTAAGAAAGAGACCACATTACTTCCTATGTGGGAGTGATAAGGTTAGAAGAATCTACTTGCTTATATGTGGTTGTTAATGTCGCATAACATATGATCAAGCATCATATATGTCATTCATGCATCATTCTAATAATTTGAGTCTTGCAATCATCATAAATTCATCTAAGTAGACTAGGGGTCTCAATGGTAGGCTAGTAAAGGCAAACTTGCTCTTTAAGTTATTGAAATTGGTGTCTAATTGAGATTCTGGGTCACTTTCAATAGCCAGGAAATCATCCTTAGAATCATCAATGGCAGAAGAAACCAGACCTTTGACCACTCAAGACCTAGCAAGGAGACTAAAGGATTTTGAGCAGAGGATGTTAGAGATGATGGGCACCATGGCCGAAATAATTGATCATCCTCCTACTGCACAACCAATAATAGTCCCTCCTCGGGGGCAAGTTGAACTGTCAGCTGGTGGGAAGGCTCCTCTCATAAGTAATATTGCCCGCCAACCTGTTAATAAGCATAGAGTTGCTACATTTATTGAGCTAAGAAGGGAAAGGATCCATAATCCCAATGAGGATTTTGTGATCTAGGAGGGAGATAAAGAGCTAATAGCACCTCAAGTTGTGAGGGGTAGCGGACCTAGGGTGGAGGATGAGGCAATGAGGGGAATGAGGCAATAAATGAAGGCGATTACCTACTTGTTATTAGCTAGAAAGGGGAATAACCTCAAGGATACAGATTTGAGGGATGAAAAGCTGCTATCCCAAAGGTTTAAGATGCTTGAGCATCCAAAATTCGATGGTACTTTTGACCCATTTGTACACATTAAGCAGTATATCTTGATGATGAAGGGCACAAGGTTGACTAAGAAGCAGAAGGTGGAATAGTTTTGCCTTAGTCTGATGGGTTCGATAGTAGACGTATCACGAGTTGGGCAGAAGGTCCTAGGATGATTAGGATCTCTTGACTGAAGAGTTCTTAAAGCAGTATTATTGCAGCACAAGAATGGAGGTCACCTTGAAGGACCTCGAACTCTTACAACAAATAAGTGACGAGTCATTCCATGAATACCTCACCAGATGGAGGAAAAGGGCCATGGAGATGAAGTAAAAGCCTGATGCTGCCGACCAGATTAGATTTTTCATTAAGAACTCTTGCCCCTACTTGAGGGATTTACTTAGCTTGAAAGGACTCAAAGATTAGTACTCATTCAAAGACATTATTTTAGAGCCTGAGGGGGCTTACCTAGCAAAGAAAGCAAGCCAAAATAACTTTCCTGGGAAAAGTTATGGGAACTAATCAGGGTATAAGTCGAGTGGTGCTGGAAGCAGTAATAACAGAAATGGTAAGACGGTCAAGGTTTCAGCTACTAAAGTTAGACAAGGCCAGAGGTACTCTTTTGATTTGGGCCGATCTCTGTCTTGTATATTAGAGAGATTAATGAAGGAGAGTAAGCTGAAGCCATTACAATCCAGGCCAACTATAAACCAGGGATAGTCGGGGCACAGAGGTGATCAATCAACTCACTAGGCATCTGGCAGATTATTGATGAACTTTGAGAAACAAGGTCCAAGATCTCATCGATTCCAAGCAGATCACGGATCCTGAAAAGAGAGAAAAAAGTACAAGTCGGACTATAATGCAGTCCTCCCACTTGTGTATATAATCGGGTGTGGTCTACCCGAGTGGCATATTTTACCAGATCTATATGGAGATGAGTACATTGCTATCACCCATCGGGAGACGAGTGAAGAAGGGATTCCCATGGCTGCGGTAGATTGTTAATCCACTAGTGAAAGTGGAGAAGAATGTTTGTGTTTTTTAGATGTTTCATTTTTTTAAATTCCTAGACTTTCTTCTTTTTTTATGACAATGTTTACAATGTTAGTTATTTCAATAAGATGAACAATTGGGCTTATTTACATGATGTTTCAGATGATTTTATTTCATATGATCGCGATGTATTCATTTTTGACATTAATTCAAATACTACAACTGCATTTAATCTCGGGACTTTGGAAAATCCAAAGAAAATATTAATAGCATCTGATATAACTTTTGAAGAGAGGAACATTCTGAGAGATAATAATAAAAAAAAAAAAAAAAGAAAATGCCTTTTCTTGGACTTGGAATGACATGTTAAAAATTGACAAGGGCATTACTAGGACAACATACTTCACTTTGCCAACTTAACAGCAATCGAAGTTTCAAAAGCTATTCTTTTGCTTCTTAAGCAATCTAGGACACATACAGTGCAGCCAAATGAAATCAAGCTCCAATCATTAAGGGGGCTGACTCAAAAGCTAGACTATCAAATTCAAAATAAATGAAGCTTTGGGTCCTCACAATAAAAAAAGAAAAGAAAAATAAAAAAAAAAAACACAGTTTTGTCCTAAACTATCTGGGGCTGGTTTGTAACTAAATCTCAACCATTAAGGGATATTTTAGTAATTGAGCCCTTAAAGCTAACAAAAGCAAGGTGTGGGATTTGACAGTCAAGATTCCAAACGGAGAACTCACCGTCTTTGCTAGTTTGCATAGGGGTCAAAAAGGGAATATTAGATGGAACAACCATCCCAGTTGACGATGATGAAAGTAAGTCCAAATGAGCAAATAGACATCGACAAACTGAAGGAGGTCTTATGGCAAAGGCTAAAAAAAAGGAGAGAAAAAATAATAATAAATGCCCGCGGGTTGAAAATCGAAAAAAGGCGACCTCACTAAAATTGGGTGCCCTGCCAAGGTGAAGATAGGAAAAAAGGCATCCTGAGCAAAAATAAAGGGTTGAGAAAAAATTTTTAATCATGAAAACCCAATAGAGCTGATTGATAACAGGAGTTTGACGCTCACAAGATCTATCTCGAGATTAAATGAGGTCTTGTATTTTTTGAGTTAATGCCAACTAAAGATCATGCATGATAACATCAAATTGAATGGTATCTGCATCATCTTCTACACCTTCCACAAACACCAACAATTCCCCAAGCCAACATGGTATCTACCAATTATTTTCTTATGAAGGATCAAATCACAAGAAGGTTCTTCTATAGGGTCCCAGTGAAAATGGTGTGTACACTCTGCGGTCACCTCCAAAGTAAGCCTATAATGCTGAAATTCCAACAACAAATGAGTGGCAAATGTGGAAGCCCACTATTTTTATAATCCATTAAAAAAACAATTTTTATCTTTACTTTATACAAAAAAGTTAAAATTTATAAAAATATGAAATTTATAGATGTGGAAGCCCACTAAGTCTAAGAAAGTCCAACTTTGAAAATACTATCTTATTAGTTTTCAAATTCTTATCTCTTTCATTAATTGACTATTCTCTATCTCCCAGCCCATCTCATTGTGGTCATCATTATTTAGTCATACATAATTATTTTTATGTCACTCTTCTTTTTCCAGGTCATCTAATTATACACCAACTCCTTCATCCACGTGATTAACAATCCAGATGGTACCCCATCAATTCACGAGGTAATTGGGAAGAGTTGGTTTGTTTGATGCATTAACCTAGAGAGGATTAAGAAGAGTAAGTTTGTTTGTTATTATTCTTTTTCTTTTATAATTGAAAAGGCAATAAAGCTATAATCTTGTTAAAATATTTATGCCGCAAGTTATTATATGAACTCAGTCTAAACATTATGTGAATCAGCTATAGTTTTATTGATATATATATATATATATATATATATATATATATATATATATATATATATATATATATAACTATAGTATATCAAAAAAATAATTATATTAATACATCAATTTCGTTATGATTAAATTTTGTTATATCTAATATCATAAAATTTTGAAAGCAATTTATTCATTTCTTTTTCTTTTTCTTGAAGGAAAAAAAAATTCAGAGGCATTATTTAGATGTAGATGTAAGTTTAGAAAATTCAAAACCCCATAATTTTCCATAAGTCCCAGTAAAATGGAATGATAGAATTGGCTTTTTCCCTTTATCTTCTCCATGAATATGGATGTGGGACATCAATATTTACATGATTTCTTTTTATTCTTTTGTTTAGCCTTAGTTTTTTTTAAAGACTAAGTCAGTCTTATCCTTTAAGAAATCCATTGGCATCTTAGATTCACAAATGAACCTTTCGTAGACCAAATATGTCTAGCACACATTATGTGCTCAGATTGAGGAAGCAATTATTGTACAGACTGAACTAAACCCTATTACAAATTTATATCATGCAATTGGAACAAGTAGTCACTCATAAATGTATAAGAAACAATTATATTCAAAAATGAAAAAAATAATTCAAATGCAAATGTGAATAAGTAAATAACAACATAAATTGTAATTACTTTTTGCATATCAGAAATCGGGGTCAGTCCCTCTCCATCACCAAGATCCAAATTTGAAATCAAGTTATTTAGGAACCAACTCAATGAATGTTTGGTCTCCTGATCAATAAT
The DNA here is from genome assembly GCA_947683425.1 of Excoecaria cochinchinensis. NCBI lineage: Eukaryota > Viridiplantae > Streptophyta > Magnoliopsida > Malpighiales > Euphorbiaceae > Excoecaria > Excoecaria cochinchinensis. The sequence continues at coordinate 4,695,322 of CANTUQ010000150.1, read as the reverse complement.
AGCCCAGGCAATTGGAAACATTTGCTAGTCAAAGAGGATTCTAGTAAATTAAAATCTCATTCCTTAAATCAAATGGAGGAAAATCCTTCCTATAAATAAATTGCACAAAAGAGTTTAATTAGGAAAGGAAAAACTAAATAAAGAAACTAAGGATTAGTTACAAAATGGTAACCATAATTCTAGGCCCATAAATATAGAAAATAAGTCAAAAACTAGCTGTTAAGGATTATTAAGGAATTAGTTGTTTTGAATCTTGTATCTTGTCTTGATCATTTGCTTGTTTTAGTTTTGCTTCTTCACCCTTTTTTAAGTTAGAGGGAAGGAGAACATGGACTCCAAGCTTGTCACACAAACCTTAAAAGGTAGCTTTAGCTAATAATTTAGTGAAAATATCGGCTATTTGCAGAGAAGATCGAACAAATCTTGTAACCAAGCTTCTAAAAGCAACTTTCTCTCTTACAAAGTGATAATCAATGGCAGTATGTTTAGACCAAGAATGGAAAACTGAATTCACAATCATGTATAAAGCACTTAAATTATCAAAGAATAATTGTGGTGGTTGATATAAACTAACTCCAATATCCCGTAGGATCAATGTGATCCATGTAAGTTTAGCTGTAGTCACTGACATAGACCTGTGTTTTTCTTTGAAACTTGACCTAGAAACTGTTGGTTGCCTTTTTGAAGACTAAAAAATATAGTTGCTTCCAAGATACACACAATAACCCAATGTAGTTCTTCTTGTTGTATGACATCTAGCCCAGTCAGCAAGACTGAAATTTAATGTTCCTTTAACATATCAAATTATCCTCTTAATCGCTTTGAAATCACCTATCATATAATTCTATACCTTTTGACATATCTTGTGCATAGCATGAACAATATCTGGCCGAGTGTGAGTTAAATAAAGGAGAGCTCCAGCTAGACTTTGATAAGTTTTGGCTTCAAATGTTGTATTTTCTTTATCTGTTTGTTGTACTTTCATAACCATAGGAGTGTTGAAGTGATAACTTGATCCCAAGCCAGCTTTGACAATTAAATCCTTGTTATATTTGCTTTGAGAGAGATTGATCCCGGAGGTTGTGTATTGAACTTTTAATCCTAAAAAGTAGTGCAATTGTCCCAAGTCTTTAATAGCGAATTCTCATCCTAGTGCAACAATAAGTGCTAAATGAAGGAGTCATTATTTCCTGTTACCACAATATCATCAACATAAATTAGCATAATGATAATGATTTAATTTTTGTGTAAAACAAATAATGAAGAATATGCACTACTATAACTAAAATCAAAGTGAATATAAAATTTTGATAGTTTGTCGAACCAAGCCCTCAGGGCTTGTTTTAACCCATAAATAGATTTGTGTAGCTTACACCCAAAGTGAGGGAGTTGAGAATCCTTAAATCCTGGAGGTTGTTCTATAAAGACTATTTCGCTAAATTCCCCATGAAGGAATGCAATTTTCACGTCAAACTTTCTTAATGTCCAATTAGATGTCACGGCAATGGCAAGAACGATTTGAATTATAATGACTCTTACAACAAGAGTGAAAGTCTCATAGTAGTTAACTCCTGGTATTTGGGTATAACCTTTAGTGACTAGCCGTGCTTTATAATGATCTAGGGTACCATCTTTGTTAAGTTTGGTCTTAAATATCCATTTGGATCGTATGATATTGGTGTGTGCATGTCTGAATACAAGAGACCATGTTTTATTTGAGTAGAGTGCATAGAGTGCTTGCTTCATTGCCTTGTACCAATGGGGAATGGAGACAACTTTCTTCCATGTAGTTAGTTCTGCTATATTAGTTGTATATGTGAGTGCTTCAGGTTTAGAATTCTTTCTCTCTCTTATTCTTTGCATTGCCATAGCTAACTCAGGATCAAGTTTTGGTCTTTGAGCTAATTGACATCATGTTATCATCTTATGTCGTTGTTCATTTGTTGTTCATCTTATGTTGTTCTTCATTTATTGTACCTGCAAGAGGAATATCAATAATTAAATTATTTTAGATATCTCGATAATTATTTGATAAAGATGAAGAAGAGTAATTTTGTATTGAGTCATCCTGTTCAGGTTGAGAAATCGGTTCAAGTTGGTGTAAAGGTTGACCAACTTGTTGATTCATGTATGTGTGATCAATGTCACGAAAGCTTACTTTTGTTTGAATATCCTGATCCAAGTCTGCTTCTTGTGGGCTTTCCACTTCGGTGTGCATATTATCTGCTCCTTGAATTATCGTTGCCTCTCCTTGAGGATTATCCATGATATTATCCATCATTGTTATAGTTTGGCCAACATCGAGAATGTTCTTTGTTTTGTCATCCAGAATCCGTATCATTGTAGGACATGGACTTATTAGCTCGTTTGGAGTATCTAATTGCTGGTTCCCATTTTGAATCCAAGTTTCTTTACTAGTGTAGGACAGTAACTTTGGAGATGTAGTATTAACATCTTCAGTGTTTTTATCAAAAGGAAATTGGCTTTTATCAAACACCATATGCTTAGAGATATACACTCAATTGGATTGAGTGTTAAGACAATGTTATCCTTTTTCAATGAACTATACCTGATAAAAACACGAGAATATATTCTTTTAGAAAACTTGTCTTTTCCATAATTGCGAAGGTAGGGATAGCATATGCATCCAAAGCTCCTTAGATTTTCATAATTGGGGTTAGTACCAAAGAGTTTTAAAAATGGTCACTCCATTTTGAGTTTTTTTTTTTGGTAGCAATCTATTTATAATGAAAATTGAGGTAAGAAAAGCATCAACCTAATATTTCATTGGGAGTTTTGATTGAAAAAGTAAGGCCAATCCCATCTTAATAATGTGGTGATGTTTCCTCTCTGCCACACCATTTTACTCAGGGGTGTTGGGACAAGAAAATTGATGTTGAATTCCACAATGCTATAGATGAGTTTCAAAATTTTTTGACATAAACTCACAACCCCCATCACTTTGAAAAATCTTAATTTTCTTATTAAATTGATTTTCAACGAGTTTTTATAATTTAATAAATTGTTCAAAGAAATCAGAATTTCTTTTTAAAGTTATAATCCAATAATAATGAGATAAATCATCAATTATGATAGCATAATATTTAAAATTTTGACAATAAGAAATAGGGGCAGGACCCTATAAATCACAATGAAATTTTTCATATAGTTGTTGAGAATTATTCATTGAGAAATTAAAAGGAAATCTGCAAATTTTTCCCATTTGACAAAAAGGACAAATGATTCCTTATATTTTCCAATTTTAAATACTAATAAATTCTTTATTTTTCAAGAAATTTAAAACTTTATAATTTGCATGACTCAAATGTTGATGATAAATTATTAACGATGCAGTATTGGAGATAACAGAGAGAGCAAAATTTCGTAATTCTTCTAAAGCATAGAGACCACCTTTCTTGATACCTTTAGCTATCATTCTTCCCTATAAATCCTCAACAAAAAATTCATTAGCATTGAATTTAATATTGCAAGCATTATCTTGAGTTAATTGACTGACAAATTAAAGTTTTTTCTTAATTTCAAGTACTATCAAAATATTATTTAATTTAAGGCTACCTTTTTAGTATTTATAAGACCCTCACCAACGTGAGTAATTTAGAGACTATTACCATCACCAACATATAATGATTCATTACCATGATAGGGAGTGAGTTTAGAAGTTTTACCAATATGGTTCATGATGTGTATTATCACACCCGAATTAGTATTGAGAGTAGGACCATGTTCCTCATTTATGTTAAGAGCGGCTAATGCTTGAGGTAGCTCTTTTTCGGGTTAAATGAAATGATCAAATTTGCTCTAGTATTTGATTGTTGTATGATTTCTTTTGCCATAAATTTTGCATACAATAGTGTCATCCCTTTTGTGAGATGATGAATTACTTGGCTGATTTTCATCAATTTTTTCTTTGAAAGCTTGCTAATTTTGATTGGCAGTAAGACCAAAGCCGCGGCCACTAGAATTAAAACAACCTTTATGGCCATGACCTATTCCATGCCTATTATAGAAAGCTTGACGATGATTTTTTCGGTTATCATTAATTTCAGCTTCCATTTGTAAAGTTTGCTTATGAGCCTTCAGTGAAAGAATAAATTGGTTGTAAGAGGGATAATGAACAGCATTACCATTCAAAAATTTATATATTTTAGACCAAAACCTAGTGCAAGTTAGAAGACTTTGTTGGTTTTATCAAGAGATTTTCATATGGCAGTAAGGTTATCCCAGAGACCTTTGAGCTATACTGATGGTCACGTAATATAGAACTGCTAGTAATGGAGTATCACACAATAGTGCACAGAGATCTGAGAACACATGCTAGAACCGTTTCCTGATTCAATCACAGTCATACATTATAATTATGCATACTAATTAAATTTTTTTCATTCATAATTCACATTCTCATATTAACATTTTGTCATTTCATTTCCTGTATATTCTACTATATACACAATATTTGTTTGAAAAACCATGATAGATCAATTAGAATCATGAAAGATGTTCATTATGTGCCTAGTTTGTCAAAAAAATCTCATTTCCATAGGAGGTCTAGAAGAAAAGGGTTTCAAGGTGTGAGCAAAATATGGAGTAATGAAGATAATCTCTAGTGCACTTGTAGTGTTAAAGGGAATTTGAAATAATAACAAATTGTACCACTACCAAGGTACTACTGTTATTGGTACAACAGTAGTGACTTCTACTAATGAAAATGAGTTAGAAGCAACCAGGTTATGGCATATGAGCTTGGGGCATATAGGTGAAAAATCCTTGAATCTCCTAGTGAAACAAGGATTGTTGAAAGGAGTTCAGATTTGCAAATTGGATTTTTGCGAGGATTATGTCAAAGGGAAAAAGATAAGGGTGACATTTAGAATAGCAATCCACGATACTAATGGTATTTTGGAATATATTCATTCTGATGTATGGGGACCTTCCTAGACGGCTTCTTTGGGAGGAAAACAGAACTATATGACATTTGTTGATGATTTTTCTCGGAGAGTTTGGGTGTATACTATGAAGACTAAGGATAAAGTGCTAGGAGTTTTTCTCAAAAAGAAAAAGATGGTGAAAACTCAAACAGGCCAAAGGATCAAGCATCCCCATATAGATAATAGCGGGGAATACAGAAGTGATCCATTTATGAAGGTGTGTGAAGATAAAGGCATTGTCAGACACTTCGTAGTCAGAAATACACCACAATATAATGGAGCGGCAGAATACATGAACCGGACATTGCTGGAGAAAGTTTGGTATATGTTGTCCAATACTGGGTTAGGTGGAGAATTTTAGGCTGAAGCTATTACATATGCTTACCATCTCATTAATCACCTACCATGTAGTGCTATTGGTGGTAAAATGCCATTGGATAAATGGTTTGGAAAACCTATTACAAATTATAATTCCTTACATATGTTTGGTTCCACTGCATACCATTATATTAAAGAATCAAAGTTGGATTCACGTGCAAAGATAGCAATTTTTATGGAAATCACCTCTGGTGTGAAAGGATATCAACTTTGGTGCCCAGAGTCAAAGAAAATAATTTTCAGCAGGGATATTACATTTAATGAATCTACCATGTTGAGAAAGGTGACAAATGAAAGTGTTGAGTAGACGGATTGTACTCCAAAACAAGTGGAGTTTAAAAGGAAAATTGTTAGCCCAGCAAATGATGAAGCAGATGCAGAAACTCCTATAGTAGATGAGGAGTCAGATGACGAAGAGGTTTTAACCCAAGAACCTCCACAACAACCTGAATCAATTACATTAAGTAAGCCAAAGAGGAAAATTAAAAAGCCTGCTCACTATGTTGATATGGTGGCTTACACATTCCAAATTGTAACTAATGACATTCCTACCACTTATAATGAAGCAGTCAAAAGTTCTAAAGTAAAAAAGTGAAAGAAAGACATGAATGATAAAATGCAGTCCATTTATAAGAATCATACATGGAAGCTAGCTAATCTCCCGAAGAGAAAGAAGGCAATTGGGTGCAAATAGGTATATGAAAAGAAAGATGGATTTCCTGACAAGAATCGATGTTCGCTATAAGGTAAGGCTGGTGGCTAAAGGCTACACTCAAACGGAGGAAATTGACTATAATGAAGTTTTTTTCTCCAGTTGTAAAATATTCCTCCATTCGAATTTTGTTGTCTTTGGTGGAACAATTGGATATGAAACTAGTTTAGTTGGATGTAAAAACTGAATTTTTACATGGTGACTTAGAGGAGGAAATCTATATGGTTCAACCCAAAAGATTTAAAGTTGCTGGAAAAGAAAATATGGTATGCAAGATTGAAAATTATTATACAGATTGAAGCAATCTCCGAGGCAGTGGTACAAACAATTTGACAAGTTTATGATGGGGCAAAAGTACACAAGAAGCAAATATGATTATTGTGTTTATTTGCGCAAGCTATAAGATGAATCCTACATATATCTTCTTCTTTATGCTGATGAGATGTTGATAACTTCCAGGAGTCTGATAGAGATTGAGCAATTAAAAACTCAGTTGAATAGGGAGTTTGAAATGACGGATCTAGGTAAAGCTAAGAAAATTCTTAGTATTGAGATAAGCAGAGATAGGAAATTGGGGAGACTTTGTTTGACTCAAAAACAGTATATGAGAAGGGTGCTAAAACGTTTTGGCATGAATGAAAAGTCAAAACTTGCTAGTACTCCTCTTGTACCTCATTTCAAGCTTAGTGCATCTTTGCCTCTAAAGAATGAAGCAGAACGAGAATACATGGAGCAAGTACCATATGAAAATACTGTTGGTAGCTTAATGTATGCTATGGTGTTTATAAAGCCCGATATTTTACAGGCAGTTAGGATTGTGAGTAGGTATATGCATGATCCTAGAATGTAACACTGGCAAGCTATGAAATGGATTATGCGGTACATTTTGAATATCATAGATGTTGGTTTGGTATTTCAGCGGGATGATTAAGATGGTCAATGTGTAGGTGGATATTATAATTCCTACTATGCTAGTGATTTGGACAAGATCAACTACTGGTTATGTGTTTCCTCTTGCGAAGGCATCAGTTAGTTAGAAATCAACTTTACAGTCAACAGTTATTATCCACTACTGAGGCAGAATATATGGCAGTTACAGAGGCTGTGAAGGAGGTAAGTTGGCTTCAAGGGTTGCTTGGTGAACTAGGGGTTCAATAAAAGCACATCAAAGTGCACTGTGATAATTAGATTGTTATTATTTTGGCAAAGAACCAAGTTTACCATGCAAGGAAGAAGCATATCAATTTTCGTTATCACTTTGTACAAGAGGTTCTGGAAGAAGGTGGAGTAATAATTCAAAAGATTAGGACCACTGAAAATCTTGCTAATATGTTGACAAAAGTGGTAACTGCAGTCAAGTTACAACATTATTTAGACTTAATCAATATTGTTAAAAGTTGAAGTTGGGCACTTTGAAACGCAATTGGTGACACTACTAAAATTGAGTTTTGTGAGAGATTTTAAGATGTAGAATTGTGCCAAGGTGGAGATTTGTTGGAAAAGTCAACAATTGTGGCTTAATTCATTTATTATCCCACATCGAGAAATTGTAAAGAAAGGGGGATTTGTTAAAGCTATAAATATAGGCCCTCCCTTCCTAATTAAAATCATCCCATAATTGTCATTCTTTCCTAAGGCAAAATTCTTTCTCTCTTTTGTAAATATTTCATTTTTATTATTTCTTTGAAATAGTGAAATATAATTTGGTAGTTTGGCCGAATCTCATTAAATTTTGGTATTCTTTATTTATCTATTTAATAGCTATTGTTGGGTATATTGTTAGTAAATTATTATGTTGTTAAATTACTTAGGAAAATTCTGTCTAAAGAGATTGAGTTTTAAGTGAGATAATTTGTGACCCCTCCAGCCTTTCCTGATAATTTTACCTTGTGTGGTTTTTCAGTACAATCGTTTACGCTTTATTCACCTGCGCAATAGTGTTCGAAGTGAATTTGATGGAAATTAATCTAAGTTTCCACAACGCCTACATCAAAACTACTCCCTAATCCTATGTTGGCGATATTTTTGCGGAGTTTCCTTAACTGTGGTGTGATCACTAGTACCTGCACCGGTTAACACTCGTGCTAAGCATAAAGCTTAGTGGAAAATACTTGATTTCGAATGACCACTCACAATAGTCATCCATTAATCACACGCAGATAATAATAACACATAACTATATAAATATATTTCATCATGGAAAGATTACATTCATAGAATATGTACGATCATGCAAAAAATATGCTAATAACATATGTACACCATCACACATACATTTTTATTGCTATTATTACAATACATTAAAGAATATCACTTTCAAACTACTAACATCATACTCATCGATGGATATTCAATAAACAATCATATCAAAACATTTAACACAATTCATTATTCATTTGCTTTCCTATAGTAGTAGATAACAGAAAAAAAATAGGTGCCCGTAAGTACAAACAGAACGATAAGTACCTGAACGTACTGATTGTAAAATACCTACAGGTATACAGAATAGTATGTACCCAAAGTTACAATATAATGGGAGACTCGTAGAATCTCTGACACATAAAGTGTCAATAGAACAGTAGGCAGTTGCAACGGAGGTCCCTATAGGCATGCCTATCTATCTACAACTTAGACTAATAAGTAGACATCACATTTTTAATTATAATTTTATTATTAGTAATATCTAGTACATTCATGACACATCACTATTAGAGCACATTCCAATATACAAATATTATATACAATTAATAACATATACTAATTATTTCCTGTCATTTTCGACAATCAAATAATAAATATGCATGCATTTTCTTAGTAAAATTATCATTAAATCGTCATGTTCATAATGGTATACACTTATAATTTTTTTCATAATGGAATACATTTATATTATAACGATTAACACACGTTGGACAAACTTTAGAAACTTCCAATGAAAATCACCCACTAATTATGCTAAAAATAGGGAACATGACGTACAGGTTGCAAGTCCCATTTTAGCTGGCCTTTTTCACCTAGCAAATGACATCTCCAGGCAAATATTCTTCTAAACAATTTTTAAACTATATCTTAAGTTCATTTTGGTATAAAAATCATCTAATTTGTCAGACCTAGGAGTTATGGCCTCAGGAATACTAACTATTCCCACTGTATTGGCAGGAACATAAGTGTAAATTTAACCATATTTTCTTAGGTCTTGCAGACATAATTAGGTCATGGTGTCTTATAATATTTAAAGTTTTATCTCTTACATTTCATCTCCAACTAGAATCACTCCAATTGAAGGCCTGTAGGCTAAGATATAGCCAAAATAAAGTGATTGGGCCAGGGGGTTCCTAGGACAGAGTTTCAATACCCTAACTCCTCCTGACTCTATAACCCATTTTCATGCAAACTAATACCCATTCATCATTCAATCACTCAATCCACATCCATAGCACACTTACAAACCATTCAATTTACATAAGCACATACTCAAGAAATCAAATATTTCCAAACCTATTTTGGATACATCAAACTTCTCTTCAGCCTTCCTTGGCTCCTTCCTTCTATGGCTAGAATCTTCCACTAATTTACCATAGAATTCATGTTAATGACATCCTTAAACCCATAAATTTCAGTTGGTATCAATAGAGAAAGAGAGGAGGAAAAATTAGGGCTTTTTTTTTCTTTTGGTGTAAAACCAAAAGTATTCAACAATTTGGGGCTACCATGGAAAAAATTGGGAAAATGGTGTGTCAGAAAATGGCAACCCAAGTTGCCGTTTTCTGACGTTGTGGGTCCCACTCACATGGGACTCCTGGTTGCTAAAAAACGGCAACCTCAATTGTCGTTTTCTATCATTATTTAATTTTTTTTCTTCACCCAGGTGCAAAACGACACTGTTTTGCACCAGGTCTTATCACGTGGGCAACCCAAGTTGCCGTTTTCTGACGTTGTGGGTCCCACTCACATGGGACTCCTGGTTGCTAAAAAACGGCAACCTCAATTGTCGTTTTCTATCATTATTTAATTTTTTTTCTTCACCCAGGTGCAAAACGACACTGTTTTGCACCAGGTCTTATCACGTGGGCCTTGGTGGGCCTGGTTAGTCAGAAAACGGCACATGGGTCTGCCATTTTCTGACTGGTTTGTTTTGGCCCTTTTAACACTGCAGCGCATAGTTGTTATTGTACACTGCAGCGTAGCAGACCCGTGAAGCAGGGGTCTGCTATGCAAAATAAAAGAAATTTATTTTTATTTTTTTTATTATTTTGCCCCTTTATAAAAGCAATCCTCAATGTTTACTTCCTCTCTCTTTCAGTTCATTTTCTTTGCAATAAGGGTATATTTCAAGTAATCAATGCTCTCTTATTTAATTTACTTTGCTATTGTATTATTTTATATCTTAAATTATACTCTTAGTGTATGAAGTTGATAATCTGTGGTTGTTTTGTTAACGGGAAGAAAAGACATTGTTGTGTTAAAAAATTATAATTTAGTTATGTTTATAAGATTTGAGGTTTTAGCTAACATTTTGTTGTCATTTCTAAATTGCAGACAATCACGATCAATATTTACCGAGGTAAGTTATTTTTTTTTGTTATCTATAATATAAAAATTTTTGTTATGATAACCATTGAGCACGTATTTTTGTATAGTTAATGTAAAAAAATTATAATTTTGAAGTTATGTAAAAGTATTAGGAGTTGGTGTGTTTTTTGACTTAAAGTTTAATCTCACGATGTCTAGGAATGTAGTTTAATTTCACGATGAATTAAAGTTATGTACTATTTATAGATTTAATTAGCAAATTTAAATTAAAGTTTAGAAGTGAAATAATTAAAATATTAATGTAGCAGATTAAAAGAGCAGTCAGTGTGAAAAGTTATAATAATGTCACGATGAAGAAGTAATTTTGTATATAATATGTAAGATAATGTTTTGTAAACTTGGTAGGAAAAATTTATTTTTAAGGTTATATGTGGGAAGTATGTAAATTTTGATAGTATTAGAAATATGAATTAATTAAAAACTATCATGCCGTTAATTGTAGGAGTAAGAAAATGTCGATTCCAGCCATTTTTATAATACATACCGGAGGACAGTCAGTATGGGGTATAGCTGGTTATCAATATGATACTTCAAGCTCATCAGGACATTCGAAGAGACTGAAACTTAGAAACAAGCCAACATTTGCAGAACTTATTTATAAGATATCAGTAAAATTGGATCTTGCTGTGGATGTGAGGGTTAGTAGAGTAATATATAAGTGTCCTATAAACAGTCAGGGCTCGTATTCATGGGCACTTATGGACGTAGCGAACGACGATGACGTTGAGCAAATATACAAAAATTTTGTGGCATTTCCTAGATATACGGTTGTGGAGCTAATTATTGAAACCGAACAAATCGTAATTGGCGAAGTACAAAATGTGTCGAATGATGGTGATCAGTTGAACACGAATGATGCTGCAGATCCAATACCGATGGGGGATGGGACAAGCGGTGGGGGGATCAATTTTGGTTTGCAGTGTGAGGATCTAGCACAGTGTCAAGCGGTTGATGATTTGGAAATGATAGAAGCAAGTCCAATAAGAGAGTTCAAAGGGCAAAGTAAAGTTAATTTGGCCTCAAGTTCAAGGGTTGATTGTGGTGATATTGCATGTTGTGAAATGGAGCTGATCGATAATGGGTACATTTCTCCAAATTTAGATCCAGAGGAGGACGACGAGGAGATTGACCTGAATGAAGCTATTGAGAAGACCGGTATTAGAAGAGATGACCAAGTTCTTACAAGTTATGCAACCCATGTGATAGAAGGCCTTCAGAATATGAACATTAATGATGTCATGTATGATGTGGGTGGACAGAATGAGATATCACGATTTAAATTTTTGTCACTGCACCATACAAATGTTAATTTTGCAGAAGCTCAGATCAATGCATCTAGTAATGTCCCAACAGTGAGATGGGATGGTGTATCGAAATTATGCGAAGGCTTGGTGTTTACATCAAAGGATGAAGTTAAAGCAAGTGTGAAGAAATGGTCGATTATGAATAATGTTTCATATAAAGTTGTTGAGTCAAAGCCATCATATTGGGTCGTATGTTGCTCCCGAGCGGATGAAACTAGTTGTCAATGGAGACTACGAGCTATGAAAAAAAGGATATGTTCACACTAGATTATTAGTGTGTGCAAGGCATCGCACAACTATACAACATCACTGGTTTCTCAACAACATAGACAGTTAGATTCGCAGATCATTTGTGATTGCATCCAAGAGATGGCTAGTGCGACTCCCGATCTCAAAGTTAGTGTGATTATGGCAGACATCAGGAATCATTTCAACTATGACGTATCGTATAGTAAGGCGTGGTATGCTAAGACTAAGGCGCTGGAAGAAATATTTGGCAATTATGCGGATTCGTATGGGAAATTGCCATTTTACCTTAAAGCAATGGAGAGGTATAATCCGGGTTTTTGTTATGAATTTGTTGTAGATGATAGTGCGCAACAAAATTGTAGGCAATTCAGAAGATTGTTTTGGGCATTTAAGCCATGTATAGAGGGCTTATCACATTACAAGCCATTATTGCTAATAGATGGGACGTTTATGACAGGCAAGTTTCACCGGACTCTTTTGATTGCAAGGTCTATTGATGGTAACAATTATTTGTACCCGGCAGCATTTGCTGTGGTTGAAGGCAAAAATAAATCTAGCTGGGCACGGTTCATAACATGCATCCGGCTGTATGTGACTATGCGGTCAAGTGTAATAGTTATTTCTGACCGGCATGCTGGCATTTTGGCCTTATTTTGCGATGAAAATAGAAAATAGAAGGAGCCATTGGCGTTCCATCATTATTGTCTCCGCCATTTTGTGTCAAATTATAATATTGCACACCGAAATTCCAAAATCAAGGACATGTTGCATAACGCAGGTATGTCGTTAATTTTTTATTCCACAAAATTAAGATAATGGACACTGTGTCAAAGTTAGCAAAGATGCTTGAATATAAATGTTATCTTTTATTTGCAGCAAACAATTTCCAACCTAGGAAGTTCTTTAAATGAATGGATGCAATAAAGGAACTTGATGAAGACTTGTACAAATGGGCCATGCAAAATGGTTTGGAGAAATGGACATTGTCGAATGATAATAGGCATCGATATGGCAATGCTACCACTAACATTGCCGAAAGTGTGAATAGTGCTTTAAAGGGTGTAAGGATGATGCCTGTTTGCAGTGTAGTTGAGTACGTATTTGCATGCCTGGTTAAGTTTTTTGATGACCGAAGGTGCATGTTTCGTGCCCAGATGGCTACTGGTAACACTTACACACAAAAATGTCTTGAAGAGATAGGGAAACGAGCCCAAAAGGCTACAGGACATAGAGTTGAAAGCTTTGATAGACGCATTGGGATTTTCATTATAAGGACAAAAAACCAAAAGAGCAAGTGAAAAGGAAATAACACACAGGCTGTTAATTTGGACTGCCGCCATTGCGAATGTGGCAAGTTTCAAGGAACAAAAATGCCATGTTCGCATGCTATTACAGCCTGTATGCATGTACGCATCGACATGTGGACATATGTGAACAAATGTTATAAACTATCATAGGCATTAAGTTGTTACCAGTCTTTCTTCCAACCGCTGGCACACCATGATTACTGGGAGCCATATGTTGGTCCGACTTTAATTCCGAACCCCGAGCTAATAAGGAAAAAGGGCCGGCCCCAAACCGCTAGATATCGAAATGAAATGGACAGAAGAGACCAAAGTAGGCTTAATCGATGCGCATTATATCAATTGGAAGGTCACAACAGAAAAACATGCCCGAACGTGGCTGGTCCGTCTGAGTTCACATCAAGCTATCCATGATTTAATTAGTTTCACAATATTATAACTTAATGACGTATGCGTTTAGGTTGAAATGTGTAAGAGTGACATATTATTAACTTTTATATTTTATGAATGGTCATTAGCACGTTGTTAGCTGCTTAATTGATTTATTAAATAGTGTATACTACTTTAAGTTTAGGAATTCAAGATTGGATAAAAGAATACAAATATGCATATCACACGTAAATTATAATATTAATATATTATTTTATTTAGCAATATATTCATTTGTACACATTTATGAAATAATTTTTACAATGTAAGGAAGACATCTACGGTAAAAGATGAGATCTCGTACCACATCTAGTCGGCCTTCTACGTTGACTTGGATACCTTCGTTGCGGCTGATTACTGTGAGGATTGCTTGTTCCTTCACCCCTAACCTCGTCAGCGTCGCTGGATGGACCTATGGGCAATTAATCGGACGGCGCCCCACTCAATCTCGAATCCCCGCTAAGTACGTCATGGTAGAATTCCATGAATGATGGTGCTTGTGCTTCATTTCCCGGTATGTTCGTTTCTTCTTGTTCGCCAAAAATAATTTAGAAAAGTTGGGATTGCTGATCGGCCAATGATGATTGTGGATCATCCGTGAAAGCCAGAACTCGATAATCAGTAGGCGTATGAAAGACATCTGATGACATGGCCACCCTTGGATTGTTATAACTTGAACCACCAACATCAGCATGATCATAACTCGTTGAACTAATTTCGTAGGATGTAACATTTATGCTTGGAATTGGCGTCATGCAATGTTCAATCAGCGATTCATAAAAAGGCCACGACATGGGTGGTGGAATCTGCATCACATTATGGTCGCAATATCTATTAGGAACAATAGCACACCTTTCAGTCATCCCTCGTCGCCATCGTTGTGTCCGAAAGTTTTCAAACTGAGTTGCCATCTGTGGTATATTGATTGGAGTTGGTGCCGGCTGCCTAGGATAGTCAGTTAATAATCTATCTCCATGTCCAATTGCACCAAGTACCCATTAATGCTTGACCCGTTAAGACATCACCTTCATCGTGTACAAGTCTTTTGATGCCGTCCGCCTGACATAAATGAATTTTTAATTAAACATGGCCAAATGACATGGTGCACAAGGCATGAAAAAAAAATTCATACAAGTCGATAACGAACAACTTACAGCAGCTGAACGGGAAGCTCCACTGGGGGTGATCCAACGTCGCGTTCATCAAATCGATTGCCTAAATGTTATCTCGGCCCTTGGCCTCTTACGACTCAATTGTGATGATTACTCCACTCATTAATGAACACTAAGAATTCGGCAACCCAATTCAACTAATTTTGTCCACACTAGTCTATTGAATGTAAGTTATCTTGCACCATTGGTGGTGATGGAATTGGTTGGTTAAAACTAAACTGTCTCATTACTCTATCTGGATGGTGCCACTCTATTATGTGGAAGCATATGAGTGGTACAACAGACATCCAGCAGCACTGACCACTTCTGCAAAACTCTGGGAGCAACTGTATTATATTGATATATGGTTCCCACTCAAACTGCAATACATGTAACTTTAAATAATTAATTCATAACTAATATTCATTATTATAATAAACGTACTACGTATGCAATATCATTATGAACCTATTCTGCTGACTGTGTATCTAAAATTTCTCGATACGTATTTGTTTTCATCCTATGAATGTGGATGTTACGCACGTCTAACTGTTGTGCCCACCTAATAAGACAAAATGATCGTACTACGATTAATTACAATATTAACTCAATTAATGTAAAATAACTTATTTTATACATGAGACATATACCTGACTCCATACGGCATGCTTTAGTCCAGCGTGTATGGCTGTATATGTTTCGGTCGAAATTGGGGAAGCCTTTCCCATGCCCACATCTGTAGGAGTTGAAGATATCCTGAAACTCCTTTCGCATCAGGACGCGTGGCCCTACAAAGATCTCTGTAAAGCCATGCTAGACATGTTGACCCCTAACTGTATTGTCCAACGTTTTCCAAATCATCTAACAGTGGAAGGAACATTAAGTGCACCAATGACGCATTTTGCAATGCAAATAACATTCCACCTAAACATCGCAAAATCCATGCGCGAGCATGCTGTCGTATGACTTCAGGAGTTGCATTGTCAGGCACCTCACTAAAATTAGCATCCAACCAAATCAATTTTACTTTTCCTCCATGCATATCATTCTCAAACGGAACTGCTCCCAGTAGATCATGACAAATTGCTGGTCAATCCAGATTTGTTCTCCCGGTGATAGGTTCACCATGGATTGGTAAACCCGTTAAAATTTCTACATCTTGAAGGGTAATAGTCGCCTCACCGCATGTCAGATGAAATGTGTGTGTTTCCGATCGCCACCGCTCAACAAGCATTGTGATTAAATGCCAATCTAAATAAGTCACACCTACGTTAACTACTCCCACCAAACCAGCAGCCCTTATATAAGGTAATATTCTCTGGTCAATAGATGTATAATGCTCATCCACACTACACCTTCGTGTCCTCAACACATCCCTTTCAACCTTCATTATACACAAAAAGAGCAAAACTTTAAGGCAAATAAAATTCAATAAATCACAACTTATTCTTTAATGTAATTTTATAAATAAAGAATTACTGAATTATTCCATATTGCGTCAGATCAGTGCCTCCCTTGAATTGTAAGCAATTCTCTATTAATAGGTCCCGAATTAATTCTTGCAGCACCCTCATATCGATCTATGTCAGAACCTGTAACAATTTTTACATCATATATGTATAATTGTTTTCAAATTATTAATTAAGTATTATTCATTCAATTATCTAATGCTTGTTCAAACAATTATTTAATTTTTGTTATAGTCATTTTAAATTATTCAATACTTACACGACTCCAATATTTTATTATACAAATTTAAAATATAGATTATGCTTCAATTTGTATATTTCTCCGCAATAAAGATAAACTATACAACATCATTGTTTAAAATAAAGGACATTGCTAATTTATATAGAATGCGGTACTTAAAACATGAAGAAAATTACATATTCAACAACGGATACATTTTTATTGCTTCATTTTATGTTCTAATGAACATAATATTTAGGCCATCTATTATAATTATACCACCAATAATAAGTTTTTTGGGCCACGGGCATTGTATCCCTGACTTTCAAAAAAATTTCTTCACTAATTCCGTACACATCTTTTAAAAGTATGAGTACTACTTCATCATTTGTAGTCACATGAGCCATACTCCAAATTTTCGTAATTGGATCTAAAAAAATTATTGGCACCGTCATCCAAATTGCCTCAACCTTTTTCGCCTCCGTCATAGGATATCCATGCATAATAATATCCCGTAATTTTTTATTTATTTGGATGAAGTGCTCCCACATTGTTATTCCATGTTCGATTCGGCTGTTGTACAATTCATCCCATTTTCTCTTCACTATTGCTTTCGCCAAATCACTCATCATCGCTCTAGGGGCTAAATACATGTGCACCATCTATAATATAAAATTCCTATCGATAAATTTTACATAATACTTATATTTTACGCTATTATATTAAACTTTTTCATAAAAAAATTAATGCGATTCGGTGTCAAAAAAGCTATAAATCGATTACACTAACCTAATTTAGTAAATTATTAAATTCCTCATAAGTAAATTATATTTAGTCAAATAAAAAAAACAAAAACATACCTTCAAAATGTTGACTGAAATACTAATTTCCAATAATAACCTCCTGCAATGTAAAAATTAAATTTAATTTAGTCATATTCACCCTATTTACATAATAATATATTTCATTTAAACTATAACAACATAAAATTTTATTTACTTCAACCATAAACAAAATAATTACATAGAAATTATTTTTTGAAAAAATTAAAGCGATAACATGTTACAATTAAATGAGAAATGAAATGATAAAAGGTGGGAGAAAGGAACTTAACTCTGCCTTTTGATATTTGGTCTGCCTTTGAGATTTGGTAGCAAATCTCACGGAAATGAGGCATTTGGGCTTTTATAGCCAAAATAGAAATAAATAAATAAATAAATTTCTTTTATTTTGCATAGCAGACCCGTGCTTCACGAGTCTGCTACGCTGCAGCGCACAGTAACAACGGTGCCATTTTGTGCCAGGGTGAAGAAAAAAAATTAAATAATGACAGAAAACATCAACTGAGGTTGCCATTTTCTGGCAACTAGGAGTCCCACGTGAGTGGGACCCACAATGTCAGAAAATGGCAACCTGGATTGCCATTTTCTGACACACCATTTTCCCAATTTTTTCCACTATAGACCCAAATTGCTGAATACTTTTGGTTTTTACACCAAAATAATAAAAAAAAAGGCCCGAGAAATTACCAATTAAATGTACCTTAATTGATTAAAAACTTAACTTGGTTCAAGTGCGCCTTTGATATGTGAATTAATTGCTTTAAATGAGGAGGTGATAGAGAGGTGCTTTCTAAATTTTCAGCCAAGAGTGGCCTATCCTTCTCTCTCTCTCAATTCTTAATTTATATGCACACTTTCCACCTTCTAGAATAGTGAATGTCAAAATCATATTGGTTGATGGTTAGTGATTTTCCATTTAATCTTTAACTTATATATTTTTTTCAAGGAAGCATTTCACGGGATAAACCCATGAAATGCACTGCCAAAATGGCAATAAAATGCCAATTTGGCAAATGAAGCATTTCACGGGTTTAGCCCATGAAATGCATTGTCCATTTCCCCACTTTCTTTTTATTATTATTATTATTATTATTATTATTATTATTATTATTATTATTATTATTATTATTATTATTATTATTATTATTATTATTATTATTATTATTATTATTATTATTATTATCATCATCATTATTATTATTTAATCCTTTAATTTCACATTTACATACAATTATTCCCTTTTCATACCATGACCCATAATACTTTTCAATTTATGCATGTACGCTACTTTCTTTTTTTTTTTTTTACAATTATCAAATTACCCTTGTCTTTTAATTTAGTGATCTCCATGTCTATTGACACACTTAACTAATCGATTATGCATAATTGACCACAATTATACCTCAGATACGTTCTAAGACAAGTAGGGTATAATTCGGGCCCTTACAATCAGTGAGAAGAATTCCCTTTTCCTTGGAGCTCTGTAAAAAGCTTGTCCTCAACAGATTTCCAAACACGAAAGGCTGCAGTTGTATTGTCCAAGTCAAACAGAACATCTTCAGCAATGGTTCTTAGTAACCATGTGGTCAAGAGGCCATCGTTATTAAGCCAAGTGTTGTAAGCTATATTAATCACTTCGTAATCATCAAATTTGATCATTTTGGCAGTTCATCATCATCTTCAAAATGGTTTTGAACTCCAATACTTCAAATTAATGGAATTACCTAAGATTTCCATGAAGAAAATTTGTTTGGCTAAGTTTTAAGGTCACTAGACTGGAACATTGATGAAAATTTTGTATTATGAGATGAGGTTCAGTAGTAAGGGAAGAATTGGCAATGTGATTAAAAGTTTACTATCTCACTCTTTGTGTGTAATGCTCTGATACCATAAAGAGGATTCTTGTAAATTAAAATCTCATTCCTTAAATTAAATGGAGGATAATCCTCTCCTATAAATACATTACACATAAGAGTTTAATTAGGAAAGGAAAAACTAAATAAAGAAACTAAGGAGTTGGTTACAAAATGGCAACCATAATTCTAGGGCCATAAATATAAAAAATAAGTCAATAGTAGCTATTAAGGATTATTAAGGAATTAACCATTTTGAATCTTGTACCTTGTCTTGATCTTTTCTTTGTTTTGGTTTTGCTTCTTCACTGGATTTTATTTTTTTCACATGCAAAGTTCTCATTTACAAATGCCCTTTAGAAAGCATCCATCCAGCTCAATAACTTTCCTACACCCTTCTATCCAACCTCTTTTAAGAGCATCAAAACATACATATATGTACACAAATAGACTGCTGCTAGGCTCAGTCTCCTTATCAGTTTTAATCCAAATAGAACTGCTAGGATTTGTCTCCTTAATATAATGAGTGTAATCAGCTAACCTACTACACTCAAAAGTCCAATAGCCCATAAACTTGCTCATTACTAGCATTTTAGCCCTTGTACATAATGTCCTTCCTACATAAAGACCCCACTTTTTCCTAACTAAATTCTGAATCTTCCAAATCTTGATATCAGGTTGAGAAAGAATTTTTTCTTCAAACTTTCTTGCTATGAATGCTGATGTACATAGTTTATTCTTATTCTTCTTAGAGCACTGATGACGGGGATTATATTTTTAAATCTTGAAATCCCCGAATCCCTCTCTATACTAGCATATAATTCCCACTCATACCTTTCTCCTTTGCACTTGACCCGCACCCCTATGCCTTTCATTAGGCCTAAGCTTCAATGGAACCCCATTTTCAACACCATAATCTGCAACCGCCAACCTAAATTGTACAACATTATCAAATATCATCCCAAGTTGCCATACTATCACCTCACACTTCGGATCATAATAAAATTTTCTACTTCTCTTCCTACTAGGAAGATCAATACCTTCTATGACATCTGGATCCAACTCATCCTTACTATCATTACTATCCGGGTCATCACTATCAATATACTCTTTGTAACGGCCCGACACTTATAGGCCTAGAAGATGGATTAAAGATTCACTTGGTGAATTGAAATCATAATATATAATAATAGGGAAAGGACTTAATTAAAAAAAATAAATATTTAAGTGATTAAAATGAAAGAATTGGAAAGGTGGAATATGCAATTGAATTCAACAGTATAGTTTAAGGGTCATAAAGTAAAATGCCATGACTAATTAATTAATAGAGATTAGTCAAAGCTAAGTAAGATTATGTTAATTAAAAGAGGATTTTATGTGGCAACTCATGGGAGAGCCACCAAATTCATGTTCATGCATATAAAAGATAAGGAATTAAGAGAGAAAAAGGGGTATCATTCCCATCTCTCTTCCAAATTCAATCCTCCCATTAATCCCAAATGAAGCACACATTCACTTCATTTATTTTGAATTGAAATCTGAATTATGAGATGAAGAATTAGAAGGGATGGAAATAAAGATTGAATAAATCGACAAGAATATAGAAAAGGAAAAGTATTATCTTGAGCAAGTTTGAAGGAAATTGACTTATTTCCACGTGAATTTGAATGTGTATAATTGTTTAAGATTGATTTATATCATGTAATGAGTATGAATTTGATGAGAAAATGATGGTTTGATGAGGAATTAGCTGGATCAAGGGTTTATACAAATAAAGAATAGTTTTTGAATGAATTATATTTTTGGTTCATTTGAACTACTTCTTGAATTTTGGCCATAAGTTAGCCTATAAACTTCTAAATGATATGATTCTAATTGTAAAAGAACCATGAGACATAGATCTATAAATGTCTAGAAGAAACAGAAATCTATTTTTGCATCTAATATGTGTGAAAGTCCAGTTGAATGTAAGAATTAGATGTTGTCCCCATTGTTGGAGCAGTTTATGTTCTAATAAACATAACTCTTAAATTACAGGTCCAATTGGAATGATTTTTATGTGATGATAAACTTAAAAGATATATCTTTAAATCGTATATGACATCAAAACCCATTTCTACCTATAAGACCTTCGAAAATTTTATTGAAAATGCAGGTCTGTTGATGTCTATACATTGGGAGCAGTTGGTGTTCCCAAGGGCATAACTCCTAGGTTTGATGTCCAAATTGTTGGGGCACAGCGGATAAATAAAAATAAATTAGCAGAGTAAAAATATAGACACCAGCAATTTCATGTGGTTCATCCAAAACGTTTGGGTTACGTCCACGGAACAAACTCTGAAAATATTTTTTCCACTAATAAAATTAATGGGTACAAGAGAGAAAGACAACACAATAAATTTTGAGATAAATCCAAAATAGTGGCACACAAGTGTTTCCCAAACTCATTATTTTGTCACTCCCCTTTTAGAAAAATATCCCAAATATTTTTCTAAAATATTTCTCTTTCTCTCAATTTACAAAACTGAAGGATGAATTTAAACTGATCTGGGAAGGCCTATTTATAGGCGTTTCAATACGCATTAACTACGTGTTAATTACGCGTCACCTACCAATTTTTGAAAGATTCATTCCTTTGCCACAAATGTTGAATTTCCCTTCTCCTAATTCATTTGACTTTTCAACTTCTTTTATTTTTTTTTTCTTTTTCAATGGTGTGGGCTCCACCACCATGTGGAGGAACCCACTCCCAACAATTATTCCCCTTCCGACTACATGGTGGGGGGCTCCGCTAGTCCTGCAGCTAGCCGACAATACTCAAAATTTTGTCTTGGTAGAATTTTTGTTAACATATCTGACCCATTTTCTTCTGTATGGATCTTTTCAAGCTGTAGTAGCTTCTTCTCCATCACATCCCTTATCCAATGATATCTCACATCAATATGTTTTGATCGCGAATGGAATGAGGCATTCTTTCTAAGATGAATAGCACTCTTACTATCACAAAATAGCTAATATTTGTCTTACTGCAAATCAAGTTCTTTTAAGAACTTTTTCATCCATAGCAATTCTTTACAAGCTTCTGTTGCTGCTATAAATTCTGCTTCAATAGTAGAAAGTGCAACACACTTTTGTAATTTTGATTGCCATGACACAGCTCCCCCTGCAAAAGTAATCAGGTAACCAGAAGTAAATTTTTTGGAATCCACATTGCCAGCCATATCTGCATCTGTGTATCCAGCTAACACAAGTTTGTCATTTCCAAAACATAGACATATTTTGGAAGTTCCTCGAAGATAAGTGAAAATCCATTTTACTGTAGCCCAATGTTCCTTTCAAGAATTTGAAAGGAATTTACTCACTACTCCAACTGTATGAGCGATATCTAGCTGTGTGCACACCATAGCATACATCAAACTTCTAACTACTGAAGCATATGAAATTTTATCCATCTCTTCCTTCTCTTTGTCGGTAGAAGGGTTCTGTTTAGAACTCAGCTTAAAGTGATTTGCAAGAGGACAACTAACTGCCTGCTTTATCCTTGTCCATATTAAATCTCTGAAGTACTTTCTCCATGTACTTCTCCTGTGATAGCCACAATTTTTTGTCACTTCTGTCTCTGATAATATTCATGCCAAGAATCTGCTTTGCTGGCCCCAAGTCTTTCATAACAAAAGACTTATTCAACTGCTTCTTCAAATTGTTAATTCTGGAAACATTCTGGCCAACAATCAACATATCATCCACATAGAGCAAAAGGATAATGAAATCATCATCATATAATTTTTGCACAAAAACACAATGGTCTGAAGTAGTCTTTTTGTAGCCTTGCTCCCCCATAATAGACTCAAACTTCTTATACCATTATCTCGGTGCCTATTTTAAGCCTTAGAGGCTTTTCTTCAACTTGCAAACATAATTCTCTTTTTCTCTTTCTTTAAACCCCTCTGGCTGCTCCATGTATATCTCTTCTTCTAAATCACCATGCAGGAAGACAGTTTTAACATCTATTTGTTCAACCTCCAGGTCAAGACTTGCTGCTAATCCCAGCACAGTTCGAATAGATTTCATTTTTACAACTGGTGAGAAAATTTCATCAAAGTCAACTCCTTTTCTTTGACTGAATCCCTTGACAACCAGTCTGGCTTTATAACGTGGATTGGAACTATGTTCTTCATGCTTTATCCTGAACACCCATTTGTTTTTCAAGGCCCTTCTGCCTTTGGGCAACTTCACCAGTTCAAAAGTTTTATTCTCATGCAGTGACTTTATCTCATCTTGCATGGCTTCAATCCATTTCTGCTTGGATTCATCATCTATGGCTTCTTGATAGCTCTCAGGTTCTCCCCCTTCAATAATAGTCACATACTGATCACGAGGATATCTGGAAGATGGTCATTTTGTTCTTTCACTTCTCCTTTGTGGAGGTGGTGTTCCTCTTCTCAGTGGAATCGAAGAAGCCATAGGTGTTGGTGCTGGAAATTCATCTTGATCATCATCATCATCATCGTCAAAACCAACTTCTATAGGAGCATCATCATCGTCAGGTGGATAAACCTGGTCTTCATCTAACTTCTCTTGGCACCGGTGTTGGAGGAATTAATTTTAAATCTGATAAGTCGCCATTGGAATCAAGAACATCTTTCTTCACTTTATCAATATCTTCAATGGTCTCATCTTCAACAAATACAGTATCACTACTCCTGACAAGTTTCTTCTCAATAGGATCATAAAATCTCTAGTTAAATTGATCTTGACCATAGCCAATAAAAATACACTGTCTTATTTTGGCATCAAGTTTGGACCTCTCATCTTTGGGGATATGAACAAATGCTTTACAGCCAAACACCCGCAGATGATCATAGGAAACATCTTTTCCTGACCATGCTCTTTCTAGAATATCCATCTTGAGAGGAATACAGGGTGAAAGATTCAACACGTGTGCAACTGTAAGTATAGCTTCACCCCAAAATTTCTTCGGCAACTTTGCATGTGAGAGTATATATCTGACTCTCTCCATCAAAGTTTTGCTCATCCTCTCAGGTAACCCATTCAACTGCGGTGTCTTTGGAGGTGTCATCTGATGCCGGATACCATGCTCTTTGCAATAAACATAAAATAGTTCAGTGTACTCTCCACCATTGTCCGTTCGGATGCATTTCAACTTTTTCCCAGTCTGTCTCTCAACTAAAGCATGAAATTCTTTGAAGACATTTAGCACTTGATCTTTTATCTTCAGAAGATATACCCATGTCTTCCTCGAATGATCATCAATGAAAGTCACAAAATACTGAGCACCACCAAGTGACTTTGGCATTGGTCCACATAAATTTGAGTGAATCAGATCTAACATATTCTTCATTCTGGAAGGAGGGAAACTTTTAAAAGCAACTTTGTTTTGCTTTCCAAATAGACAATCAACACATTTGTCTAAGTGTACTTCATCCATACCGAGCAATTCTTTCTTTTCGGCTAGGCTTTTCATTGCTTTTTCACCCATGTGGCCAAGTCTTCGATGCCACCATTCAGTTACACTATCTTTCTCCATGGCAGCTACTGTGTCAGTGGAGAGCTTTGCTTCCATCACATATAGAGTTGTATGATTTTCACCTCTAGCCACTACTAAGGAGCCTTTTGTAAGCTTCCATTTGTCATAAATGAAGGAGCTGCAATATCCCTCATTTCCAAGTTTGGGTACAGAGATCAAATTTAGGCGCATGTCTGGAATATGTCTGACATCCTTTAGTATTAGTCTAGCGCTATTCTCTATTTCCAAGCAAACGTCTCCTCTGCCAATAACTTTTAACAGGCCTTCATTTTCCATTTTAACAACAACAAAATCTCCAGGTGTGTATGATGAGAAGAATTCTTTACGGGATGTAGCATGAATGGTAGCACCACTATCAAGCACCCAACTGGACTCCTGAGATACGAGATTAACAAAATCTTCATCATAAATGATATTAAATTCATCTATGATATTAGTCTGCTCATCATCACTGCTGTCATCTTTCTTCATAGCTCTGCTTCAGTTCTCCTATTCCTTTCTGAACTTTCTACATAACTTTTTAATGTGGCCCTTCTTTTTACAGTGATGGCATTCAACATTGGCATATTTGTTTGACTTCCCTCTGCTCTTGCCTCTAGGGTTTTGTTCCCTAGACTGTCTCCTTCCTCTAGATTCTGCAACTAAAACATCTGATTGTGATGAAGAAGATGAGACCTGTGATCTCCTTCTCATTTTTTCATTCATGATACTACTTTTTACAATCTCCATGTTGACTACACCATTGGGCGCAGTTTTAGTGATGGAGATTTTCAAAGTCTCCCAAGACTATGACATAGAGGCTAACACCAATAAAATAAATACTTCATCATCCAGTTTTACTCCCATTCTATTTAACTGATCCTGGATCCCTTCCATCTCATTCAAGTGGTCTGGCAAGGAAGTTCCTTCTCTATATCTTACTTGCACCAACTTGGTCAAGTAAAATAGTTTATTATTTCCCGTCTTTGAAGAATATAACGTCTCCGGCTTACTCCAAAGTGTTCTGGCATCTATCTCATTACAGATATGATTAAACACATTGTCTTCGACAAATTGTCAGATAAAATTGCACACCTGCTCGTGGTCAAACTTTCACTCCTCATCGGTTTTACCTTCGGGTTTAGCTGCGACAAACACCAGCAAACGCATCTTCGTTACAATTAGAAGATCTTTCATCTTTTTACTCCAGATGTGGTAGTTTGAGCCATTCAAGGAGACCATTCTGCTAATTTTTGCCTCCATTTAGATCGAAATTCGATGGACTTCTTTGATCCAAAAAAAATTTTGACGGTAAATAGTACCTGTATATGTGAATAGTAATCGTATACGTGAACAGTGCCGTATACGTAAACAGTACCCAAGGAGAAATCTTTTCTGATGTGGAAAATCAGTCTACACTGCAACCACAGAGCATACTAAGAAATAACCTTGGCTCTGATACCAGTTGTTGGGGCACAGCAGATAAATAAAAATAAATTAGCAGAGTAAAAATATAGACACCAATAATTTTACGTGATTCACCCAAAACGTTTGGGTTACGTACACGGGACAAACTCCGAAAATATTTCTTTCACTAATAAAATTAATGGGTACAAGAGAGAAAGACAATACAATAAATTTTGAGATAAATCCAAAATAGTGGCACACAAGTGTTTCCCAAACTCACTATTTTGTCACTCCCCTTTTAGAAAAATATCCCAAATATTTTTCTAAAATATTTCTCTTTCTCTCAATTTACAAAACTGAAGAATGGATTTAAACTGATCTGGAAAGTCCTATTTATAGGCGTTTCAATACGCGTTAATTACGCGTCACCTACCAATTTTTGAAAGATTCATTCCTTTGCCGCAAATGTTGAATTTCCCTTCTCCTACTTCATTTGACTTTTCAACTTCTTTTATTTTTTTCTTTTTCAATGGTGTGGGCCCCACCACCATGTGGAGGAACCCACTTCCAACACAAATTGGGTGATTTTTTTGCACTTTTACCCATAAATGTCATTTGTTAGGTGGAATTCCTTAAACACATTAGACTCAAAATCCTGCCAATATTTCAGAAATAAAAAATTATGAGTTTTCGCTTAAGTTCTGATTGAATAGAAGTTAAGTGTTCTGGATGTATTTCTGTTTAGGCATAACAGAATGTATGTAGTGTGTAAATGTAAAGTGTGATGATAGACAGAATACTTGAAATAAAAACTATTTAAAACATATTTAACCTTACAGAAAATATATGTTGAATAAACAAAATTATTAGTTTTCATATGATTTCTTTTAAATCAAGAATAAGTTTAGCAAAATCGAAACTGGTTATTCTAGAATCCACTTCTGTTATATATGTTATAGAACCACTTCTAGTACAAGTTCTAGAATCCAATTCTGGTAAATATTCTGGGACCACTTTTAAAACCAATTCTGGTACACTAGAAGTGAAAACTTTTCTGGAATGTTTTCTAGTGATATTATGAATGTAATGCTCGTGTGAAGCATTATGTCTGTGAATAATAATTATTGGTACTATGATTGTTAATTACCCAATTTATCTGATTTGGAGTGTAAATGCAATTATATACTCATGAATGTACACATGTGAATGAAATGTTACTAAAAATAATTCTAAACCAATAATGCTTAGCCAGTCTAGGATGTGGATAAATAGGTATGCCTCTAGGGTGCTCGAGCAGCTATAAATATAATTGAAACATGTGTCATTTTTTAAGACTAGTTGTCTCTAATAAATTCTTACCTTTAGGTATACCAGCACTTGATATTCATGTAAAGCTTACCTACGAATGTGCAAGATCTTTATGCCTACAGATATTAATAAATTCCCACCTTTGGGTGTGCCTGATTTGTGTACCTTCGGGTATTATTGTTACTCAACTTCGGGTGTGCCATATAGTTTCTCCCGGTTATCCACACTCATAGAAAGCATGCAAAAAAATTAATTGAATAATGTGATATGAACGTATTAAACATTAATCTGTATTCTGATCTACCCGATGATATACAAATAGCATATGATATGTTATGCTATGCAAATAGTATTATTATTGCCTTGTGTTATGCTTATTACACTTATAGAAGAATTGTGAATATTTATGAGTATACATGTACTCATGCTTACTACTAATAAGCAACCCCCGATTGTCATTGAAATGTCTTGATAAAGCTTGATACTGTATTGTGATTCTTAAATGGTTAACCAATATTTATGACGAGTTATATTTAAATAAAAGGGGTTGATTTCACTAACGGTCACTCAACTTATCACTTATCACACAAAAGTAACCGACTTTTTTTTTCTTACTTAAATGTCACTGAATTTTTAATATTTTTGCAAAAAAGTCATGTTGACCGGAATCCGGTGAGGACTATCACCGGATTGATGACATGGCATGCCATGTCAGAAACTACATGTCGTTTAACAATATTTCCAACAAATACTACATCTAAATCAATTTCACTCACGGTCACTAAACTTATTATTTATCAAGCAAAAGTAACCAATTTTCTTTTTTTCCAACTTAAATGTTACTGAACTTCTAACATTTTTGCAAAAAAGTCATATATTTACTATTCGTTGCCACGTGTCATATGCCATGTCATCAATCCGACAAGGGTTCTCGCCGGATTCCGGTCAACATGACTTTTTTGAAAAAATGTTAGAAGTTCAATGACATTTAAGATAGAAAAAAAAAGTCGGTTACTTTTCTGCGATAAGTGATAAGTTGAGTGACCATGAGTGAAATTGACCCAAATAAAAGGGTGTTTGCAATCCTTGCAAATGTAATAAAAGTTACAGGTTGTCTTTTGGTATTTCATCTTTAACAAGTACTCGTCCTCTTGAACTCGTATACTCAGACTTATGAGGCCTTGCTCTTGTGCAATCTCAAGATGGTTTTCGCTATTAGATTATATATGTGGATCATTACACAAAATGCATTTTGTTTTATCCCTTAAAATTGAATTCTGATGTTTATAAACTTTTTCCCACATTTCGAAAGCTTGTTGGAAACACCTTCAATGTAAAAATAAAGTCCATTTACATTGATGGGGGATGGAGAATATATTGCTCTCAAAAAATATTCTTGACCTTGTGGCATAAATCATCTTCAAACACCACCTTCACACTCCATAACATAATGGTGCCACCAAACACTGTCACCGCGTTTAGTTGAAACCAAGCTCACTTTTGTTAGAACAGATAGTAGCCAAGAAATTGAATTGAAGAATAAAAACCAAAAGAGAAGAAAATAAAATGAGTTAAAACTCCAGCTTATCTTTAATCAAAGGAATTACAATATTTATACAAGAAAAATAATAAACTTCCTAAATATTTGCCACTCACAGAGTGGGAGAAACTGAAAGAAAAACACTACGCCACTAACACCAGTAACTTCAAAAAATAAAGCCACTAAGTTTGACTAAGTCATTTGTTTTGGAAAAACAATAAATTAAACTAATAAATTGTAAAACAGAGACAACTGGAACTAAAATGCTAATATTCTAACACTCCTCCTTGGCATTTTGGTGACAAACACCAATTCTTTGTCTCAAATCTTCAAATTTTTCCTTTGGCAGTGATTTTGTAAAAATGTCAGCAAGCTGGTTCTCAAATGAGCAATAAACAAGTAACACTTCATTAGATTGTTGAACTTCTCTAATAAAATGAAACTTGATCTTGATGTGCTTAGTTCGACCATGGAAAACTAGATTTTTTGAGATTGAAATTGCTGAAATATTGTCACACATAATCCTGGTAGCTTCCTTTTGTTCACACCCTAAGTCTTTCAACATCTTCCTCAACCAAATAGCCTGATTTACAGCAGAGGCAGTAGTAATATACTCTGCTTCTGCTGTTGATTGAGCAGTAGTTTCCTGTTTCTTTGAGCTCCAGCTGAAAAAACTTATCCCGAATGAAAAAATATATCCTGATGTACTTCTAGAATCATCAATACAACCACCCCAATCACTGTCATAATAACCAACTAATTTCATAGTCTTTGTTGCTGATGTTGAGAAATGAATCCCTTAACACTCTTTTTGCAGCTATGAGGTGTGTTTCTCTAGGTGAATGCATGAATCTAGAAAGCAAACTTACAGCAAATAAAATGTCAGGTCTGCTAGCAGTAAGGTATAAAAGGCTGCCAATTAAGCTTCTATACATGTTGTCATCCACTTTTTCAGAATCCTCATCTTTACCAAGCTTCAAACCAGTAGACATTGGGGTGCTCACAGGTTTGCAGTCTTGCATTTTAAACCTGTTCAGTATGTTAGAAATGTATTTTTGCTGGCATATAAAAATACTATCACCGGACTGCATCAATTCCAAGCCAAGAAAGTACTTCATGACTCTAAGATCAGTCATTTCAAAGACTTTCTCCATTTCATCCTTGAACTTTTGGATTAGTTCAGTTTTGCTTCCTGTCACAAGCATGTCATCAACAAAAATTGAAACAACTAAGAACTCACCACCTGTGATTCTCACATACAAAGTAGCTTCACTTTGACTTCTGTTAAAACCAAGTTGGATGAGGTGATTATCCATCCTTTCATACCAAGCCCTTGGGCTTGTTTTAGGCCATACAAAGCCTTCTTTAGGAGATAGACTTGATCTTCTTGACCAGGAATTGAGAAACCATCAGGGTGCTCTACATAGATCTCTTCAGTAAGCAAGCCATTCAAAAATGCTGATTTGACATCAAGCTGATGAATATCCCAAGAATTATTAGCTGCAAATGTAAGAAGAAGCTTGATTGTGTCATACCTTGCTACTGGAGCAAATGTTTCCTGATAGTCCACACCATATTGTTGTGCATAGCCCTTCACCACCAATCTGGCTTTGTGTTTGCAAACCGAGCCATCTGGATTGAGTTTTATCTTGAAGACCCATTTTACACCAATCACCTTACGATTCATAGGCCTATCAACAAGTTGCCAAGTTCCATTCTTGTTGATCATGTCAATTTCAGCTTGCATAGCTCTCCTCCATGCTTGAGAGTCTTGTGCTTCACCATAGGTTGTAGGTTCAGCAATAATCAAGTTGCACCTCTGATAAACATCGTTCAAACGTCGTGTGCCCCTCATTGGTATATCATCCACCAGTTCATCTATCACAAGTTGTGGTTGTTCTTTTTGAAAAAAATCAGAATAAGTATTTTTCTGATTTTTCCAATCCCAAACAGCTTCCACATCAAACTTCACTTCTCTGCTTAAGATTATTTTTTCTGCTTTTAAACAGAAAATCCTGTAGCCTTTTGATGATGAACCATAGCCCACGCAAATGCCTTTTTGAGCCTTGTTGTCTAGCTTACTTCTTTTTGATTCTGGCACTTGATAATAACATATGCACCCAAAGATTTTGAGATGGTGTACTGATGGTTTGTTGCTGTACCAAGCTTCATAAGGAGTCTTGTTTTGCAAGGCCTTTGTGGATAGCCTGTTCAGCAAATAAACAGAGGTATTGATTGCTTCTGCCCAGAACTGATTTGGCATTTTTTCCTCAATCAAAAGACACCTGGCCATCTCCATTATAGTCCTATTCTTCCTTTCGGACACGCCATTTCGTTGTAGCGTGTATGGTAAAGTCAATTGATGTTTAATGCTTGCACTGTTAAAAAACTCCACAAATTGGGTAGAGGTATATTCTCCACCATTGTCAGACCTTAAAGCTTTAATTTTTAGATTACTTTGTTCGACTAAAGCTTTAAATTTTTTGAGTTTAATGAAATAAACCCAACACATCCTAGTGAAGTCATCAATAAAGAGGAGAAAGTATTTGCTACCATTCAAGGATTCGATCTTCATTGGGCCACACACATCAGTATGGATGAGCTAAAGTTTCTGACTAGCTCTCCATGCTTGATTTGATTGAAATGGCAATTTTATTTTCTTGCCTAGCTGGCAGGTCTCACAAACTTGAGCATCACAGGAGATTTCAGGCATATTTTCCACCAATTTCATCTTGTTCATCTCTCTAATGCTTCTTTGATTGAAATGACCAAGTCTTCTGTGCCACAGATTTGTATCTATTTGTGAAACACTGACATAGGCATGCTCAGCTACTTTCTCCCAACATACTGTAAAAGTTCTTTTGTTCATCTTGACACAAAATAATTCTACTCCCGAGGGATCACAAACGGTGCATTTCCGATCTTTAAAATGCAGTGAGTAGTTCTTTTCAAGAATCTGTCCAACACTCAACAAATTTTGGCTGATTTCAGGTATATATAAAACATCAGGAATAATTTTGATACTTGACATTGTTGAAACAGCCACTGAACCTCTGCCTTTAACCTTCAGAAAAGCTCCACTTCCCACCTTTACTCTAGAGGTATAAGTATCATCAAGGAACGTGAATATCTCAGCATCGTTGCATAGGTGATGTGTACAACCACTATCAAGAAGCCAAGCGTCAGAGGAGTCATTTATTGAGAGGCAAGAGGCCATAAAGAAATGCTCTTCGTGTGCATCCGTAGCTTCTGCCACTTGTGCTTGTTCAAGTTTGGAGGCTTTATTTCTAGATTTGCACACTTTGGATATGTGCCCAATCTGTTTACAATTGTCGCATACAGCATCAGCTCTCCAGCAACAATATTTTTCCAGATGTGTTGTTTTTTTGCAAAATCCGCAAGGAGGAAATTATTTCTGTTTTGAATCTTCTTTGCTATCATGTTTGCCCTTGCTGCTGCTACCATCATCATGCTTCCCTTTATTCTTGAACTGCTGCCTTCCCTTACCAGAAAATTGCTTTTGCACAGAAAAAACTCCTTCAGTGAACCTCTCCTGTCTCAAGGTCCGTCTTTGCTCTTGTGCTTGAAGAGCACTCATTAGCTCACCTAATGAGATTTGGCTTAGGTCTTTTGACTCTTCAAAAGAGGAAATCTTGGATTCAAACCTCTCAGGAAGAGTGACAAGAACTTTCTCCACAATTCTTTTATCTGCAAATTCCTCACCAATAAGTCTAATGTTGTTAACAATTAAAGAGATTCGGTCAGTGTAATTACCAATTATTTCATCCTCCTGCATGTTCAAAGACTCAAACTGTCTTTTTAGGTTTAGCACTTGCATTTGACGTGTTCTATCACTGCCTTGGTACTCTTCTTTCAACTTGTCCCAAGCCTGCTTTGCTGTATTATAAGCCATGATCCTGTAAAACACAGAATCTACCACAGAATTCTGAATCAGCGACCTAGCCTTGGATTTCTTAGCTTTTTCTTCACTATTGGATTTGATTTGAGCCATGGTAGGATTTGCTGAAAGTGGAGGTATCGGTTTGTCTTCAATCACCGTTTCCCAAAGGTCATATGCTTCCAAAAAAGCTTGCATTTTCACTGACCAAATATGATAATTTTGACCAGTGAAGGTAATAGGTGGGTTTAAAGGTAGGGTGAGAGATGCCATTTGTGGATTAAAAAATTTGGTTTTGGTCCTATAAGATCAACTAGGGCTCTGATACCACTGTTAGAACAGATAGTAGCCAAGAAATTGAATTGAAGAATAAAAACCAAAAGAGAAGAAAATAAAATGAGTTAAAATTCCAGCTTATCTTTAATCAAAGGAATTACAGTATTTATACAAGAAAAATAACAAACTTCCTAAATATTTGCCACTCACAGAGTGGGAGAAACTGAAAGAAAAACACTATGCCACTAACACCAGTAACTTCAAAAAATAAAGCCACTAAGTTTGACTAAGTCATTTGTTTTGGAAAAATAATAAATTAAACTAATAAATTGAAAAACAGAGACAGCTGGAACTAAAATGCTAATATTCTAACAACTTTGCTCCAAACTGCATCTTTACCCAACCCCTTTCGGTCCTTTGCATTTCAAACAACAGCTTACCTTATTAATCATCTTCCCATATCACTTCTCAATTTTTCATCCACCTATCAAAAACTCTTCAGTAGAAATCCCAATCACCAGTCACTTCGTGACTTTGGTTACCTTTGTTACCCATTTTTACGTCCTTACATGAAGTCCAAATTTGATATCAAATCCATCCCTTGTATTTTTCTTGGCTATTCTCTTCTCCAAAGTGCCTACATTTGTTATAATTTCAGTTCAGGTAAATACATTGCATCACGTCATGTTTCATTTTTATCCCCAACATAACCACCTCCAGCATCTTAATTTATGTCAAATTAGTATGATATTTCCTTTTTTGATACTATAATTCCATTTAATTGTACTTCCTCTTCCTCATCTCCATTAAATACTACTCTTTCCCATGTTCCTTGAACATCTAAACCTCCATTTACTTCTGCCGTTAATACTTCTTCATCATACTCCATTTCCTATCAAAATACTCATCACATTGTCACTCATTCTAAAAATAATATTTGTAGACCCAAAATCATAAATCTCATTACCAAACACCCATATCAGAACTAAGATCGATTAAACAAGCTTTATCTTGACCTGAATGGTGCTCTGCATGTCAACTGAATTTAATGCATTGCTAAAAAATAAAATTTGGGTTCTTGTTCCTCTAAATTCTCATAAATATTTGGTTGGCTTTAATTGGATTTTGAGGATTAAAAGGAATGTAAATGGATCTATTAAAAGGTACAAGGCTCGGTTGGTAGCCAAAGTGTAATGGCCTGAAATGCACCTTAGTAGTAATTAGTTTAATTGGTTTAATTGAGGAGGTGTGTCTGTAAGTATGCTGTTGGACTAAATTAAAATAAAAAGGAATGACCTAATTGTATGGTCAAAAGGAAGTTAAGTGGCTTATTGACAATTGTGCAAATAAGTGGGGACTTATTAATGTTAATAATACTTAGCTTAAAAATAGATTTGGGTTAAGAGGGATTAGTGAGTTCTTGGTGGAATCCACGTGTGGTTGTGTGGAGCTGCCACCCAAGTTCTTCACATGCAATATATTTTGTTTGAGGAGAGAGAAATGACAGAATTGCATGTAGAATTTAGTCACCTTTCTTCTTCTTTTCCCTACCTGTGTGCTTCTTAAGAAATCTGTAAATTGTTGAGTTTATGGTTGTTTAATAGGTGGATTCCGAAATTGCAAGGTAAGTGTTTAGTTGTGTTTTTCTTCTTCTTCTATCTCCTTGATTTTGAGTTTTGGGTGGATATTGACATTGGTGTACCAATTCTGGAAATTAGAATTGATTTGGTAGTTGAAGAATTGAAGAAGAATAAGAGAAAAGCTAAAGTTGGTGAATCTAGTGCAAAGTAACATAATTTTCACAAGTAACAACACATCATTTATCTCTCGATTTATTTGAGCACATGGTGAGAAATTATCATTGAAAGATCCTCAGCAACTTTCTCTTTTTTTAGAATTGATGTTCATAAGACGTCCAAGGGCATCTTTCTTTTTCAGTATCATTTTGTGAGGAAGCTTCTTAATCACACACACATGGATAGTGCGAAAGAGGTCTGTACACCTATTGCTACTGCTTCTCATTTGGTAAAGTCATCTTTTATGAATCAAGCTGTTGATTCTACCTCTTACCGTCAATTACTTGGTTGACTGCAGTACTTAAGTCTTACACGGCCTGATATAGCATTCACTGTGAATATACTTTCACAATTTATGCATTGCCCAAATCAATCTCATTGGCTAGCTCTTAAACGTTTACTCAGATATCTCAAATACATAATAGATTTTAGCATTCATATTAATCCGCAATCTCAGCTTGTATTTCATGCCTTTTCAGATGCCAATTGGGCAGGTGATCCTTTTGATCGAATCTCAATCACTGGCTTTTTCTTATATTTTGGCATAATACTAATTAGTTAGAGCTCTAAAAAGCAACGTACAGTTGCCCTTTTATCCATCGAA
The DNA here is from genome assembly GCA_947683425.1 of Excoecaria cochinchinensis. Lineage (NCBI taxonomy): Eukaryota > Viridiplantae > Streptophyta > Magnoliopsida > Malpighiales > Euphorbiaceae > Excoecaria > Excoecaria cochinchinensis. Next base: position 4,659,516 of record CANTUQ010000150.1, on the reverse strand, counting down.
GCAGAATATCGAGCTGTCGCTTCCATTGCTACTGAAGTTCAGTGGGATAAATCTCTTTTTCAAGAGCTTGGATACTTGGTTCCAACTCGAACAATATATTGTGATAATATTTCTAGCATGTATACCTGTCAGAATCCTATTCATCATTCTAAAATGAAACATCTGGAAATCGATATTCATTTTGTTAGAGATTTAGTTCAACAAGGTGATCTTCGTGTCTCTCATGTCTCCTCCAAAGATCAACTTGCTGATCTTCTAACTAAGCCATTGTCTAAGCAGCAATTTCAACTCAATAGGTCCAAGATTGGTCTGCAAAATGGATCCTTAATCTTGCGAGGAAGTGTTAAGGATATGTCTACCTTTGGTTTCTAATCGGAATAGAATCAATTGAAAGGATAAAAGCTAACCAACTTAATTTATTATTATATTATTTATTCAAATTCAAATTGCTTGTTTTATAGTATTTTGTTGTTGTACTCATATATACCTCAACAGCTCAAGTAATAGGACAATCTAAAATTCATTCCTCTTTATAAATTCTTTTAGCTCGCTCATCCGATCGGGTATAGTGTGTTACACGAGATTTGTAATCAACTCAGGATTTTCCATCATGTTTTTTCATGTGCGTGTGCAAATACATCTCAAGAGGGGTAGGTATCTTTCCCAACTTATTAGCCTAAAATAAAATATTAGCAACATAAAATTGTTAGGACTGCCAAACATCACCTTAACTCCGCATTAGTATGATATTGTCCGCTTTGGGCCAAGCCCACACGGATTTATTTTTGGGCTCCTCCCAAAATGCCTCATACTAATTGAGTTAGGTGAACTCTTTATATTCAAGGTGCTCCTCCCTTAATTTTCCGATGTGGGATTGGGTTGTACCCCAACAATCCTCCCCTCAAACCAAGGACCACACAGCTTATATCCTCCCCTCGAGCGATAACCCATTTGATTCGTCAAATCATCTTGTACTGCCGTTATCAACCAACGGGACACGCCGCCTGACCACCACAATATCAGGAAGACTTTTGACACAAGGTACCAAACACGAATCTCCAATCGCGAGGTCATACCGGGGACCTCCCACACAATGCAGTCCACTATTTCGGATCATCTCCAAACCACGGCTCTGATACCACTTGTTAGAACTACCAAACATCACCTTAACTCCGCATTAGTATGATATTGTCCGCTTTGGGCCAAGCCCGCACGAATTTGTTTTTGGGCTCCTCCCAAAAGGCCTCATACTAATTGAGTTAGGTGAACTCTTTATATTCAAGGTGCTCCTCCCTTAATTTTTCGATGTGGGATTGGGTTGTACCCCAACAAAAATCACCAAGCTATTACAATTTTGTCAAAATTTTATTATAAATTTGATTTTACTTTTATATATTTTTAAATATTTTAGATTATATAATTAATAAAAATATTATAAAATATATAAATAATATAAAGTCAGATCGAGCTGGTTAAACATATAATTTACATGCAAAACTTGAATTCGCCCGTTAATAAGCTGCTTTTCGAGCCAAATCAAACTTAAATATTAAAGTATATATCCAAACCCTTTTGTTAATTTTATTTAATGATTAAAATTCCATTAAGACCTGGAAAATGCTAGAAGATTCGGATTGGCAAAGGCAACACGGTAAGAAGGTTAGACAAGGAAAATGAAATGGATATATATATGGTAAATAAGTTTGCATTTCAAGCCTTCTGAGATCAGGCAAGACATAATCTAATCCTCCCATAGGTTTCTTTGATATTGCAGCATAATGGATTTTTTAAGATATTAATTTTATGGATACATGCCATATATATTTTTTTAAATGAATGGCCAGAAATGTTTGCAACACAATAGACTAACCCTTGACTAACCATTAAAAATAAATAAATCCGTTGAGATGAAACATCACACAATATTTTATTTATTCTCAAATTCATACAGCAAAACAAAATTTGACCAAAGATGAAAATAGACAACAGAGAGGAAGCTTTCTAGCTATAGATAAG